>JAEQBH010005530.1:0-353482 GCA_016808115.1 Tetrastigma voinierianum | reverse complement strand
CTAGCTCCACTTTTACTACTGCATCTACTATACTACAGAGAGTTGAACATCTATATATATATATATATTGATAAATCATAAATATGAAGAATATCACGACTATAACCATCTCATCAAAAGATTGATACTTTTGGCAGAAAGCATTCCAAACCACTAATCCGACAAAGTTTCAAGTTGTATTCCAAATTCCCGACTGCTATAGTTCCATGGCAGTATTTCAAAGAGAAGCTCCTAGTATGAGCTTTTGATACATGAAATCATTCCCAACAAAGAAAGACCCTCAATCTAACAAAATTCAAAGGAAGATCGCAATAGTTCAAGATATGTTCAAAGAGAAACTTTAGAATTGAAACCCAAAAGCCTTCTAATTATCGTTTTTGGTTACCAAGAAGAATGAAGAAAAATAAATAAAAACCACAAAATTTTTTGGCCCTGAAAATGCCAATATCTCCACTTCCAATGGCTTTGATAATTCTAAAATAGTGCCACAATAGACCGCCCACTGTCATTGTTACCGTGATCATGGAGCAAAATAAATAGAAACACATTTTTATTATTTCGCCATGTCACTGCTTTCTTTGCTTTAGAAAATCGTAAACATAGACAATAAACTATTTACAATCTGCTAAAGTTTCTTCCAATTTAGTTGCTTATGAGCATTCAAACGGGACAGATAACGCTTAAGTTTCGATTGATCGAATAAGAGATGAATTGAACGGCATCCTTCAACCGAGATCAACAAGACGCAAAGCAAATGCTAAGAAGTCGAATGTATCGTCGTCGTGGTGGGAAGATTGATGCTTCATTCAAACGAAAATTAGGCAACGATTCATTATCCTACTCCTGGGCTAGGTTTTTATCTCTGGGTCTCAAACCAAACCTCATCCTCAAGTTTTCTTAAAGTAGGTTTCATTTTTTTCATATTTGATAGTTTAATATTTTGGATTCGGACTTCAATTGACGTTAGCCGGAGTCCGAGAGTGGGTAGTGGCTGGAATCAAATGTTTAAACATAGAGTTATCAAGCCATCAAATATCAGAAAGTCCCATAATTCAGATGCTTCTGCTCATATCTTCACGGTCTCTTTCTCACCCTTAAGGAACCCTAGAATGTGATGTCTATCTCTCCATTTGTGTCGGCACCCTCAATTCTATCACTTAATGCCTGGCCGGGTTTTTAAGAAAGCCTGTGTTAGTGATCAAATTCCTCATGGTTCTTGAAAATGCCAACAACAACCCATTTGTACTTGTTTCTCTCTCATGGTAGCCTCATCAATACCGACTCTCAAGGCTTTTATCAAGTAAAGGCCCCATAAGCTTCTAATAGGCAAGCCCTAATTTTAATTCCATCACTAGGAGAAAAGGAGATTTTGATTCAATGAACTCTGATGCCCATTTTTGACCCATGGTCTGGTAATAATTTGTTGAATGTTGTGACTCTCATTTTTCATCAATAGCCCTATAAGCCATGGTAGGTAATTCCCAATCTTAAATTCACATTTCACTACAGAGAAAGAAGACACCTAAGAACTCCTTGATGACAAACATCCATATAGTTTAAGATAGTATTCTTATTTTCCTTTTCTATTTTATTTTTTGAAATAGAAGGTATCTTTGAATCATTTTTAAAGATAATACAAGAAGGATGACAATCTTAACAATGTAAACAAATGCTTAGAAAGTGCTATCATTGTTTCAGAATAAGTAGGGATCTCTTTGGTAATTCACCAAATTTTTTTTTTAGGAAAAAATCACTTGCGGCTCCTTTAAAAGAGGTAGAAAAAAACAGGATTAATTCGAAAGGAACTTTTACATTATAAAACATATTAGCTGGTTCACCACCAAAATAACTTTCTTGTTTTCAAAAGTATGTCAAATATATATTAGATGCATAGATATATATAACCATCTTCTTCAAAGTTATGGTTCTTTGTATGTTCCAATGTTAGAAAATGTGTCGTATTTGTCGCTTCAATTTTCTACTCATGCTTGTTCACATTGGATACAATGATAAAGGGAAACCTAAAATTTAGAAATATTTGTCCTCGACGTTTGTCATATGTGCTTTACACCGAATCCTTGTTTATTTTAAAGTATTATGATTTCTTTTAAAAGCCTTAATGGTTAGAATTTGTGTCCATAATGTATGAGGCTTTACGTGTTACCTGGGAGGGATAGTAGTATAGGAGAAGACACAAACTCGAGACATCAAGTTTTAATACAATGTGAGTTGCCAACTCTCCTAAAAGCCTAAGTCGTTGAGCTCGGGGCCCATAATGGATGGTTGACTTACACATGGGAAACCGACAAAGCTTTAGTTGCTATTAGGAAACAAGCTTGGTATGTGTCCCGAATCATACAGGAATTCTTGTAGCCGTGATTGTGTAAGTGTCAATTATACAAAAAGTCGGAGACTATTTAGACAATTTATTGTATATTTGTATGCTGGTGAAAGTATTATTTCAGGGGTACCTTTCTTCATTTTAATCAGTCGACTTGAATATTTTATTTTTATGGGAATTATCTGGATCATCCAGCCAGTAAGGCTTCTGAACATCTTCACATGCAAAATATTTAGAGTAGTTTCAGGGTCGACTTACCTCAATCTTTTCTCGTTCCTATCGCTGTTATTATCATATTCATTTTCAAAGTTCTTTGCTTATTCTAGTTGCAAATATTTAATTGATTATGAATTGTCGAAAAATAATTATTACCAATTTCTTTCATAATCTTTTCACATTTTAAAATTTGAATTGCTTAATATTTTGTCGCCTAATAGATATTCCTGGGCGATGACTATTCAAAGTCATGATTCCTATGGGGTCAGAGATCGTTCGCTTGTCTACATGCAAAATATAAAGCCTAGTTTACAAATAATTCCAGTGTTACTTTAAACTTTATTTAAAGTTGTATCCTATATGAAAATTACTGAGCATCCTTAAGTGTTAATGATAGACGGTTAACCATAGTTCTAAAAGGTGCACCTATGCTCAAGGAAACCACTCACTATTGAAGAAGCATGCCTTAGACTCTTGCTTCCTTTAAATATTTCTATTATTGATATTGTTAATTATTTATTAAGATGTTATAATTTTGTTACACTTTTTGTTATGTGGTTTTTTTAAATATTAGAATTTTAAATTTTTATTCATTCAATTATACTTGAATCGTATTTATAAAATTGATATGCATCCAATATCATATTTCATCACTAAAGCAGATTGTATACTATCGCTTCTTAGGTGCAGACCTTTCAGGTTTTTAAAATTAGAGTTGATTCCACCTATATCAAAATAAAAATAAAACTAGAGTTGAATCCAGAAATATTTGCTTAATTTTTTTAGTTTTTCATTTCACGGGAACAGGGTGCAGAACACTGCTAATTTATGCAATGTGTTTGAAGTCACTACACTACGGGCTTGTTCTATGATAAACAAGAGTAGCAGAGAAGTATTGAAAGCATTATAGCACAAAATCCTGTAGGGAAAAGACAGAAAGCACTATGGTTATGCTTTTATTTGTCAGGTTTCACTGTGATGGGAAGAGATAACAGATATGATCACCGGTCTCGTGACTGGGGCTTGTGTCGGCTTCTTCACTAGATCCGTATCAATTTAATTAACAAAAGTTTTTTTATCATTATGTTATGTCTTCATATACCTTTGATTTAACCGCTTTTATGTGTTCGTTTTTGCCTATGTCGCTTTTGACTTATTTGTTCTCGTGTGGACGTTTCTCTCTTAGCACTGGCCTCCCCACTTCTAAATGTGTGATTCTCAAAGGTTGGTGAATCTTTCAATATTATAGTGTCCGCAGATTTTTAGCAATCGAAAAGTTCAATTGATTAAAATATTGATATTCGCTGAGTGCCCGTTGTAAACTCAAGACTTGTTTCTTTCAACCCAAGAATCTTCGCGGGCCGGCCGCCAGGTATGCAGGATGGTGCCATTGAATGTTTTTGATATGAGAACAAGACTCATCACTGGTAAGGGATAGATGCCGCTGCACCCGCAAGTAAGGGTTATTGATCGTGCAGCTATTCTGTATCTAAACTGCGGTCGTCGTGTTAATTGCTTCCTTTAACAATGGGAAGTGGGAAAGGTGTTCACACGCATCTGACTTTGACTGCTTTTTTGAAAAGCCGCAAATAGGATTCATTTTTTTTTGTACAGAACAATGGCTATTTCTTTGTATTGACTAGCGCCCTAAAATTAAGATGTTTTTAATAAATATGCAATTATATTGTTTGTCAGATCCTCGAACTTTACGCACGAGGAGACCTAATATGTTCATTGTGGGTTTTTTTTTATTATTTTAACCATCTTGTGACTGTTCTTAGATTTGATTGTCCTCGAAAGCTTCTTTCAAATGACAGAAAAAGCGGGAATGTTGTGGAAATGCTTATCATCTCTTCTTCCATGTCACAATTCCCGGCACATCCCAGCCAGGACCCGGATGGTTCATGCGTCATCCATGATGATGGATGATGCCATGATGCTATATCATCATCGTATGAGCTTCCACTATATTAAAAGAAATTTAAAAAACTGCAAGCAAAGATATTTCCCATTCCTTAACAATTCTTGGGTCTTCCTGAAAGTAATATGATAATCACTTATTATTATTTCTTTTCCCCAATAATTTTTACTATAAGTAATCATCCTTAGAAGGTAACATCATCATTTCCTAATGATTTCTTTCCTTTCCTAAGTATTTGTCATCATTATTATCCTTTCCTCTTAATGATTTTTTACAATAATTCTCGAAGTTTCTTCAAGGGGTAACAACATTGAATGATATATGGATGATGATGACCACCATCATGCTTCCTTTTCCTAAGTATCATCTCATTACAATTATCATCATTATTTCCTTTTCCTAATGATTTTTTATTGTATGTAATAAATTCTCAGAGGTGACAAAGATTGAGTTTGACGGAGACGGGGCTTCCTCATTACCGTTGGAAGTAGTTCAGAAAGGCATGATATCATTCATCTCACTTATAAAAATTTGCATCCTCAAGTTAAAAAAAGGTTGTTATTGTTGGTAATATACTGTATTCATTCATTTCGTCAAAAAAAAAAAGAAAAAAAGAAAAAAACTTGGCTTCATGCTATTATAAGATCATGTTCTTGAAATGTAAAGTGCATTAGATCTTAATTTTTTTTAAAAAATTAAAATTGAATCGTGTCTCCTCAGGTATTAAGATCACAAACCTTTCGGATTTTGATCATATTTTATATGCAAGATCTTGAACATTTTACGTGGTAGCAACCCACCGGGATATAGCCTCAAATAGGTAATGTAGAATGTGTGGAATTTGCGGTTCCATATAAAGGACATTGTCTCGCACCTTACTGTTATTTGTTTTTTAGCTCATACATTTTAGCTGTGGGAATTTGCAACTGGGTTTTCTCGCTTCCTTTCTGTAGCTTACCTCTCGCTTCATACATGATCGTGAACCGCACAAGATTTTTTTCTTCTCTCAACTTTGAAGAATATTTTCGCATTTATGCACACCTTCGATCATAAAGCATTTCTTCATGGAACTCATATGAATTATTCATTTTGCATATTTATCAAAAAATTATTCATTTCAGACCTCAGACTTAATTGTTAATTGTGGGCGGTTTTAACTTCTTTATGATCGATATTCGCATTTTTAAATTACAACCTTTTGTTGCCATTTCTATTTTGGAACTGCATTTTATACTCATTGCTATTGAAATAGTGTGCCTGGAGCATATGATTCATGCTCTTCAGTATCCTATTCAAATCAAGGATCATACAAGTATACCTTTACTGGGGATGGTGCATTACACCTAGATATTCCTGCTAAAAATCAATAAATCTTTTAAACTTTTGCTTGTAGGTATGGCATTCAATATCGACATCAAGTAGTATCAAACTCTTAATTCAACGACCAAGTCGACACTACCGAGTAATCATGGTTGTTGGGACATGTGGATCCCGAGACGGTCGCCACTCTCATGTAAATACGCCATCTTTTTTTAGAACCACTGTTCTTTAAGTGGACCATGACTAAGAAAACTCTCCAATTGGATCCACACTCTCGTCAAGCCCATGAAGCGTATTAGTTTTTTCCACCTTGGTCATTTAAGTGATGTCTGTCAAGGAGTTCTGTGATCGGAAAACTTCACATCGCGGCCTGAGATTTTACTTCATTTTATGTGCTATATTCATAGGAATCGTACTGGTCATAAGACTAGTCATTATGTGAATATTTGATTAGATATGTTTAAATGCACTTTCAGAATATGGCACCGCTTCCACACTTCCTGTTGGTTTTGTGGACTAAGACACAGATTTGGGAATGCTTCCCTCCATGTTCTAAAAAGGAAAAAGTTCAAGAGCTCCTTAGAAAACGGGCATTTGAGTTAATTTAGAAATTTAGATTACTTTTAGACTGTCAAAGGGCAATTAGTGAAAGAATCATAGTATTGTGTTACTTATTTTGCTTATACATGTATCGCTTAGGAAATGGATAAATACTCAAATATTAACTATACTTTCTCCAACTATTTAACGGCTAGTGAATAGTTTTTAAACATGATATTGTTAGATAATACGCCTTTTCCTTTATTTGCCTTAACAGACAGGAGTCCTATATATATAAGTCCAAATATGTAATGTCGACAAGAATAATTTTTCATGGGGAAAGAATAAATTAGTGATCTTTATTTTTTCTCTTCACATGGTATCGAGCCAAAGAGTAAAACTCCAATTTTGTTTTCCCACTGATCGTGTTTCATTCCGATCTCCTTCTCCGTCACGGATTCGTTACGCCATTGGCCGATCACGCTGACTTTTCCGTGGGAAGTCTTCTCCCACAAAACCACGATTTCGCTACTGGTGGGGTCGGACTCTTGATAGCGCTGGCGGGCCACCCCGCCGGAACCGGACGACGCGCCCACGCACGGATCTTCTCCCCAGAGCCGCGGTCCACGCGCCGGCCGCTGAAAGGTAATGCGCTGCGGGGTTCTTCTCCCGTGACCTGACCCACGCCGTGGTCGTCCGCGCCGTTTTGGTGTTCTACTTCTCCGGCGGTCCATTCGAGCACTCCTTCTCCACCTGACCTTTCGCCTCCGCCGCATCGGTTCTGAATTTTTTTGCTTTTCTCGCCGCCTCTCCGACAACTGTACTTCTTACCAAGCCAGGGTCCCTTTTCTTCATCTCTCAAGCTCCATCATGATTCGCCCCTCTTATTGTAGCCTTCAACTTAAACGTGGTTCACCCCAAGCAGTGGATAGCTGGTAACTAAAATCTTATTTTTACGTCATATCTCTAGATCTCCTACTATCACATCGAAAAATCGACAGAATGAATTATCTCTCCCCGGTCACCATAGTGGAACTCCTCGTTCATGGGACGTGGTTATGAGGATCATCTTATTACACCGAGGATGATATACCGTGTTGACAAGGTGCACTGAAGAAAATAAGATGCACAACGCGAATAAGATATGGCAATCGGGTCGATCCAAAATTCTTCAAGTCTCATCTTCAGCTTATAAGATATGTCTTAAGTTTCGAATCAGCAAAAGCTCTATACACGAATGATATCCTGCCTTTATATGAAAGTGGGTTTCCGCTATTGTTAACATCCCGCCAACAAGAGATGGATCTATCTAATTATATCGGGCGATTGCCTCTTGCTGAGTGGAGTTCCTATTACATCGATGCCTCTTACTAGTGACTGTCGGGGCTCAACAAACGTGAAATGGAGAAAAGTTCTTTCTAGTGGTCCTTACACTCATCGGGCCTCAACCTGACCCCTGAGACCGAGATCGATTCGGGCAAATTCCATCGCATCCCGTCCCTTCGACGATGTGCTCGCCGTGCCTCCTCCGTATCTCCCACACGCATTCTTGCCATCCGATGTTCTTTAGATTCTTCTCCTGTGTTAGTTTCTCATACTAACTCCTTCTGGGAGGACGGTAATCTCGAGGTCGAGGACAACGTGTCCTCATCAGACCTATCAGAATAAGTCACACACCCGTGATCGCTTGTTATCGCGCTTGCACACGGCCTCCCGCGATCGCGGACACGTGGCCTGGGCCGACATTCCCCTCATTTCTCACCGCTTCCCGCACTCGAGCTCCCACATCCGTGGTGTCTCCCCAATCGACGCTGAGTATGATGCCTATCTTCGCCATCGCGCCCAAGTCGTACTTTCCGTTAGCCTCTCAAGTAGTTCAGACCGGCACGTGCCTCCTCGCCATTTTACTCATACATCTTCTCCTCGGACCCCTGGATTCTGCACTCCTCGGTGCTTCCGATCACATTTCCCTGTAATAAAGATCTTTTCTCTCTCTTACTACTAATCTCCTACTTTACCCATCGTTACCTTGTAGCTTAACGGGTTCTCAAACCTGGTATTAAAGGTGTAGTTTGCCTGGGTTCATCCCCTCCTTCCTACCTCTCACTTCCTGTCCTTTATACTCCTGAAAGTGTCCCTTTAATCTTATTTCTTACCCAAGAAAACTACTCGGCACTTTGAACCCGGCTCTAATATTTTTTTCTGATAAATTCCAGGACCCGCAGACCTGAGTACCTAAGATCGATTGGCACTGACGTGAGTCACAGTGGCCTTCTATCACCTCACCCGCAATCATCTCCCCAGAGGCTCAAGGCTTTCCACCGATGCTCCACTCCTCATCCACGCCGTCTCTGCCACCCGAAGTCTTCTAAGTTCCAAGACGGTCCCTGCTTTTTCCACTTTGTCGCCATCATGGCAGGAAGTCCCGGGCCACTGGGAAACATACCGTGTCTGCCCCAGCGCTTGAATAATCGCGGGCAACATCCCCGACCTGTCCACACTGGCGTTTGGGTCTCTATTGACTGCTAAGGCTTCACTTTAGGCTTCAAGATTCACTTCATTGATGACTATTCTCAAGTGTACTCGTTATTTTTAATGAAAACTCGAGCTGAGTTATTCTTTATTTTCCAGAATTTGAGGCTCGAAATTCTCATCAGCCTTAATATTTTATTCAAGTGTTACGTGAAGGATACGCCCTCGAGAATATTTTTCAAGACCCTTTATTTCATTTATTGCCCCAATAATGGGATCCTTGATCGCCTCAGGCTCACACTCCTCAACAAAACGGTAGCTCACCGTGAAGAATCGGCCATCTTATCGAGACAAACAGACTTCTCCTCCACCATCATGGTGCTCGCTTCGTTTAGGGGGACGCCTCGTCCCATGTTTTGTTATTCGATTAATCGTAGCTCTCATCTCAGATGAGATGCTCAAATTCATTCCCTCTCTTCTTTCCCCGACCAACCTTTATTTCCTTCCTCCTCAGAGCTTTTGGTCAGGATTTGCTTTGTTCATATTCTCACTCCGGACAGACAAGCTTTCACTCAAGGCCACGAAATGCATCTTCTCCTAGGGCATCCCGACTTCGAAGGTTTATCGTTGTTATTCCCCTCGACTATCGGCTACTTTCTCTCCGCTCGATCACCTCTTTCGAGGACTCACCCCTTCTTCTCCTCTTCCGAAGTCTCTTCCCGTTATCGATGTCTACCTCTTCCTATCATCTCTTTCAGCTTAGATTCGATGATTCATTCTCTCTCGCCCTTCAAAGCCTTCATTCATCACTGGCCCCCGTTGTCAGTCATTGCCTTCTTCCCCTTCCTCGTCGAGGCCCCGTCGACTCACTTCCCTTCTAAGCTCTCACTCTCGGCCTCCCGCTCGTCACGATGACTCGCTCTATCGCTTCTTCTAAAGGTAATCGCCCTACTAGCAAACCCCATCCTATTTACAATTTTTCGAGTTACCATCGATTATCTTCCACCCATCACAGATTGCTTCACTATTTCCAATCAAGCCTTCCTAAGAACACCAATGAGGCACTTTCCCCATCCGGTCAAGCACAGCGCAATGGTAGATGAAATGGTCGCCTTCCGCATTCCACCGGTGATCAGGATCTGTTGCTTTGCCGCTGGTAAGTTTCCGGCTATCGTCGCTGGGTCTACACAAAGGCGAAGGTTATCCCATGGTCGATTGATCGCCTTAAGGCCCCCGCCGTATTACTGAAGTGATATACTGGTGCTTATGGTTCCTCGATTAAGGTGACATCTTCTCCCCAAGGTTGATTTGTTTCGTCTCGTCTCGCTCTCCATGGTCGTTAAGGCATCTCGGGGTCGCTTTTCGCCGGATATTAAAAATGCCTCTTCCTTCATGGTGATCTCGCCGAGAAGTTTATATGGAGCAACCACCGTTTTGTTGCTCGTGGGGAGTCCGGGGTTTATGTGTGTTACGCCGCTTCTCTATATGGCTTGAAACAATCTCCCCTGCAGTACGAAAGTTTGGCCGCTTAGTTCCCAAGATCACACTCCTGGGCATGTTTCGCAGACATTGCAGACCATTCATTTTCATCATCAGCAACTCTTCTGGCAAAGGTATTTATTCCGTTGTTTACGTGGATGACATCGCTGGCACTACGTTGATCGTGATAGGCTCGTAAACTAAAGCAACATCTTTTCACCCACTTTCAAACTAAAGACTCTGGGAAACTCAAGTATCTTCTCTCGGGAATCGAGATAGCTCAACTAGCTTCCTTGTAGTCCCTCTCCCAACCTTGGGCATGTTTTTAGGATTAATATCTTGAAGAAACCCAGATAACATCAGAACCTACGACACTCCTATGGATCCTAATGGCCAAACTGTATCAGACAGGAGTCTTTTCTGAGATCCTCGAGATATCGACGATCGGTAGGTAACCTAATTATCTCACCATTATCGCCAATGTGACATTTCTTTCCTGGGTGTTGTTAGTCAATTCACAAATACCATGTGATAGGCTCAGTCGATGTCAGAATCCGAGATTCTTCTCGAGATAAAAGTACACCAGTCGGGTAAGGTGTATTGTACGAGAATGTAGGTCACACCTGTGTTATTAGTTACACAGATGCGCAAGATCACCTGCTCACCACGAGACGTCACACTTCCTGCATCAGAGCCACTGTGGTAACCTAATATCCTCGGAAGTTATAAGAAACAACATGTGCTGGCTGCATTCTTGAATAAGTCGGAGGTCGAAAGCGTTTTCGGGCAACATGTGAACTCATATGGTCGACACCTTATCCGTGAGTTGAGATTTGGTTGATGCAGAAACATATGAAGCTCATATGTGATAAATCTGTAGTCGCTTGCATATCGTATCCAATCCGCCCCATGAAAGGACCAAACACATTTGTGCTCGATCACACTCACAATAGAGAAGATCTATCGTGACGTATTGGCTACTAACATTATTAATCCAATGACTAATCAGAAGGTGATGATTTCTACTTCAATCTCCTGTATATCCTAGAATTTGGGGGTCACATTTGTAACAAGCTTGGTGCTTATGACATATGTCTAAATATAGGAGTATAGATGATTTGTACGCCTTTCCCTTTATTGTCTAACAGATTGTGGAGTCCTATATATATAAGTCCAATATGTAATGTCAGACAAGAATAATTTTTCTGTGGAAATAATAAAATTGTGGATTCTTTATTTTTTCTCTCTTCACGGGAAGTGATGAAAAATGGAGCTTTTGCCCATGTCGGACACGCGACAACCTAGGGGACCATATTTTTTTTAATTTGGGTAACTTGTGTAAATACACTCGATTAGAATAACAATTTAAGATGATCATGATTCAACCCCTGAAGTTTTAAGTGCATACGTAATTAGCCGAAAAGATTCTGTCTTTGACTTCTTTTTCTTACTTCGCTTCTAAGCATGTCTCCTGTGGGCATTTATGGTTGACTTCAACTTGCTTGATTTGCAACGGATCGATCGGCAGTAAAAATGCCTTCGCCAACCCCCACTCTATTTTAGCCCAACCACCTATCTTAAATTTATTTTTGAAGTGGGAAATCGTCAAACGTATCATACGTGCTCGATGATCAAAAGAAATTAAAGAACTTCTAGCGCGAACATTCAACAAATGTGGTCTTTGATTTTTACCTTAATTGCTTTATCGCCGTCTAATTTCGCCATTCATGACTTCTGAAGTTAAATTCTTAATATGTTCAAATTAAATATGTTATATATTTTGTATCTTTCTTCCCTTTATAGTTTATCGATCTTCATTGGTTTCCATTCGCCATTTGCCAGCTAATTTAATTTATTTTATTCATGACTAACAATTTTAATGTGTTTAATCAAATGTGTTATATATTTATATCTTCTTTCCTTATAGTTTACATATATGTTTTGATCTTTCATTGATATTACTTTTGGTTGTTCTCTGGGATGGTATGCCAGACCAGCAAGAAACCAATCAATAAATGATATATGTGTGTTCGTGACAAGTGGGCTTAATTTGAAAGCAGTAGCTTTGGATGGTAGCTGTATACCTTCATACTTCATACCCGGGCCTGGGCCTCGTCCCAAATGGTGTTCTTATCTTGGAAAATTAACTGTTTGATTCTCACGATATATTGACTCTCGTTCTTGAGTTCTGTCTCAAATTCAGTCCAATTTTTGACTTTGTTCCAAATGAACAACACCCTTTTGGCTTTCTTGCAGACACATGTGAAGAGGTGGAGAGGGTGCACAAACAACTATATATGATGATTTAAATTTCCTTCTTAGATTCAAAAAGAGATCCTTTGAGAGGTTGAATATGACAAATTTGATTGGTACTAATCTTCTAAGAGCCTACATGCATGGCTTTCTTCATTGATCATCATTGTATGTGCAAGACACAGCCTTCTGTTTATGCTACTTTTTGGTGCTAAAATAAAATGACAAAATTACTGCAACAACCTAAAATTCTCCATTTTAATTTATGAAGAAACAGCTAGTTAGGATCTGTTTAATTGCTATTGCATTGTAGCTCTGAAATTACCCTTATTAATCAGAAACATTTATATGAAAGAATTTTCAGTGCCTTAGCCACCAAGTCAACAGATTTAGACACCATGCAAAAACTAGTCTGAGCTGTCATATATGTTCCTTGAACAAAACAGAAAATATAATATGCTATTACATTTTCTCCCTTCAAAATTTTTGTTACTACGTATTTCAGCTATTGTTTTGACCAAGATAACAAAAAGTGTTCCAATGGCATGAATGTATGCTGTAACAGTTTTCCGTGCTCTAAATGCTCGAGGGTGGCTGCATGAAAGAAGACAACAAGTAACATGTGCTTATTATGCTGTGTGCTGATTATATTTGTTAATGTTGGCATTGGATTACACATTCTGGAATAATTTAGATGGCTGCTGTTTGATATAATGCTTGTATCTATTTTATTAAAGGCAATCATTGGCAGATCCATTTGCATATGACAATTATATAGCAGCGCAAAAAAGAAAAATTGGAAGCAGAACGGCTTCATACTAATAATGGTCAAGGTTAACAATTTGCTCTAGTTCTTATTATCATTCTGAACTTTCCTAAGTAATTACCCATGGAAATTTTGTGGTTCTAATCTTAAAGGTAAATCAACCAGTGGCTTTTAATACGCAATGTTATAGTGTATTTCTGACATGATAAGATGGGTCCACGAAAAGGGATAGTCACCATTTTTGATCCACCACAAAGTTCTGTTCCCTGTGGCCATAGTCCTAAAAAGGCTATTGCAAATGAAAAAGTGGAATGGTTTTTTTTTTTTTTTTGGTCCACTAAGAGTTATTTTCTATGCAATCAGGTATTTGGAGCTTATTTCCTCACACACATCTCTAAAGGCTGTGAATCAGCACAATTGGCCTTTCTATTTTGCAGTGGTAGACATGGTTATAATGAAAGTGTAAAGGTTGGATTGGGCTTGGTGGGTATGGGAAAAGGAGGGCGGTTGAAGAATTACAAATCAACATGGCATGTGATTCAACATTAACGAAATCTTTGTCCCATGGTGTCTCCTTTACCACCTTAAAGTTTTCATGCCCTACTGAAGATATATTTGAACTTTGCAAGGCAGTTTGGGGTCACTTGAAATTACCACTTTATTTTCTTTCTTCCTCCTTTCTTCTTTTTTGAACCATTTTCATATTTAAACAGAAATAAAATCTGATATTCTCATTCACTAATTTATGTTTATATCATCTTTCTCTAAGTTCACACATAGTGCTATGCTTATCAATGCCGATACTCAATGTAGCTGAGTTACTTAAATGTTAATCAATCAACATTAGCAAGCTGTATCATTGTAAACACTAGATCGACATCGAATTGATTTGAAGATTGGGATTGAAATTAAACATCCTCTCACCATGTGATCCTTTATGCATCTATTATCATCACTGAATTGCTTAACTCTTCTTCTTCTGGTTCTTCTCTCAGATTATATAAACCACCACAAGTTAAATCATGAGTTCTAGTGACTGATTCCTTAGATAATGGTTTGGAAAATAGAAACCTGTACAATGATATGGATTATTATTGTAAGAAAATCAAAAGAAATCTGAGTAGTGACAAGTTCTTCTGCTAGATTACGATTTGTTGTAATGTTTGAAAATAATGTATTAATAATGACTATTTATCCCACCCCTCACTTGAATTTGTTTATACGATTGTTATCAAGCTCATGAAACCATCAGTTCTTATCTGTTATGCACCTTTGTGCTGAAACTGATGCCTCTGATGGAACTGGTTTACTTGTTGCACTTTGAGCAGTTTTTCACTAGATTGTTAGGGTAGAAACATAAAGGTTTCGGTAATTCATTATGCTATAAAGAATTTATGTTAGTACAAAAATAAAGAATTAGGCTATAAAAATCAGTCTAAGGTGTAGATGTTATTAAATTCTGGTTTATTATGTGATTTAATGGTAGACTTAGTGAAAACGGATACTAATAATCAGTTAAGTTTTTATTTGATTCTGGGAATAGGAAGTAAGGCAAATGAAGAAATATTAACAAAATTTGAATATTTGATCCTTAGAATCGGGTGAAACCATTGTTTCCCATTTCTGTCATTCCCTTAGATTTCATATGGTTAAGGATCCCAGTAGAGGCCATCATGTGGAAACCAAAATTTTATTTATTTTATTTTTATGGTCTCATCAATATTTTCTCTAATATCACAAATCAGATTTATGAAGTGAAGACAGAGTTTGCTACATTGAGAAGATCTGAACCAGGCTCACCTCAAAGATATTTTTTCTTTCCATTAGAGATTATACGCTTCCTTCCACCTCCACAATTTCAAATCCAAATTATGTGTTGGGGACATGGAGGTTCACGAGAAATTTCACTGTCAGAGTCATCCTGAATATTATTTAGCAGCCACTATGGCTGGGAAACACCAACACTCAAAAAACAAAGAGATTCAATCACGGCTGAAGCCTGATGACCAGATTACAAGTGAGAAGAGAAGGAAAAGACGATTTGGTGAACTCTAGAGTGTTCTTTTTCTCCAGTTCATCATAACTTGCATGGAGCTTCATTGGTGGTTCTTCAACAGATATTTTTTGAGCGACAACATTCAATAGAGCAACGCCCATGACATGAGTGATTCTTCACAAATTGCTTTATTATATATCAATAAATAAAAAACACAAGCAAAAAAACAAATTATTTAATAATAGAACTTTATCCTGTTTCACTTATAATCGTTATGGTTTTACTTTCATTGTATTTGATCTTCCTGGATGGTAATGATTCAAAGCACCAAATTGAAACGATGATCCATGGGCGGGATGATCACTCCAGGGTAGAGAAGTAGCAGCTTATCGCATTAAGACAATGCCCCTCCAATGGGAGAGAGGGCTCGGCACATAATTTTTCTTTCTCACAACCTCAACAGGTTCTTCAGTTTTTCCATGATCACAGGCTGAGTAAAATAAATAATAGTGATTTAGCAATGTGGAACTGAGATTTTTAATATGATTGAGTGGGCAAAGTTTTATTAATTGAGCAGCACTGTAAGAATCACAGATCACCGGTAAACCAGATGAATTACTGAATATAACGATCAAGGTTCACATTCACTATAAAACGGTTGTTCTTATGGTGCTCAGAGGAATAAAACATTGGTGTCCACCGATATCTTCAAACAGATTATATCTGTAAATTGGAATATGTCATCCTTATTAATAGTGTTTAGAAAAGAGAATATTAAACTGAGGAGGAAACATCTTATATTTAATTATGCAATCATAAAAATTCTTAAGGCTGATCTATCATCATTGATTTTGAAATGAAGAAAATTTTATATATTGAAACACTGCATCAGTGATTGTATTTCATCCTCGATTTCTTCAATAAAGATTATTGATTTTTAATCATGCTTAGACATACAACAATTGATTTGAAATGACAAAATTGTAAGATTAGATAAAAACTATAAGATGTCACATGATCTTTTTCATAGTTGAATGACTTTTTATGAATTTAACTCTAATTTTACAGAAACACTTGGAAGCTCAACCTATCATTTATTATTATGAATTTTTAACTTGAACTTTTTAAGTAATATAACGATTTTGTACTATTCTCTTCCAAACCACATATCTTTATTTTTAACTTTTACATTTCTGCACAAAATAATCACAACAACCATATAGTTTCTGAGCCTTAAAAACCTGTGGTTCTAAACTTTTAATCAGAACTCCTTATCTCTTAACTCCCTCCCACACATCAATTCATATATATATGATACACATACATGAAGATATTATACATATATATATATATGATAGTTATTATATTATTATATGATATATACACACATATATATATCATAATGTCATTTTATACATTATATACAAAATATTCTTAAAAATCATTTGAAAAGATCTAATGATATAACTTCAACATGTGCAATAAACAAAACATGCGATCAACTAATCCACTCACTTCAGTTATTTAACATTTAAACAGGAAACAAGAGTTCCAAAAACACTTGAAGATATGCTAACAAAAACTATCCAACTTGATGTTGAACACAAAACAACACTACCAAAGTTTATACCTCCTTATTTATTAATGCTCTTCCATTTCACTTATGATATTGAACCCTGAGATCGATTGTCAATCCTGTACCACACATGTTTAGGAGGTTATATGAAACAGTACTAAAAGATAGATTCCACAAGATGATCTTGGTGGTTTGTGGTTCTATGGATGGCCGTGTTTTCGAGAACGCCCAGTTCTTTTACTAACTTTCAAATCACAACAACAGGAAAATGAAACAAGTAGAGATTGTTCAACCCAGACTGCCAATTAATCAAATTATAGAATGGTTTGCAATAATCTTTTTCTTTTCACCTTTGATCACTCCATTTCATGAACGAATCTTAGCGACATTAAAGTAAATTATCAGTGGTTATGCTCTGCCTTAAAAGTTTGCAGTGCACTTACAAGGAAAACAAAGTGGAGAAGAAAAGCATTAAATTCCTAATAATTTAATTGTCATGATTTTCTATAAAAAATTTGTTATGTAACCCATCTAAACATAACAAAACTATTTCTACAGACATTTTTATATTCTTATCAATACTTTTCAGAATCAAATATATGATTTAAAATTGTTTAATAAGAAGTAAAAGCCTCATGTTCAATTATTTTTGATTGTTAATTAATAAAAGAAACAAAATTATTATCGATTTATTCATAGTCATGAAAAATCTATAATTCACTATAAATTGGATAATTTTTAAACTACTTACTCACTAGGCGAGCCGGAAAGCATTTTCACACCAAAGACATTAAAGGAGCATAAAAGAGTTAAGAAGGAAATAAAAATCATAGAAGTAAAATTCAAATTAACAAATATTTTTAAGAATTAAAACCATGATCAAAATGATGTTATAAATCTAATCCATATGATTTCTCTAAACTGATTGTTATTTTTATGAAAACATGTTAAAAAAGCAAAGAACATTTTCAGAAAAATAACCATGGAAAATTTTTGGCCATATTTTAGTTAAAATCTTAATTTTTTTATTATTGCATACCTGATGATTCAAGAATTATTTAAGATATAAAACGGTAAAAGATATAAATCTTACTCTTGCTTGAATTTTCATCCAAGATTTCAGGAATTTCGATATCAATGATTTAGGTGGATGTTATGATGGGATCACTTCTTCTTGAATCGAAAATAGTTAATGACTCTGCCTTGTACTTCTTTTAACTAAAATTCTGAGACTAATATGGGTACTGAAGGCAGTCCCAGCTGGTTAAAACAAAAAAAAAAAGTATTGAGTTTTGAACATTTTTCATTATTTACTGATTTGGCCATGCTTCCCAAACTTGAGGTCCCTATTGATAAACTCATCAATGCTCAACAATGCAAATCTATATCTCTGATATTTACTAAGTCAGATCCCATTCCACTGGATCCATTTATATACATATTTGTAAAAATATACAAATTTATCAAAATATTATAAGAGTTCAAGAAAGCAACCTTTAATATATTAAAATATTATATAAAATTCTAATTTTTTTCAAAAGTAAGTTTTTCAAAGTCAACAGATCCTGAAATCGCTATAATTTCCAAACTTATGCAAACGAATTCTCACCAGAAGATCCCAAAAAACTTGACTTCAGATCCCATTTGATAAAAACGTGATTTAATTCATTTGGGAACTGAAGGCTTCATAAATCTCACACAGACGCCTGACTCATCTAATCTCATATTTGGGCCCAGTTTAATAAATGAGGTGATCAGATTTCTGAAATAGAAACGATATTCCTCATAGTGACAAAAGTTTAAGATATAACACTGCATCACAGCAGTCAAAGGCGGAAAATGAGTAGAGAAAACATGAAACTAAGGCCCAGATAAAATGGAAGTTGTCAAATCAAGTACAGTTAAATTATTAAATGTCATTTCTGAATTATTTAAATTGAGGAAAAGATGGGGTAAGATAATGAGTGCCCATCCCTCCTAAAAGACAAACGTGAGCACAAAAAGTGGATTTGATGCAGAATACTTATAGTTTTGTTATGATAATCGCTCACTCTCTGAGATCGTAGATCCATCGCCTGGCTCCGCTCCATTTATGAAAGCTTCATTCACTATCTACATCTACGCCACATGGGCACCTTACATGAGTTTTTATCAAACTCCATGAGGTGTAAAATAATCCAGAAACTAATTTTATGGAAAATAAAATCACCGTTTAAAATCCAGAATTTATTCACAAGATTTCTGATTTATTAACGGATTGCACCATAGAACGTTCTATGGAATCAGAATTAAAGTAACGCAAATTCCTCGGTGAGAATCTCTGACATTTTGAAAGCCGACAATGCTTTTTCTGAGTGTGACATCTAGGTGCTGTAAATCCATTTTCTGATATGACTTAAAGCTCTGATATAAATATTGCATCATGTTGGTAGTTGGGTAATATGAGTTAGAAAGAAACGACGTAAATGGATGCCCAGATAGTACCAACGTCAAACCGGGAAAATAAGGGATATAAATATTATTTTGAAACTGCTCGAAATGATAATAAGACAAAATGGAATATGACCTTCTCCATGGAAAAAGGAGAAAAACGTAGGGAGGATGTAGAACTTGCTTCTTCCAAACTTTTAGAGAGAGAGTGGTCTTCCTTCCTCTAAGTTTCTCGGGCGATCCGAATTGGGCTCGCAGTTTTCGACAAGAAGTAGGTAAAGTCAGCCACTATGAGAGGGCTTCTCGCGGTACCGTATTTAGGGGGAGTTTCAAACTCCGGTATATAGGGTTTCTCCTCACTTCAGCTTTTATTCTTCTTAAGTACTTTGTGAATGTTTGAGTTGAATGAGGCCGTGAGGGGTTTATGGATCTGGCCCCAAAACTCGGGGACCAAATCATGGAATTTTTTAGATTTTTTAACTGTCCGTGGATAATTCCAGAAATTTAGTGGGCTGCTTGTGTTGAAATATATTTAAAATGTATGCTTGATATGAAAAAAAGGCCGGGAATGACCGTGAAATTCGTTCACAAAGTGAGTCCAACGACAGATTTTCCGAATATGAATTAAGGGTTTCACTATTCTCGAGAATAAGAACATAAAATAATTTTTTATGAAATAATGTGTTTGGTTGAATACCCAAATCTAATTGTTTATATATTGAATAGCCCATTTGAAGCACTTTGATGTGATTATGCAGAAATTACATAACATGATCAGGTGGATAAATTTTATGTGAATATATTATGTTAGAAAGAGTTTGCATGTGATATGTGATCAGATTTAAATCGCATCATGCATTCCGAGCATGCAATCGGAAACACCCTAAGACGATAGAAGTGAGTGTATGAGGTGAGTCTAGATAAAATGGTTAGGAGAGTGTCTAAGAATGATAATTATCGGAGGGTAGTCCATACCAAAAATATCAATCGTCGGAGACGGCCCAATTGATATGCATCTAGTAGTCCATAACACTATCAATCGGCCTGGGCGACGCCCGGTAACTGATATATACACGACTCTGAGGGGTTGTCCAAGCCAAACAAATAAATATAAATAATTTCTACAATGGAGTTTAGGCGAGTGTGAGGGAGCTCAAAGAGACTTGGGTACGATTTATCGGGCTAGACATTCAAGTGGGGATCACATTTCCTTTGATGGTGTTTACTTTGGAGCATCGCAGACCGCACCCTAGGTACCGGAGAGTAACCCACTGCAGATTCCACTAATGAAAGCATTAGCTCACCCCTCAAGGTCGAGGTTACTATTTTGCTGTGTACAAAGAGCCTAGTGAGGGGAATTCCTCTGGTTTGGGAGACTCCAGGTTTGTAGAAAGCCTGATCATGGCTTTGGGGTTATGAAGTATTACATGTATTAGAATTGTTCACTTTTGAATATATGTCAGAGTAAGAGTAAAATTTGAACTCGAACTATCATTTGATGGTCGGATACATATGCTACGCAGCCACACAGAATATTACACAGGCCTAAGGGCTGTTAATTTAGACCCAGTATTGGGAATCAAGGATATTTTTATGTAGGTTTTTGTATTTAAGTGGAGTTTCGTACAAAAGGAGACCCATTTCGATTTTCATGAAAATGTCAGTCGCCTAATATTTCACGGAAGATTCCACGGTTGATTCGTAGTCATTTCACCCTGCTTCGCATGTTTAGCGTGCGGTTTCTTCCTTACTTGGGTTTTACACTCATTTAAGTGTATTTATTAATGTTTAGTTGGATGAGGCCGTGAGGGGTTAGCAGACCGATTCCAAAGTTTGAACCGAGGTGGAAAATTTAGAAACCCATGTGACAATCGCACTCATCCATTCGCTGTTTTGGGTTGCTAGTTTGTAATTATGTGTTAATGCATGCTTTGATGTATAAGTCGGAATGGCCGGAAATTCTCGGGTTCACAAAGTGGAAACCGATGATTTGATGATGATTCAAATGTGCGAAACCCCGAGGGCCTTTAATCGCTGCTCATATGAACAAAGGACACGAAACCACTTTTGTGTGAAACTCCGTGTTTGGTCGAGTAATCAAGCTGAATTGCTCATTCTGATCATTAAACACGTGGAGCTAATTTTTTTGGTGTAATAGAATGTGAAATTGCATAATACAAGTTTTGAGATTTAAATTGAGTGAATATATGTATAGATTATATATTTCAGATGTGTTATAGTAACTGTAATGAATTAAGAACATGCATTCATAGTGCACCAAAAGTATCCTAGATCATAGGAATGAGTGTACTGGGTGATCTTTGAAATAGTTTCGAGGGCTGACTAATAAAGATACCACGAGTGTATCCATTATAAAATATCTGAGGGTAGTCCATACATAAAACATCAATCGTCTGAGTCGGCCCAATTCTTTGATATATCTCGAGGGTAGTCCACTAAATACAACATCGGAGCATCTAGTCCATCATTTTATATCGAAGGGGTTGTCCACAATTACAAAACAAATATCTTTATTGAAAATATTTTTCATACGTGCTAGGTAAGTGCTTAGGAGCTCATGAGGACTCTGGCATGAGTCGAAGGTTAGATGATTCATAGATCATGCATTTGCTTTTGAATGTGTGTTTATTTTGGAGCATTGCATGTGTGCACTAGGAGAGAGTAGCCCACTTAGGATGATTCCACCATCGAGCATTAGCTCACCCGGGCCGAGGGATGTCATTTTCGCACAGTGGAGTGCACGAGGAGACTCGCCATCCTGGGAGGTCAGAGTTTATGGTAAGAAAGCTTCTTCCAAGAGTGGCTTGATGATTTTAAACAGCGTATTAGAACCTCATAAGTTTGATAGCAGTTGTATGTTATAATTTATTAACCTTGTAACTATGGTAGATAGTTGGTATACTGATGGGAGTATTAGTTTATGGGCCTAAGAGGCCGCTTATTCAGGTGTATCACGTGATTGACAAGGGTGACGTGTGATGTATTCGGGGGCGGAGCTCCTGTATAAAGGAGACTTCGTCCCATTTTCGTGAGAGAGGGTCTGGTCACCCGACATTCACGAAGTGTTTCCGCGGTTGACGGCAGTCAACGGACCCCTGGATTCAATGTCACAACATAGTCCAGCCTTTCTTCACACCTCGCGGTCCTGGGGACATTTGTGGCCTACGTCAGTATTATTAACCCGTGACCCGAAAGGGGGTCCCACGACGGATAGTGAGTTAAAATGCCCAAAGAAGGATAACTCCCACAAGGGCTACTTGCTCGGCGCACATGCTACAACGCCATGTTCATAGTTTACAATACACACATCAAAAATTCTAACAAGAATATGTCAATCTTAATATAGGAACTTTGGCGACGGCATAAATTCTGAGGATGAGATCACCACGTCCTTATGTCCCTCGAAGTCCTCATCGACCCTCACACATGTCGTAGAAAACCCTAAAAATCAATTTTCAAAGGGTAAATTCAAATGGCTTCGTTGGAACCCTGAAATTTTTCTAAACTGGGATGATAAACGGAATTCAATCGCTAACTCCGTCTTCGTGAAATCCCAAGCACCGTACTGGTTCTGAGATCGCACTCAATTTTACGCTTTTTCGAGGTAATCTTGATGGCGACACTTAAAGCATGAGACATGACAATCACAGATGACACATGGCCATGAGGGAGAGGAGGAAGGAAGGTGGGGCCCTCACTTAGGATAGGAACAAACAAAAAGCAAAGAAAGAAAAAAAGGAAAAATGAGAAAGGGACAAGTAGGGAGGAGAGGAGGAAAAGGGAAGGAAGTTTTCCTGTGGGGATCGATTCTATGGGATAAGAGAGAGAAAAGGAAAACCAAAAAAGAGAGAAGAAAGAGTTAAAGGAAAGAAAAAAAAAAAAAACTGGGAGAGCTATGCGTGAGAAGAGAGGAAAATATATATTTTCCTCAGAGTTCCAATCACCGTCCCCTTTCAAGTGCATATTATGTACAAAGCAAGCAAACCTCTCATTTTGGGACCTGAGGTGTGAAGAAAGCCGCATTGTAGTTTGAGAAACCTTTTGAAAAAAAAAAATTATTTAAGTATGTAATATTTTGTATACAAGAGAGTTGTAACCTAACTCTATGCATTTTATTTTGATAAATTTGTATATTTTTCTAAAATATGATATGTAATGAATGGATCCCAATGAATGGATGTCTGATGGTGGTTGAAATATGCCATACTCAGTGTGTGGTTTCACTAAGATTTAACACGTGGTTGTCAACGACCCTGCTTCGGGTTTCAATTTTACCCGTTAGTTTGATACTTTGGTTATAACAATGTTCTATCATTATTAATTTCTATTTAAATCTGCTTACTATTATTATTTTGTTTAGACTCAATTATTTTATATATATTAATATATTATATTTATAAATTATTTATTTTTATTTGAAGAATTGTAAAAAGTTATTAAATTATTTTAGATTTTTTACGAGATTAATAAGCGTACTCATATAACCCAAGAGATTGGTCAAGCCTACAATAAAGCTAACCCTAATAGAAATGGCTGACAGAACCTGGTACTGCTGGTTCATCTGGGGCTGGTCCCTAATCTCGTTTATCGCCTATATTACCTAACTATAATTAAGATATTCAGAAGCTCATAACTACTATTGATTTCTAAAAGATATTTAAATTTAGAATTTTTTTTCGAGTATTTAGTTTCACATAGAAAAAATAAAAGCAAATTAAAATTTATTTAATAGATTATATGTTTTTAAATTATTTAATACTTATATAGATAAATAAATAAAATGATTTAAAATAAATGTGTATAAATAAAATATTGAGTTCAACAAATATTTTTTATTTTTTTATTTTTATACATCAACCTGAGGTAGAAAATAAGGGAAAATGATTGCTTTCAATACTACAAAACTAAAAATGACAAAAAAATATTAGTTGAGTGGCTAAATTGATACTTTGTTTTTGCTAGATGAGTGGAACAAAATGATAAATAAAAAAATTAGTTGAAAGTGAGTAAATGATTAACCCATCAATACTGAAGGGCAAAATGACCCCAACCCTCTTTGATTGGGAACTAATGCTTCCATGGAAAATTCTTCTTATGTTTTTCACATCACATGGGATGGCCTTATGATTAAAGATAAAGGAAACTATGACTTTGTGGATGGTGTGTCTATTATTTGTTTGCTGAAGCTACCCATAAAGAGGGAAATCAAACTCTTTCTTTCTAAAGCCCTATTATTATTATTCTCAGTGTTGGTTTCTATCGTGTCACTACTCTACCATATAATCACTTTATTTCCTAAAACTAATCGTATCAAAACATATATGCAATATAACTGTTAAGTAGCTGCAACGGTGTGATGAATGATTGTTTCGCTTGAGGTATCAATCCCATTGTTTCTCGGCTTCTGGTACTGGATGAAGCCTTTTAATTTATGGAAAGAAACTCCTTCTTCAAAAGTTGGTTGAGTTAATTTTTATTTTTTTGTTATTATAGCACTTATCATTTTTACATGCAAGATTGTTATTTTATATTAATTCCTATCATTCCATTTGAGGTGATATGTTTTAAAGCTGTTAGCTGATAACCATTGTTAGGGTATTTTTTTTTCTGCTAATACATGATGCATATTTCATACTCATATTGTAATTTTGTGACGGCCCAAAACCTGGGGTCCTCAAGATCACCATTCAACTCGTGACATATGGAGGTCAAGCATCTGACGCCACTTTAGAAAATTTTGGCAGAGTCCCTCCTTTTGTACTGTATTTCACTGGGGGTCAAGCATTCGCATACACTCATGTTCTAGCCAAATCAATATATGCAATATATATCCAATGCGGTCACTTGGGCTCATAAACAAGATCAACATACATGCCGACTATGAATCCAACTATATACCCCATAGCACAAGAGTTAATATTGTTACTCTTAAAACAATACATATTAAACTTAAAGAGTTCGAATACATACAACCACAAAGCCAACATCCCTGAGACATTCTTCACAATAAATCTCTAGGATCTAACCGCTCTCGCCGCATGCCCCCGTACCGTAGTGGGGGATCCCACGACAAGAGCTAAAGCTCGCAGGGAGCAAATCGCCCCAAGGGGCCACTCACCACCCAAGCAAAGGCAATGGTTCAAAGTAAACACACATTCAAGCAAATGTGCATGATCCTACTTTTGAATGTCTACATGACCAACTAAGATCCCGGGTCCTCATCGATTCTCCCCTTCACACCCGCCCATTCCAGACAGGCCCAGTAATTTTATTAGTGGGCAACCTCCGAATGAATATATATATCAATCTGCCGCCCGACGATCGATGCTATATATTATTTTGGTTTCGCTTCTCGCTGATCATCTTCTCACGACAGAGATTTAACCCACTGTCCTCGACTACCGACATATATGGTTAGTTTAGCTCAAGGACCACCTCTGGCGGAGTTATGGTATATCAACTGGGCCGCCTGACGGGCTGGATATATTAGTTTTAGTTTGTGGATCACCTCCGATGGATATAAATCAACTGGGTCGCCCGACGGTCGGGATATATTATTTTAGTTCGACTACCCCGATGATTACCATTTTAGACTACCCTCCGAACCATTTTCTCTAGACTCATCTCATGCACTAACTCCTATATTCCTAGGATGTTCCAGTGCATATGGAATGCATGTATGCCAATTCCAATACAGTCTAATCACATGCAAATATATAAACATGAATATACTTGCATAAAAATTAAATCACACCAAATACAAGCGTATGTAATTATCATCAAAATATCAAAATTAGCACACTTCGGGGTTAATGATCAAACACAAGCAATTGACTGAATTACTTAACCAAACACATAATTTCTACTCTAAAATGTATTCTTAAAACACTATTTCTGAATAAAGAAACCCTCGGTTACCATCCTTAAAAACTACAAATCAATGGTTCACTTTAGAACCCGTAACTAATGGCCATTCCTGCGAACCAAACCATCCATGATTTAAACATTTTGGAATTAAACACCCAAACAGCTTCCTCTAAATCTCTCGCAGTCACGGCCAACACGTAAAACCTGTGTAATTCCAACAACAATTCGGGTCCTAACAGCCTGGGATCATCAAACGTCCCTCACTCGGGCCTCAAACCAACCAAAACATCGAAAAACATTTAAATGAGAGTAAAACTCCTGGGCAGGAGAAAATCCTGCCTCTTAGAGTTTGTCAAACTCGCTAGTCCTGGGTCCACGCGTGAGCTCGCTCCTCGCGTAGAACGTTTTCCTCTTGTTCCATTCAAATCCAACGGTCCGGACATAGGCTTCTGTGAGAGAAGTTCGAGACTCTCTCTAGAATCACCATTTTTGTCTTCCACGCCTACCGCATCCCCTTTCTCCCATTTCACGTTTTGTCTCTGATTTTAAGTGGAGAAGAAACACTATTTGATCTTTGTCTTTTAAATGACTTAAAATCAAACCTAAAAATGACCATTATGTCCTTCTATTCCCAGATTTGATATTCCCACTTACCTCGCCGTCCATTTTCATTATTTTTACCATGTCATTTGCGGTACATATCAGGCATGTTATATATGCCTTTCGTCTTGATCGAAATAGATTTACGGCACCGAAATGCGTATGCCTCAAAACCGCGCCTAATTCAGACCGTCTCGTAAAATTGGCGAAATTTTTTCTGCAGTTAACTAGATTACAGATCATTCCAATTCCGTACAATCCGCTTCGTCATCCAGATCGAGAATTAATGCAGGATTTTTAACCCAATTATAATTTTGTAATTGAAATTACGATTTTGCTCCTTTATTCCGTAAATTGAAATTTCTGCTCCATAATTTTCATTACCACACCATGAACAAATTTAATGGTAAAATTGAGATGCCCATTGCATACGCTTAAGTTGTTAATTTTTAGATCTTACCTTTGTCCTTTGTAGTTCCATTAACTGGCTGGCAAATTTATTATCTCTTATGAGTTCATCAACTGCAGATTTTTGAAAAAACTTAGAAAGTAATAAAACAAAGTTTTTGAAGCATCCATTCTCTAATATTTTATGTTAAATGATAGAATGATGACTTATGGTTGTTGCTTGCAAATTGGGTTTGTAGTAGAGGAATTGTATTTTTCTTTTAACCCTTTTGAGCAATAATTAAGGGGCATAAATGACTTTTAACCTTTTTGATTGGGAATCAAAGAGAAATTCTATTTACACCCCAAGAATTTCTCTATACACTCCATATTACACACAACCCATTTTTACACCCCATCTCTCTCTAACGGTATAGAGAAATTTTGCAATGTAATTTTTAATCAAATGCCCTCAAGGAAAGCTTCAAACTTTTTCACATCACACGGGATTTAATCTATAATTTCAAAAGATAAAGCAAATCTTGACTTTGGTGGGATGGTGTGTCTTATTATTTGTTACAGTATGCTTTCACTGATATGGAGAATTCATGCCACTCTTTCTTTACTCGTCCTATTATTCTCATGTTACCGAACACGCAACAAATAATGAATTAAAATAAATAGAGAGCTTAAAAATGGAGAATGATGTTAGAGAATACACAATTCCATGATTTGCCAGCCAAATTCCATGATTGAATCCAATTTTATTTAAAACAAGGAGAATATAGTCTCGATTTCTAGTTTTGTGTTCTAATAACACATAAACACAATATATATATATATTGAATGAGAAACAACAAGAGTTTCTCAAATAACACCAAAATAGCAGCTCTTCTCAAAGTCTTTCTAAACCATTGTCACAGTCTGTAATTTTCAAAAATGAAGAAACAAACACACCCTTATATATTTATAAATTCTCAAAAGTGATTATTTTTTGGTCTAAGTCTGAAAAAAAGAACTCACATATACTGGAATTCTATTTTGATTACTTTAATTGTTTTTGAAGGAATTCCTTTAGGCTTAGCATACAAATGAGGAGTAAATATTTAAATTACAAGAGTGACTCTGATAACAGGCTGAATTTTTCAATAATTAAAAAAATTGAAAGAACCATGTAACACTGATATTAATATAATGTTTGACATATAAAAATCTGGTAATCATCAGATACAACATATCATGTTTATGAAGATAAAAATGCAAGGATCAAATTGATTTGTCTTATAGTGTTAATGTGAGCATGATTGATGTGTATGGATCAAATTCTGAAAAGCTCCTCGAACCAACAATATAATTTGCCTTTTAAACCACCTATCTAAGAAGTCATCCTGATTTACCTAAAATTAAAAAATTATAACTATTATATATATATATATATATATATATATCACTATCGCTAGCTTATTGCATCTAAAACCCAAAAAAAATAATCTTGCATAGGTTTAAATTTAATATAAAATTTTTGTTATTTGATTTCTATTTCAGATGGTGATATGTCATTGATATTTAAAGGAAATCAGATTGGGTAAATGCCTTTTCAAAGCACAATCAGATAATGTAAAGTGAACTTTTTCTCCAAGCAATGGCATTGGCTCCACCTTAACTCAAATGCAGGACTGATCCTCACTGGAATCAAAGTCAATAAATAAACAAATAAAAGACGCCCCTTTTAGTTCTCTTATCCAGATTTAATGCTTATGGAATTAACAAATGAAAAACATTTTTTTTCCGTTCGTGGTGTGTGATTGTCATGGCTCTTAAAACTCAAATACTATCAATTCTCATGGTTTAAAAATCCCAGTAAGAAAAACAAATAAAACATATAAAAATATAGAAAAACAAATTCGAGAGTTTCATTGTCAATTAAAGTAGTCTGATACCCATTGAAGAATTATTTTGTGAGATCAAGAGGATTCACATCCAAAACAATTGATTAATAATTAAAGACCTAATAAATGTATTACAGCAAATACAAACTTGGTTTAAGCAAATAAGTATATCAAATTATAGAGGTAAATAAAACGTATCTAGAACGTATCCGAATTATTATCGACCACAGCTTATCTTCAACAAATCTATAAGGGTAAGATTAAAGAAAAAAATGACTAAGGTTAAAGATGAATATTTCATTTTTCACAAAGAGTATTCTACCAAACCCTTATTAATACAGAATGTTTTATTTATTTATATATAGCAAAAGTGAATTAACAATCGGATTTCATTCAACGAGTTTACCAGAGATATATTAGAACCATGGGTCCACATCTAATTAATATTACACATCTCATAAATAATCCATAATTAATATTTAGATAATTATATATTATTAAAAATGTAATATGATTATGTTTTATTCTGAATAAATGAATAAATTAATCTAATACATTATTGTTGAGATATAAATCATGGAAAGAAATTATAGAACAAATAATTGGTTTCATTATCTTTATACTTTTTTATCCTCTTCATACAAGCCAGACTCTTGAGTGTGGAATGAGTTGTGCATGGGTGAATGAGTTGTCCATAGGTGAGACGTATGATTAGATGAAGCAAATTCCATCCTCCTTTTTTATGTCACTATTAAATCATTATCCCCTCATATTTGTTTAATAATTATAATAATAAATAATCTTATACCCATGAGTCATGACAAAGCTTCAAAGGCTATATAAAATATTAACATCCCACATCTAGTGAAATTGTTAAAGTCTATTATATCTTAATCAATGGTCTTGTTTCAAATATCGATGGTGTAAATTTCGCTGTTGAGAAGGCGGTACATTTAACGCCTCTTATGGGCTCCCTCGTAGAATTGGCCCGAGCCAGACATGATCTAAAACACCTTCTCAGTGACATAAACCCGCCAAGAATAATTCCTATGATTCGATAAAAAAAATTTGTTTATTTTATTAAAAACCTAAAAATGTCTTAATACCTTATCTTCTCAGATATTATATTATATAAAAAGGTCATCTCCTTCAATTCTTCAATGATTTAGCCCATTTTTACCGTCATCCCGATTTTTATTTCCTTTCAAATACAGATTTAAAGTCGCTTACATCGGTCATCGCATTCTAAGGTCTTAGTACATAGTTGGTCTCGGCTTATCATTTAAGATTTGGCCGATACGTAAATTAGTATGAAATGTAGAAGCTTAAAAAATTATAAATTATTAAAGAATATACTTAATTAAATAAAGTTTAAAAATTATAATAAAAATAAAATTTATTTTATATTTAATACTATTTAAATAATTATAAATATTAATTAAAAGAATTACAAAATCATAATATATTTATTACAAATATTGTGTATAATCAAATTAATTACCTTATTTAACAAAAGTAAGTAATATAGATAGTTAGTTATACTGGCTGTAATAGTTTATGGTGTCACATGTTAATTTAAAAGTAATTTAGCCTTTATTTTCTAAATTTAATTAATCCAACAGAATTTATTATTATAACTTCATCCAAAATTTGATATTAAATGCCATAATTAAACAAAATCTAATATCGAATATAAAAATACTTAAATATTATATTGAAGATAAATTATTGGTCAATAGACAAGCATCCTCATCATCCTGATTCTTCCCTATCCTCACCTCCCTTCCCTCCCCCTCATCCTCTCTAGTCGCTCACTCAATTTCGCACCGCACCACGATCGTTCCGCCGCCGGTCTCCAGAAAGTCTAGGATTAGGTAAACTCAAAGAAAGTTCACCACCATTGCGGCATCGGCTTGGGGATTAGAAAATCAGTTCATCTGGTAAGAAAGTGGGAAAAGTTTTATTTCTTTAGTTATTTTGGGAGAGGAATCTCAGATTTCTCTTTTAAAAGTTGATTTTGTTGATTTTTTTGTTGTAATAAGTGGAAATGGAGTAAGAATATACGGAATCGAAGCTTTTTTCTTCTGACCTGAGTTGACTGGAATCTCAGTCGAACATCGACCTCGGCGTGCGTTACCTTTCTTGAGCCAGTGAATTTTGAACTGCTCCTGACTCAACTCAAATTCACAATTGTTTCCCTACATTTGTTTGCTAAGGGGAAAGAACCCTGCTCCTGCTTCTGTTTTTCAACAAAACCAAATTCCCCAAAAAAAAAAAAAGAAAAAAAATCCCTCCAGTTCTCCTTTTTTGGTCACACTGCATCAAATTATAGGCTTTTCCCTTCTGTTGAGAATTCTGTTTTCCAACAAAACCAAATTCCAAAAAAAAAATCCCATCTGTTCTCGTTTTGGTCACACAGCATCAAATTATAAGCTTTTCTCCATCTCTGCACTCTCTACCCCTTTGCCATATTTTTATCCCTTCCTAATTTCAGTCATTTTCAATTTCATCGCTGTTTCTCTCCTTTTCCGTTTTCCTACGTACTCACCGTTAATTCCTACCATCCCGTTACTTGACGGTGAAGATGATGGAGTAGGAGCCTCAAGGTTGCTTTTCATAGATAGATCATAAGAGTTTCAGGATGTATGATTCTTGCAGATGTTGCTGTAATTATTGCATCCAATGATCCTCACTGATTTATGTTGTAGAAGATGTTCCACCCAATCAAGATCGAGACAGATTGAAGATGGAATCTAACATTCCTTTTATATTTTGCAAAGCTTGTGTAATGAGCTCTCCTAGGCTGGTATGTCTGAAACTTCACTTTTTATATTGCAGGTTAGTAGTGGTGCTTCCTTGAATAGATTATATTATCCCAAACACCTTCTTGAAGGGATGAACCATCCCAAAGTTTTGCTTCATCTGGGAGTGCATTTCCCAACACCAAGTGTCTAGATTGCCAGTCGGGAGCATTGCGGGCTATGATTTGAGGAGCTGAAGAAACCACAAGTTCTTAGCATGGTGGGTTCGACATCCAACAACCGCTCTAGAGAAATGATGCAACACCAATCTAAGGCTATTTGATTTGAACTATTGCGGAGCTTAAAGTAATTCGCTGGATATCTTATCAAGCTTGTCTCGACAGAATGTTTGTTCATGAAATCTTGTTTTTCCGAATGGGCAACCTGAAGAAGCTGGTGATGGAGATATCAATGCTTGTTTATCTAATTGGAATAAACCATCGCTTGAGGACGCATCGAGGTAAAATACCAAACACGAGTTGGTTCTAAGCATGTCTACCTTTAGTAGATTCTTGCATTTAAAAACTTCAGCAAGCATACAAAGAGTTTGGGAGTATACGCACTATGATATTGTTAATTTAAATAACATATTAGAATCGACCAAGCACATACTGTATGTGGTTGTTACCAACACAAATTACAACTATGTAAGTTCAAGATATTGGATGAAGTTATAAGTTAGTCGTAACGGTGGAGTTGTAGTCATTGTTGTAACTCATTGTGATTTAAAGTGATGCATTTTAATTAAACCTTGCTTCTTTACCAATGATTAGTATGAGGCTTTTTAACTGAGAATATAAAACTTTGATGTTGATATAGGATTAGATATAATTCTATGGTTATAATATGTATGTACATTGCATAAAACTAATAAATCCCACGATGTGTTCCTGTTGTGGTATCCTATTTTATTGGGCTTTTCTAGTCAGCTTTGTGTAATCAGAATTTTATGATCATAGCTGATGCCATTGCTATCATGGTCACTTCATTGCTTCATCACCGCCTCACACACTAAGCTGGCTTGTTTTTGCATTATCTCCGTGATCATCATAAGCCAAAGGGAACTAACAATCATAGTTAAGAATATAGAGTCACCCATGCACTGCTAGTCTTATCTCACTGCTCAATCTTTATCTAATAAATAATCACGCCTTCAATTATCTTTTAAGAATTAAATGAAACTAAACCCCGAAATGAGAAAGTATTTAGCAATGATGTTTGTAGATCTTCTGTGCTTGATAGCACACAATCTCCCAGATGCACAGTGTAATAGTTTGGTCGTATTAGGTGACACCTATTTGGAAGACAGACAACAAATAATCAATCCGACAAACAATTATCATTCAAATGTCGATCATAACAATACCCTTACGTCGATCACTCGGTCCTCAACGATATTGCGAATTAAAAAAAGCTTAACAAAAGAGAGGAAGAAACCATGGAAGTATATTATAAAATCCCGGTGATCTTTAGAGGATCAAGTTTTTGATTTGTAGGGAGAACCCTTTGAATAGAGCCATCTCGTTAGACTGCATCTCGGGCCATGAGTGTCGTGGACGAGCAACATCATTTCGAGAAAGTATAAATCAACAAGGCTGCATGGTTTCTAAGGGTGATATCTTGCTCGTAGTTATATAGATTATTGTTATTGTTGTTGTTATTGTTGATGTTGTTTTGTTTTTATGAGTAGTGGGTGTAGTGTTGGAAAGGTCCAAGGGATGGAAATTTTTCTTTACCTATATAGGAGTACATGTAAGTGGAAGAGGCTTAAAATCAAAACAAGGAAATGAATAATGAAAATAAGGAAACATAAACCAATTGATCTCTAATCCTAGGTGAGTACGTAGTTTTCATCTAAACTCAAAAAGACCAAAAACCTTAAGAAAAATACTGAAGTCCAGGAGAAATTTGGGGACTTGTCCATCTCTCAGGTAAAATATCCATTTTCAACTCTCTCTCTCTTTCTCTCTCTCTCTCTCTCTCTCTCTCTCTTCTCTTACACACACACACACTCACACACACTTTGGCTCTTTTCTCAAGCTTAATTCAAGCAGCCTTTGAGTTTGCTAGTCCATGGTAACATATGGAACTTTTTAGAAGGGATCGACCATTAGCTACTTTCAAGGATCTTAGAGGAGCTGGGGTTTGGGCTCAGATCATATTTTGATTGACACTTTGCCTCGCACTCTGTATACCCCATTGCTTTTATTTTGCCGTTTCTAATAATAATGCCTCAAGATCAACTTTTTGAATATTTAGCATACATTGTTGATTTGTTCTCATCATTTAATGGCAAATGGCTCCCTCTGTTCTGTGGTCTTAAGATAGTTGCCTCAAGTAGAAATTTAATAGTACTATGGTTTCTATGCTTGCAAAGTAAGTGATGCTTGGATATTTGGCTTAAAGAGAGGCACATTCTCTTTGGTGCATTGCATTTTTTTGGGTTTTTCCTAATTTATCCCTTTGTTTGTAGCTTTCTATAAAGGACTTCCTAGCCAGCCTCCTAGCCTCTTAATTTTTGAAATAATTCTTCTTTTCAAAAGTTATTGAAAGCACTCTTATTGCTTTAAGAGTAGTTAATTTAATGCTTTTAATGTGGCAGTATATATTTTATATTGCTCTTCACATTCCACTTATAGATATATTCCATTAATAAAATTTTTTCCTAGCTAATTCATAGATGCATATTTACACTTATTGTAATTTTCATAACCAATAAACCATGTGAACAAATTTTAATGGTGAAACGATTCATTGTTTACAATTTTTTTAAGTTGTTATTTTAAATCACTCATGGTCCTGTAGTTCCCATTTAATCTTTCAAGAATTTATTATCTTTGTGAGTCCATCAACTAGTATTTTGGAAAACTTCTTAGAAAAATAAATAAAACAAAGCCTTGGGAAGCATCCCTCTTCTAATATTTTATGTTAAAAGGATAGAATGATGACTTATGGCTGCCGCTTCAAATCAGTTAATCACTTGTTGTGAGGATTTGAGAAGCACTAGACTTCTATTAGGGCCCTTATGTTGGAGTTTGGGAAACATTTCATCAAATTTGATATTCTTGACTTCTTTTCAAGTCTATTTCTTATCAAGAAGGCTTTGGTTGGAACCCTGGGTGCTACCAAAGAAAAGAAATTGAGATGGTTAAAATTTAAAGAAATAAAAATCAGTTTAAACTTAATAACCTAATTCTACATATTTATTCAAACTCATATTATTATTTACTTCTTTCTATTATATAAGGATTAAAAATTTAAAAAATATGTAAAAATTTTAAGGAATTTTGAGTGTATTTGATTTTCTTGTATAAGTTCCAATCAATAACTAAACATAAAGAAAATCATTTTCCTTAAGATTTCTTTTCTTAGTATTTTCCGGTTCCTAAAGTCAGCTTCCAAAGGAAAATTATTGCAGTAAAATAGGTCTCGTACTACTTATTAAGCTTTTCCCTTAGCTTATGAACATAAAATCTTAGCCTGTTGATTTTTTTTTTTTTTTTTTTTTACTGTTGCAGGTTGCCATCCCAATTGTCCCAACCATAAGAGTCCTCGTTACATTTACGAAATTGGAAGAGCTTCAGCCAGTGGAAGAGTTCTCAACCCCTCTCTCCAGCCCAGCTTATTTCCAAGACGCCCGGTCCAAGGAACGAGGGATCATCTATTATCATGATTTTCATGGGATGAGTTGCAGCCAGATGGTCAGTCAAGCAACATCTAGAAAGGTGGTTACTTCTCTTAGAGTTGTATTAAGTAAAAGATTGACTAGATTCGTTTCGTATAACTGTTTGCAGTGAATCAACTTCGATTTTTGCTCATCATCTTGAGCAGCTTGGAAGTCAATTAACACTCTGCTCTAATGTAAATATTGTATATATATATATATATATATATATATATATATATATATATATATATATGATAGGCAATATAAAATATATTACAATAACAAAACGGTGTTAATCCATATTTTAAAATTATATTCATTGACATATTTTCCTTTGATTCTAATTTGTCTCCATAACAGGTATCTGGAAAAGCATGTTCCTAATTTGATCCTGTATAGCCTTAGCCTGCAAAAGAATAAAACAAACCTAAGACTGGGGTGTAGGCTGTGTGTTCAATTGTGTTTTTTTCTTTTTTTCTTTTTTTGTTATTATTTTTGGTTTCGGTAATTCGAGAGTGGGGCTCTCTCTCGAATAGTCAACTAGCCCTTAAGCCAGCTGTACTTTCCCATTCCAGTAATCTGTGTCTTCGTTTTCCATCCTTACCCTTGATTATTGAGGATTTTAAACTAACTAGCTCATTTTCTGTAGCATTTCTCAATCCAAATCTGTTATTTTCTGGTACAAGATAGACACATAGAGGGCGGCCAGATGGAAGTGCTCAAGTTCACATACACCAATAATAATAATAATAATAAGTATACAAAAAGAAGACAAGAGCAGAAAGAGTCAATAAAAACATTACTATGGATAGAGAAAATCAGGAAAATTCCTGAGCTCAGCCATGGTTATTTAGCCGGAGATCATCTAAGAAATGATTCGGTTTAATCTGATCACAAGAGTGTTTCTGCCACAAACAACAAAGTGAAATTAGAACCCCTGTAAGTAAAAATTGCTTTTGTTTACTTTTCTGATTATTCTAAATAAATGGAAAATGCATTCTGATCCAGATCACTGCTAATATACTCTTGTCGTTCTTGCATATTTTTCTTCAAAATTTATGCCTTTCTGAAGTTTATTAGCTTTTCTCTCTTAAGTGGATTTAGCCCCCTTTTTCACAAGTTCCAGCAAACTGGCAAATTTGAATCAGGATCCAGTAGGACAACCAAAAACCCTATTTTTCCTTCCAACAGAAAAAGGACCTTTGAGCAAAAGCCTGTTACTAACTAACACCAACAATGCAGAGTAGTTTTATTGCTTATAGTCACAATTTTACTCCAGAAGCTCAAAATTTAAGCTCTTTGCAGGATGCTAACGAGGAATCGAAGTCTGTTACCAAAGTGCCTGCCATGAAAGGTAAAACTCATTCTCATTCCACCCCCTCACCTATCTGTTGAGAATTTGTAATCTGAAGTAGATGTTCAATGCTATTACATCCCAATAAATGTTATGAATATGCTTCATGCTACTCATATTTTATGTTTATTGTATATTGGATCTTGCCATTTAATTGGTTTCCAAGTATGGTAATTTTAAGATCATTTTACAGAAATCAAGCAAAGTCGAATGGAGTAAAGATGTTGTCATTTGAAGTGGGGAAAGATGAAAGTACTAAATGTCAGAGCAAAACTAGAAGCAATAAACAAAAGTGTATTAACTTTATCCTCATCCAGCCCTGTCACACCAGCACAAAGTTCCAGAGACTAAGCAGCCTGTCATCATGCTTGTTCTGTTGTTTTCTGATTCCTTCCTCTCCCTTGTTCAGAACTTAGACAATCGAAAAAAGCTACTTTTCCCATTGGACAGTCTGGGCTGTTTCCTATTTCTTAAATAGGAAATTTTGTTGAAGTTTCTTCAGTATTTTTGGCCCTCTTTGCTTTGTTGTTAAGTTTTTGGAGCTGAAGGAATTTTGTTTTCAGTATCTAGAAATAGCTTTTGTGACCAACATATAAAGCCATATAAGAAACCTCTTATCCTTTGTTTGCAGTTATTTTGTTGTTTGATTTAGTTCATACATTTTTTTTTCCCTTTATACTTGGAAGCTGAAGGGTGAGTCAAATACAAGTGAAGAAATGGTTCATAGCCAACTGTTGGCTATTCTGTTAATTAAATAATCAGTTTGTTAGCATGACAACTGAATGTATTGGATCTTCATGGATGGCTGAGTTTGATTGAGGATTCATCTCAGACCGTGAGGTGGTATTGATGACAGATATTAGCCTGTCGCATGTGAGAGCACTCACACTTTACTGAGGTTGTGGAGAGAAGGGTCAGCACAGGTTACCTTGAAACCTCAAAGAATTAAAACAATGGTCAAGATTCTTCCTTAACTCACACTTCTTACTGAACCAGACCAGATGAAGAGATGAGTCTGAACCCTCCATTAGAATTTGAGCTATAAAATGGATATGGTTGTTATCATGATTGGACAAAATTCAATGACTTTTTAGACAATAGACAACCTGATAGAAACAGGAATTTTAGAAGGCAATGCATCAAGAAGGAGATTTATGAGATATATTGAGAAAACTTTACAGTGGGGGAACATGTTACTTTGTAATAGATTAAAGATACACAGGTCTTCCTATAGCTCTGATCTCCAACTGTGACACAGGGAAGTTACAAGGACAGAAAGAAGGGAAATGACAAGGACAGAAAGCAGCACCAGTTTCAGAGTAGGGATCATAAGAGGAAAACAACAACAAATTAAACAACACACAAAAAGGATGGATAGAAAGAAAATGAAGAAACAGAGAAAAGGATAGTAGTTTTGGCCTTTTATGATGTTAAATTTGTCTTTAATGTTATTTTATAGGGCATCAAAAATTTGAAAGTTAGTTATAGTATCTCATCCTTCTTACTTAGAATTATTAATCCAAGAAACATAATTTTGTGCAGATACTGTGAGTTCAGCCCAATCATGGTAAATAAACAAAAACCCTTAATCATCGGAACAATCCAGCTGGATTTGAAACCCTAAAATAGTTAAACACATCCCAACTGCCACCGACACTGCTCAAGTGTTAGCTCATATGACTTTTCAGAAATGTATACAGGATTTCTGATTGAATTTTCTGTTGGGATGGATAGGTGCCTGAATGCATATTTCATTAAGTAGTAGTTTCAAATTATGGTTCTAACTGAAAGATAAGATGGAGATTAAAATAAGTATGGGTATGGTTAGTGATAACATCTTCTATATCAATAGATGTTGAAGCATAATGCAATACATAATTATTTAACATGTTCAAATTTTGTAGGTCGGTTCTGGTAGTTTGTTTTGACAAGTAAATGAAGCAAATAATAACCAATTTAGAAACCTCAGCAATTAAAGCACTAGAGAGAGTAGGGGATTTTTAATTACAGACCTGAAAATCATAAAAAGGAGTATCATATTCATAGAAGAAACAACAGCATTAACTCATTCAAAATGGAATATGTTCACATGGACCCAAAAAAATAAAAATAAAATAAAATAAATAAGGTCTAGATTTTCTGGAAATCCTAGAAATCAACAACTTGGATTCTTTTGTCTCATATTGAAAGGGGAAAGTGACTTTATATAGCAAAGGCCACCTAGTAACCCCAGCTTAAAATTGATAAAATTTTCTTCATTTCCCTTCAATTTAAAAAATGCGGTAATATGTATATTTTTAATCATGAACTTATTGGACTCTGTTATAATTATGCTATCATAAGTCATTTTTTAGTAGTGTCATGCTTTGGGGAACTTTTCGAAAAATAATAAGAAAATTAAAAAATAAATCTTAAAAAACTGTAGTTTGAAAAATAATCCTAATAATTATGTAGTTTTCTCCACATCATCATATTCAAGCTTGAAATTTTTGGTTTTTGGGTTTTAAGAGTCCAAAAATTGAGAGCAAACCCTATCATGAAAAATTTGGTTTCTTCCCCCACAATGCCAAACACCGATTTTTGTGCTTAGGTGAGGTTTTCCTTTTCTATTTTTCCTTCATTACAAGTTATTGTTTGTATTTCTAGTTTGTTTTGGGAAAGGTTTGGTCGGTGGAGTGGGGAACAATGGAGGGTCAAGTGGCCCTGCATTTTGATTTTTTCAATGCAAGAGGTGGCCTCGGGTTTAATTTTTTTGGGTTTTTGTTGAAGGAGATGAGGGAAAAGTCAGGTGATTTTGTTAGTTGTTGGGATGGAGTCTCTGTTTGGTGGTGTGGTGGGTTCATGTATTGCTGGTATGAAAGAGGGAGGGCTTGGCTGGGTTTCCATTTAGGGATAAGCGAGTGGCTCAGGCCCCAGCGTGTGTGAGCAGTGGGTGGGGTGGTTATGTTTTTCTCGGCGGTCCAATAGGGGATCCATTTTTCCTATAAGCTTATCCTCTTTTTTTTACTATTCTGCTTTAAATTTCGATCCTTCTAGAATTTGATGTGTGTGGAAGATTGACACATATTCACTATTGAAAATATGTGGAGATTTTAAATAAATTTGAAAGATTATTTATATGGTAAAAATTTTATTCATGAATTCAAATTTTAATATTTTTTTGATGAGTAAAATTATGCGAAATTGAATTCAATTTAATTATTAAATAGAATAGGTTTTATCAGCTCATGTTTTAGAATGGAATGATCCTTTCGAAATAAAGTAAGCTCAATTTTGCAGTACGGCCAATATTTTGAAAAACTGCACTCCTATTGAGTTCATCACGGTTTCCCATCCGGCTGATTTTGGGTTGGGGTTGAACCGACAAATTACGAACAATATATATTTTTATTATTAAACACTGAACTTATCAATACACCCTTGATTTTATTTCTGATTATTTTTAAGATATTGATTTCATAATATTTTTTAAGGTGTAGTTTGGGTTTTTACAAATAGAAGATTTTTTTCAACTTAATGCAATGAAATAGAACATTTTTTCAACACTGAACAGTTTTTCAGACCCATTATTTTTTATGATGTTTTTATAAAACATATCTTAATTGTTTTATGATAATTTTTTACTTATTTTTAAAGTTATGTTAGGAAAAATAAAGATATTAAATGATTAGCAGTTTTTTACTTCTTGCGTATTCACCAATTTAATAGTTTTAAGGCTAATTTTTTAAAACCGCACTTGAAACTTAAATTTGAAAAGGCGGACCGGACCGTCTGCACTCTCCACTTTGATTATAATAAAAGAATTGAAATTATAATAAAGCAAAGCCTAGCTATATAACTATATTGTAACAAACAAAACATAAGGGAATCTCAGCCGAACTGCCTAGCTGCCTCTTCTCCATTCTACTTTGCCCCCACCCCACTGTATACCACGCGGACTGTTCGGCCGCCGGTCTCCCAGAGAAAGTCTAGGTTAGAAATCCAAGAAACTCCACTCACCATCGCGGTATCGGTTAGGATTACAAATCTGTCTCATCTTGGTAAGAATGTGAAAAAGTTTTGATTTTTAGCATATTTGAAGACGAATCTCAGATTTCTTACAAAAGTTGATTTTTGTTGATTTATTTTCTGTAATAGGTAAAAATGGAGTCTGAATATACTGAATCGTCTTTGTCTTCTAAGAAGACCGGAGTTGACCTCGAATCCTTCAGCCGAAACATCGGGATTCCCGGCGCGGCCTCACCTTCGGCCGAATGAATCCCGCAGTCCTGACCTCAACTCAAATACTCTTCTCCTATCCATTTCTTGAGCTCCCTTCTTTAGTTTTCTTCTTATTGCTGCTTTGTTTCCTTCCTCTGTTTTTCAACAAAACCAATTCCAAAATCCCACCAGTTCTCGTTTTTGGTCACACTGCATCAAATTATAAGTTTTTCCCTTCTGTTTTTCTCATTTCCCTTCTGTTTTCCAACAAAACCAAATTCCAAAAAAAAAAAAAACCCATATGTTCTCGTTTTTTTTGTATCACACAGCATCAATTTGTTGGTTGATCTTTCCTTACTTCCCAATTGTTTTCCCAAACTAAGAAACTGGCAATAGAGACGAAATGACAGATCGCTTTCAGTTTGCTGGGAAAGTTTCAGAGTACTAGTTGCCCTATTGACGCCAGCCTGGCTATCTGTTTTGCTACCACAGCCATGCTTTTCGGTGCAGCCTTGAGACGTAAGGTGTCTACTAAAGCTGCTTTTGTGGTACTGTTAATCCACCTTTTCTCCCATAAGGCGCTCATTTTTTACTTTGGCAAAATTCTTTGGACATCTTTTACGTATTGTGGTGATCACCTAACTTAGTTTCTTCATTATAAATTGTTTTTATTCTTCTAAAACCTGAAGCTTGCAAAGCTGCTTTCAGTTTATATTTCTCATTTCCGTTGGAATGTAGGATCCTGGGGTAGAAACAATTTTAGTATTGGTTTAGTAGTATTCATTTGCTATAGAATAATTTTATATAATCCAAGGTGCCTCACTGCCGTTTGTAGTTATATTTTCTGATTACAAAAAACTTTTGAACTTTTGTTCTTGATGTTGTTTAGAAATACATAAGATATTGATTGGTTATTAACAGTAGATACATAGTTACGTGTACCTCATTTACCTAAGTGTAATAAATTTTAAACTTTTCTTCCTATATGGTATTGAGGTCCTCAGCGAATGAAAGTGGAAGGCCATATGGACTTTTGTTGTGCGATTACCCTTTTTCTCCTGTATTTTATATACAAGAAAAAAAGAAATAATGAGAGAAACTACTCCTATAGGATCTGTAAGAGTTGGCTGAAGTAGAGGTTTAATAAATGCATTTATTAGGAAAATGGTTAATACCATCTTAACTGATCTGGGGGGTCAAGCCATCACATCATCAGATTGACAATATGATGCTTGTGAAGATGTCCATGGTATCTATATCTTCGCTTACAAACATGATTACATATTTTGCTGTGCGGAATTGTTTGAAATGTGGAGTGAGAAATGCCATTGTACCGGCTCGAGAACAAGCCTTTAAATTACCTCAGATTCAAACTCTATGGAAATGGTGACTAAACATGCCTAGTGAGAATAAGGTAAGTTGCTTGGAATTGTCGAGTCAAATTCCTTCCTTCAATATGGTGTTCTAACATGTGCTCTACTTTGTGATTTGTACGGAACCCGTGCAAGCATACGCCAGCTTATGGAGTATAAAGTACTGGCGATATTGTGCTAATTTAAATAAACATATTAGGAATCAAACGGGCACATATAAGTGTGGTTGCTACTAATCACGTAACTACAACTATGTAAGTTCAAGATATCGGGTGAAGTTAAGTTAGCCAAAACGATGGAGTTGCAAATATTATTGTAACTCATCGTGATTTGGTGGATGCATTTTATCACTTCAAAACCTTGCTTCTTTCACCAATGATTAGTGGCGAGGGTTTTTAATTGTAAACAAACATAAAACTCTTGATGTTGATATAGATTAGACATACCATGTATATAATATGTATGTACATTACATAAACACAATGCAACATGTGTTCTTGCCGTGGTGGTATCCTATTTTGTCGGGCTTCAGTTGCCTTTGTGTACTATAAATTTCATGCATCATGCTTTTGATGCTATTGTTATTATCGCCGCTACTAGCGCCTCATCATTGTTATGGTTACTACCGCTTCGCTTGCTTTCGCCACCATCCTCCCCGACATCATTTATGACCGCTGGAACCAACAACTACAGGTTGGTCATTTATATTATCGATACTACTGTTGGCACTATCACTAATTTTATCATCATCTCAACAATCACGCCTTCTAATTATCTTTTTGGGCATTAAATGGAACTAAACTCCCAATGAAGACATGCTTGCGTATCCTCGTGCTTGATAGCACATTACCCTCCCGATGTCGAGTGTAATAGTTGGTTGTAATAGATGAAACCTATTTGGAAGCATGACAACAACACCACTTGATAAACAATTATTGTCCAAATGTCGATCATAATGGCCCTTAACTGTCGATCAATGTCCTCAACAATACTAACAAAAAGCTTTAACAAAAGAGAGGAAGAACCACATGAAAGTATATTAGGAAAATCCAGGGTGATCCTAGAGGATCAAGTTTTGATCGTGTAGGGTGAACCATTGAATAGAACCATCTCAAGCGACCGGTGCCATCTGTCGCAGTTCGGATGAGTACATCATTTTAGAAAGTATATATCAAATTCAGCCGCATGGTTTCCCCTGCTGGGTGATACCTAAAGATTGTTCTATAGTTGTGAGACATATCAAGTGTTGTTGTTATTTTGATATCATTATACGATGATGGTGAAGTGCCTCCATGCCGCTGAGTGAGTTTAGCTGCTTGATTGTATTTTATTGATCGCATTGTCGCTATCAAAAATTAGCTAGCCCATATACGGGGTCCTTTTTTTTTTAATTTTGCCTCCTAAATCTTTTCACTCAAAACAACCATACCTTAAGTTGTAATTTGGAGCAAAAAAAGAGAAAGCAAACGTGAGGGATGGAAATTGATCGAGGGGTGCCAAAACATTTGAAATTAGAACATGTGGAAGTTTTAGCAACGTTTTCCAAATGAAAGTTATGGATTCTGCGAGAGGCAATCTATTGTTAGATATTTGTGTATGTAGCTAGGATTGACCCAATGGAAAACTCTATGATCAAGATGGCCAATTATACATGCCCTTCTTCTGCTAGTATCCTCTATTACTTAAATCACCAGTCGTCAATCATAATCTTAGTAAATAAAAGAGAGAATTCAGAGTACCTTTGGAGTTGGATGTAAGGTTGGTAGTCTACCATCCACCTATTTTGGGTTACCTTTGGGTGCTGCTTTCAAATCAGTGGAGGCTTGGGATAGAATAGAAGAGAGAATTCGAAGAAGACTGGCTATGTGGAAGATAATCTACATTTCAAAGGGTGGTAGGATGATTTTAATTCGGAGTACCTTGGCTAGCCTTCCCATTTATTTCATATCCTTATTCCCTATCCCTAGATCGGTTAGAATGAGATTTAAACGGATTCAAAGGAAATTTTTATGGGGAGGAAGCATACTAGAAAGAAGACCTCACTTAGTAAACTGGGAGGTGGTTTGTCGAGACAAAAAGAGTGGAGGACTGGGGATTAAGAAATTGTCTATTCTTAATAAGGCCCTTCTTTGTAAATGGAGTTGGCGCTTTATGCAGGAAACAAATGCCCTTTGGAATATTTTAATTAGAGTTAAGTATGGAGAGGATCAAGGTGGTTGGTGTACCAAAATGGTGAGGGCTGGCCATGGAGTTGATATTTGGAAAGAACTTAGAAAGGGATGGGAGCTGGTGGTTGGAAAAATGGTATTTGAGGTGGGTAATGGAAGCAGGGTGCTTTTTTGGAAGGATAAGTGGTGTGGGTCAATGGCTTTGTGTGATGCTTTCCTCAATCTGTTTGTTGTTGCTGCTCACAAAGACGTTGTGATTAAAGAGATGTGGAGCCCGGACGAGGGAGGAGGATGCTGGAATCCTCTTTTTGTTGAGACCCTTCAATGATTGGGAATTGGAGGAAGTAAACAATTTTCTTACTTGCCACCAAGCCCCAGGCAGAGAGTGTGACGAGCTTGGAGGACAAGGTGAGATGGGTGGAAGAAAAAAATGGGCTATTCTCTATCAAGTCCATGTTTAAAGTGTTGGATTCTGCTCCCTATGGTTATTTTCTAGTAAACATTATTTGGTAGCCTTAGATACAGTCCGGAATATGCTTCTTTGCTCGGGAGGCAACATGGGGAAAGGCCTCAACTCTTGACCAGATTTAGAAGAGAGGAAGACCCTTGGCTAATATATGCTTTCTGTGCAAAGCAAAAGAATAAACAATAGACCATCTTTTGCTTCATTGCGGTGTAACAAGGGTTTTATGGGACATCTTCTCTTTTTTTGGTGTTCATTGGGTCCTTCCTAGTTTTGTCTTACAAACTTTGGAAAGGTGGAGGGGGTCTTTTGTAGGAAAAAAAAGAAAGGATGTGTGGAGGGCCAAGCCTTTATGTCTTTTTTGGACTATATAGAAAGCAAGAAACAAAATTGCCTTTGAAGATGCGACGTTGTCTATCCAGAAGTTAAAGTCCTTTTGTGTATTTCCTCTGGGCCGAGACTACGTTCTGCATTAAAGAGGGCACTACATCGCTTATTGAGTTCAACTCTCTCTCTCTCTCTGTCTCTCTCTCACACACACACATTGGTTCTTCTAAGCTTAATTTGCCAAGTCTTCTGAGTTTATGAAGGTCCCATGAAAGGCATATGGAACTTTAGAAGGCGAGGAGTGACCATCATGCTCGAGTTTGAGGAGGAGCTTTGGGTTTAAGCTATGTATCATATTTTGATTGATGACTTTGGGCTCCCGGACTCTTGCACACTTCCCATTGTTTTCTTTTCATTGCTTTAATAATGGTTAGTGAGCTTCCGCTTTTGAATATTTAGCATACGTTGTTGATTTGTTCTCCATCATTTAATGGGTAAATGGTTTCCCGACTACGTGCGTATGCGGAGATAGTTGCCTTAGGTAGGGTGCAGTACAATGGTTTCTATGCTTGCTAGCAAGGATGCTGATATTTTGGCTTAAAGAGGCACATTCTCCTTGGTGCATTGCATTTTGGAGTTTGCACTTTTCTGATTGCTCCTTTGTTTCTAGCTTTCTATAAAGGACTTCCTAGCCTCCTATAGCCCTTAATTTCTAGAGCGAAATTCTTTTAAAAGTTGGTTGAGTTAATTTTATTGTTTTGATCCATTAATAATACCAATATTCTGTATTCAAATATATATATATATATATATATATATATATATATATATATGTATGTATGTATGTATGTATTGTTATTTAGTATAAAGAAGTAACAAAACAATATCTCGATAGTCAAAATTTATTTGTAAACCTTATAGATCTCAATTGTTGTAAAATTTGTTGATTGTTTACATGTTGATAAGAAATAAACTCACTACGATTTGCCATTATGGTTCATTTGAATACTTGGATGACATGCTACTCATTACCTTCTGATCGATGAGTTTTTCTGTCCTTCAATTGTAAATATGGTTTCACAACTACTTCATATTTTCTTTTTGTTTTTAGATAGTAGGTGCCATCATTTGATAGATATGTTCTAATGTTAATGGATAATCATTGGTTATGGGTACTTTTTTTTTCTGACTAATTCATGATGCATATTTCATACTCTTATTGTAATTTTCATAACCACAACCATGTGAATAAATTTAATGGTAAAATTGAGATGCCCATTGCATACAGTTTATTAAGTTTTTTTTTTTTAGATGTACCTTTTGTCCTTGTAGTTCCATTAATCTTTCAGTAATTTATTATCTTTTATGAGTTCATCAACCAGGGTATTTTGAAAACTTTAGAAAAATAAGTCAAAGTTTTGGAAGCATCCCTTCTCTAATATTTTTTGTTAAAAGGATAGAATCAACATATTAGGAATCAGACAAAGCAAATACAAGTGTGGTTGCTATTAACACAACTACAACTATGTAAGTTCGGTATGTTGGATGAAGTTAAGTTTGGCCAGAACGATGGAGTTGTAGTCATTGTTGTAACTCATTGTGATTTGCGGATGCATTTTAATTAAACCTTGCTTGATTTTGACCAATTATTAGTATGAGGCTTTTAATTGTTAACATAATACTTTGATAAGTTGATATAGATTAGATATACCAATGTATATAATATGTATGTTTCAAATCTTCTTTGTGGTAATAGTTGGGCTTCCTAGTGCCTTGTGTCTTGTAAATTTCATCATCATAGCTTTTGATGCTATTAAGCGTGCTGGCGCTACTAGTGTCCTATCTTTACTCAGGTTGTTTCACTTGCTTTTGCTACTATCTTACTGCATCATTATGACGATGGAACCAACAAGCTATAAGCTAATATTTATATTATTGATACTACTAGTGGCACTATCACTAATTTTATCATCATCACACGATCAAAGCTTCTAATTATCTTTTTAAGAATTAAATAAAAGCAGAAAACTCCGATGAGGAAAGTACATTTGGTAACATGCTTGTGCGAGATCTTCGAACCCGATAGCATTACTACCCTCTAATCTTCGAATGTAATAGTTGGCTATAATAGATGAGACCTATTGAAGCATGACAGGTTAGGCTGATCGATAAGCGATTGTTGTCCAAATCTTGATCATAACAATACCATAATGTGTTCGATGTCGCTGCGGTACTAACATAAAGCTAGCGAAAGGAGAAGGAACCACATGAAAGTATATTAGGAGGAAATCCGGGGTGATATTAAGAGAGTTAAGTTTGGTGTAAGGGTGAACCATGGGTCCGACACTCATCTGATAGACACATGTCATTTGTCGATAGTGTCATGGACAGTGCATCATTTTTAAGTATAAATCAACGAGTTGCATGGTTTCCCAAGGTTGATATCTAAAGATTGTTCTGTAGTTATAAGGTATCATTATTATTATTGTTGTTGTTGTTGTTATTTTGATATCAATATCTGATGCGATTGCATTTCTGTGATCACATTCTTTGCTTACCAAAAATTAGCTAGCCCATATATGGGGTCCTTTTTATCTTTATTCTAAATCTTTTCACTCAAAGCAGGTCATACCTGAAGCTATCTAGGTTAGTTTTAAGCATTCCCTAAGTTGTAATTTAGACAAAGAGAAAGCAAGCGTGAGGGATGGAAATTGGAGTGGAGTGCCAAAACATTTGAAATTAGAACATGTGGAAGTTTCAGCAACGTTTTCAAATGAAGATGTGGATTGTCACGAAGAAGCAATCTATTTATTTAGATATTGTGTAGCGAGTTGGATTGACAATGAAAACTCAATGATCAGTTTGGCCAATTATATACATGCCCTTCTTCTTCCAGTATCCTCTATTACTTAAAACACCGGCCATCGATCATAATCTTAGTAAAAAGAGCTTTAACACATGATTAACATTGATACTTCTAGTGTTCCTGACGTGAATCTCTCTTTTTTAAGAGGAGTGTTGGGTTCTATGTAGTTTGTGCGGTGGTTTGTTTGTCATGTATACTTCTAGTGTACTTGTGGGGTGCCCGGTTGTGGCTTTCCCAATTTTTAATATATGGTTTTTATTTGCCTATCAAAAAAAAAAAAAAAAAACATTGATACCTCTAACATCATTTTTTTCCATATAAATTACAATAAATCCAGATCAAACCAAACCTAAGTCCATTGTCGAGGACCTAATTTTGTGCAACAGTGGTTCCTTTTTTTTTTCTTCCTTAAAAGAGGAAGGGGAATGTAAGAGACATAATATCCAAACATGTAGCTCAAAATGAAATTAAGCAGAATAAATAAGGTAAAGCTGTAAAACTGTTATTTTGTTTATATAGTGGGGTAGTGTTGAGAGAAAGGTCCAAGGGATGGAAATTTTCTCTACTTTATAGAGACACGTAAGGGAACATGTGAAAATCAAAATTCTATTAAAGAAAAATTCAAAAAGACTAAAAACCTTAAGAAAAATACCGAATTCTAGGAGAAATCCGGGGACTTGTCTATCTCTCGGGTAAAATATCTATTTTCAACTCTCTCTCTCTCACATACACATATTATCTCTTCTAAGCTTAATTTGCCAAGTCTTCTGGGTTTATGAAGGTCCATGAAAAGCATATGGAAAGATGGGGACTTTTCCTTTTTCAAATGCCAGCCGCAAACAGCTGGCCCTCTGTCCACCTCAAAATAATGTGCCAGTGCCCTCTTTATTAATATTTTCTTCATTCATAAGCTTTATAACATTCGGGGTATGAATAAGGTTGACCCACCCACCCACCATTACATCCAGTGACGTCAGTCCCCATCAAGAACTGTTCACTCTCTCTCTCTCTCTCTTCTAGACCTAGGTGATTCTGAATTGGTTCGAATAACTTAATCACTCCAGAAGAAGATTATAATGAAGGTCGTTAAGTTGTCCAGATACATAGGTAGCCTTTGTAAAGGGGCAAGAACCAGGGATTTGAAGCAGAGGTTGAAATGATGAAGAGTTATTGTTTATGTGGGGTGAGGGCTTCAGGAGATCCAGATTCAGTAGTCGCAATTTTCGCCTTCCGCTGTTTCTAGCTTTTTATGAAGGACTTTCTAGCCTCCTAGCCCGTAATTTCTAGAGCGAAACTCTTTTTTCAAAAGTTGGTTGAGTTAATTTTATTGTTTTGTTATTATAGTTAATTTATCATTTTTACGTGTATTGTTGTTATTTTATATTGCTATGTCATTCCATTTAAGTAGATATGTTTTAATGTTAATGGGATAATCATTGGTTATGGGTATTTTTTTCCGGCTAATTCATGATGCATATTTCATACTCTTATTGTAATTTTCATTACCACAACCACGTGAACAAATTTAATGGTAAAATTGAGATGCCCATTGCATACAGTTTTTTAAGTTGTTATGTTTTTAGATCTACCTTTTGTCCTTGCAGTTCCATTAATTTGTCAAAATTTATAATTTATTATCTTTTATGAGTCCATCACTCAGGGTATTTTGAAAACTTCTTAGAAAAATAAAACGAGTTTTGAAAGCATCCCTTCTCCTAATATTTTATGTTAAAGGATAGAATGATGATTTTGGTTTGTTGCTTGCAAATTAGGTTAATTTGTTGTTGTAGAGGATTTGGATAGTTGAAGCATTAGAGGAAAATTTTTCCATCAAATTTGATATTCTAGACTTTTTGTCAAATCTATTTCTTAATTCATTAAGGCTTTGTTTGGAACCCGAAAAGTAATAAGGAAAGAAAATAGAGAGAAAAAATGGAAGGAAAGAAAATTTGAAGGAAAGAAAATTTGAAGGAAAATAAAAAATAGGTTTAAACTTAATAAACTAATTCTGTATATTTATTCAAACTCGTATTATTTGTTTATCTCTATTATATAATGATTAAAAAAAATTAAAAATATGTAAAATTTTGAGGAATTTTGATTGTATTTGATTTTCTTTTATAATTTCTAATTAGACGAACATAAAAATCACATTTTTTCTTAGCATGTTTTTCACTTTCTAGTATTTTCGGGTTAAACGAGGCACAAAGGGAAATTATTTCTGGTAAAATAGGTTCAGACCGTTGCATTAAGCCTCTTATAGCATATGAACATAAAATCTCAGTCTATTGATTTTTTTTACTGTTGTAGGTTGCCATACCAATTGTCCCAACTATCCCAGATTACAGATTGTACTTGGGTGGGGGCTTAAAAATTAATAAACTAATTCTAACTTTATTTATTCAAACTTTATTATTGTTTCTCTCTATTATAGGTTAAAAGAATTAAAACATGTAAAATTGCCAGAATTTGGATTATATTTGGTTTTCTTTTATAATGTTTTACAGTGAAACTAAGCACATAGTAAATATGTTTTCTTGCGTTTTTCTGTTTTACTATATTTTATGGGTTTCCCGGCAGTAGCCTAAGAAATTTTGGGAGCTAAAATGGGATTCGGACCTCTTGTATTAAGCCTCTTAGCATATGAACATAAAATCTAAAATCTCAGCCTGTTGATTTTTTTTTTTTTTTTTTGGCCCATTTTGTAGGTTGCCATCCCAATTGTCCCAGCCATACGAGCCCACCAGTTAAATTTCTGGTGGAGCTTGGCCCGGGTGGAAAGTTCTCAACCCCCTCTCTCTGACCCGACTCATTTCCAAGACACCGGAGTCCTAAGGAATCGGAGGGATCATCGGCGTCATGGATTTCATGGATTAGAGCGGCTATGGTGGTCGATCCAGTGACATCTAGAAAGGTATACTTCTCTTAGAATTGTATTAAGTAAAGATTGACTAGATTCGTTCGATACGGAAAGCAGAAAGCGTAACAATTAGAAAGCGATAATGTTTACAAAATAAACTAGTAGAAACTAAAGATTGTAAATCTATTGAGTGACAAGCAGAGTGAGATATCATATCTTTTCAATGAAAGAAATCATAACAAATTCGAGGTGCGAGAATACGATCTTTTTTTAAAGCTAAAGTTTACGGGTGGGACCCGATGATTTGGGAAGAAGATATTAAATATGAGATAATCAGTGTAAACAAAAGAGCTGCATAAATCAGGTGTACCATCTTTGTTGCTGCAGCGTGTGCCAAGCTAAGAGCACAGCCTTGTTGGAAAGGGAGAGGGAGAAAGTGTAGGGGGGCAATAGGAGATAAGGTTTGTGGGGAATATAACTCATACAGATGTTGTCAAAAAAAGAAAAAAAAAAGGTGTTCATAGAGATACTTATACTTTGGAGGGGACAAAGAAGATACCCTTGTTTCTTTTTTCGTCTCACTTCTTTTGCATAATGATTCCAAAGCCACTTATCTTGTAGAATATACTTCATTATTATTTGTTTACTATACATTATATAAGGATTAAAAAAATTAAAATTTGTAAAATTTGAGGAAATATAAGAAAATAATTTTTCTTAGCATGTTTTCCTTTTCTAGTATTTTTAAGGGTTCAAGCGAGGCCTAAAGGGGTATTTACAGTAAAATAAGTTTAGACCGTTGTATTAAGCCTTCAGCATATGAACATAAAATCTCGGCTGATTTTTTTCTTTGTTGTATGGGATTTGCCATACCAATTGCCCGATTATTCGAGTCCTAAGATTACACTTCTACATTTGAGGGAGCTTAAAAAAATTTAATAAACTAATTCTACATATTTATTCAAACTTTTTTTATTTGTTTCTCTCTATTATATAAGGATTAAAAAATTAAAAAATTAAAAAATATGTAAAATTTTAAGGAATTTTGATTGTATTTGATTTTCTTTTATAATGTTTATCGTGAAACCAAACATAAGAAAATAATTTTTCTTGGCATTTTTTTCCTCTCCCTAGTATTTTATGGGTTTCAAACAGAGCCTAAATAGAAATTATTGCAGGTAAAATAGGTTCAGACTACTGTATTAAGCCTCTTAGCTTATAAACATAAAATTTGAGCCTGGTGATTTTTTTTTTTTTTTTTCTTTGTTTGCGAGGTTTGCATCTAATTGTCCCGACCATACGAGTCCTCGTTAAATTTTTGAAATTCGGGCTGACCAATGGAAAGTTCTCTAGCCGAGTTCATTTCAAGACCTTGGTCTAAGGAATCGAGAGAGGATCATCAGGCACATCTTGGATTTCATGGATGAAGAAGTAATTTGTGGTGGTTAGTCAATCGACATCTAGAAAGGTATAACTTCTCTTAGAATTCTAGTAAGTAAAATTGACTAGATTCGTTTTAATCTGGAAAACAAGAAGCGTAACGAGTGGCGACTAATGTTTATAATAAAGTAGGCGAAGGTGTAAGTCTCTTGGTGACAAACAAGAATTATCGCTTATATTTTTCAATGAAAGATATCATAACAAATTCAGTGCAGAATAAGTCTTTCCGCTAAGGAATTTTTAGTGGGACCAATGATTGGGAAAGAACATAATTAAATTTGACAAAAAGCTGCATAAATCACATTGTACCATCTTTTGTTGCTCCTAATATTGCACGCCCTTGTTTGGAAAGGGAAAGTGTAGGGGGCAATAGGGAATAAGGCTTGTGGGGGAATATAACTCTTACGGTCATTGGCCAAAGAAAAAAAAAGAAAAAAAGTCTAATTTCATGAAGATGCTTATACTTTGGAGGACAAGAAGATACCCTTGTCTCTTTTTTTTCCATCTCACTTCTTTTGCATAATGATTCCAAAACCACTTATCTTATGAGAATATAAGTAAGTTGGCGATAGCATCAACAAAAAAAAAAAAGGATTATTAAATTCTAAGGGAAGGAAGCTCCTCAGCTTCCACAAAAGGTTACCTATTTTTTATTATTAAACCTTCGAACTTGCAATACACCCTTGGTTTTGTCTTTGATTTATTTTTATATATTCGATTTCATAATATTGTTTAAAATGGATAGCTAAATGTTTCAACTAGAGAAGATTGATTGGAACCTATTGTTTTATTTGCCTTAATTTATATTGAAGTTGTGGTTTATTTTATATATGCTTATGCGCTTGTGTTTGGATTGATGCTTGATTTGGTTTATATGAATTGAATTATGCCTTAGGGTTAATTAATTGAGAGTAAAAACTAATCTTAATTAACTGGATCTTCAAGTAGTATTGTGTAAACCGTAGGGTTGGGAGGTGTCCGTTTCTCCACATAGTGTAGAGCTTTTATCCCCTGGGGGCCAGGGAGGTTAATCGATTTAAGATCTAGATGGGAATAATTTGCTATTGCTCTTTATACCCTACAAGGACTAGGGGATAGGTAGCGAGAAATCTTTTTGGAAGTCTTTATAAGGGATAGGTAGAGACTAGGGCATAATTTGCTATCGCTCTTTAAAATCAATGATACAACTCATTCTTCATTTATAATTTTTGGAAGTCTCACATACGATCTAATTGAAGATAATATTTATGGAGGAATCTTTCTCCTCCTAAAAGATCTTTTAGTGGAAGGTGAAAGAGATTCTATAAATATTAACAATAATTTATGGAGTGTTATCTTTTTAGGGAGAAAAGAAAAGGGTATGCCAAGCTACGAGGGGCATTACACAGGGTTCGTTAGTAGATTAAGCGGCTTGGCCAGAAGCTAGAAAGAGAAAGAATCTTTTGATTCATGTCGTGGAATAAAAGCAAAAGCCAAAGTAAAGCGAGGGTTTGGTTTATTAGATTTTGCAACTTTGCCCTTTATTCTCTTTCTTTTAGTTTCTTCCTATTGTTGCTTTGTTTCCTTCCCATACATTTTTCAACAAAACCAAATTCCAAAATAAAAACAAAACCTCACAGTTCTGTTTTTTGGTCACACTAATTAGTATAAGCTTTTCCTTACGGTCTTTCTCATTTTACCCTTGCATTTTCCAACAAAACGCATTCAAAAAAAAAAAAAAACCCATCGCACTGCGTACCTAGGTGCACCATATTTTCACCACTAATTTCTCTCGCACTTTAGTTTCCTACATACTCACATAGTTAATTCCAACCATCCTGTTGGCGGAACAAATTCTCACTTCTTTTTAATTTCATTTCATTTCATTTCTTAGGCTCTCTTCTTTTAGTTTCTTGTTGTTTGCTTGCTAGTTGTTGTTACTTTTCCTACTTCCCAATTGTTTTCCTAAATCGAAATCCTAAATGCCAGAGACAAAATGGCGAGAGATCGTTGTTAGATTCTTTAAGGAAAGTTTCAAAAATTGCCGGTTGCCCCCGTAGACGCTATTTCAGTTTGGTTGCCCCATTAGACGCCCGGCTCGAGTTATACGTTTGCTCACATGACCATCTTTGAAGACCATGACAAGTTGAGGTGTGAGGCGGCAAGAATGATCGACAAATAGCATTGATGAAGCCACGAGAAGGGGATGAAATCGGACCCATTTGTTGAAATTGGTTGAATGAAGTTGATCGAGATCCACGAGGAGGCGAGAGGCATTGATGAGGGATATTGAGTCAAAACATGGTATTTGAATGGGTGGTGTCCTAATCTCATCTCACGCGTTATCAACTTGGCGAGAGAAGCATGCCACAAGAAGGCGCGGAGTTATTGTTGGGGATGGCGACATGATTTCTGATGGAATTTCATGCTTCATCCCTCGCAGTGCACTGGCGTTTAAGGATATATGAATGTTTTAATTCGAGACTCACTTTAAAACGACATTATGGACCGCTTGAGAGATGATAAGGCGAGATGATTGGGGTTTGTGGGATGGCGCTGAGCAAAACCATGCTCGTCAAACAAGTAGCCTGGCAGAAGCTACATGACCTGATCTATTACCCTGCAGGATATCTTCATAGATGTATCTTGGACTCGAGACTCGAAAAAAGACGAAGAAGGGATTGCCAAAATTCAACAAAAAACTGCGGAAATGTTAGACTTCCAATTTAAGGGGAAGGATGAATCCACGAAGCGGATGAAGCGACGAGAGCTACTTGAAAAAGAAGAGGCTGGAAAGACAAGGAATCAAAGAAGAGAATCAGCAGGAGAAAGAAAGGAACAAAAGAAAGAGAAGATCCTTATTATCTTGGATGACATTTGAAGAAATTAATTTACTTGGAGAAAGTTGGAATTCCTTCCAGATGATCGGACAATATGCAAACTAGTCGCGTAGTCTCTAGAGGCAATAGGTGCGCAAAGAGACATGGGCGCACAAAAATGTTTTCAAATTAAACATTTACAGCGAAGGAAAAACGCTTTACTGAGAATCGATGGAAGTGATTATGTGGGGGGACGGTGCGACCCATAGCCATTGAGGTACTTGATAAATGTAGGGTCCTACACCCATTCTGATTTAATAACGATTGCAAAGGCATTGAAAGATGAAACTATTCTTTGTATGGAAGAATGCCTTGAGCGAATTGAGGAGTTGTGCACCCGATCGATATCGAAGGAATGGATGAAAGGTATACAGCGTGTACAAGAGTGAACTCTGATCATTTGGCTTGATGAAGTCAAGTCTTGTTCTTACTTTGTAGTTTGCATGAGCTATTATGGTGATATTTCAATGGATCAAATGTTAAAGGTATCTTTATTGGTTTGGATTTCTTTGGCCAGCATCGATTCATTGGAAATTTATAAATAAACTAGTTACATTGGTGAAAACCCTCAAAGCCTCAAGCTTGTTACTTGACGGAGACGGTTATGGAGTAGGAGCCTCAAGGTTGATATTCATGGATGGTGATCATAAGAGTGTCAGGATGCATGATCTTGTTCGTGATGTTGCTAGAATTATTGCATCGAGATCTGATCGATTTAAGGTTGTAGTTCCATGTCGATCAGAAATTTGGACAAAGATTGAAGATGAATCAAATTCATCTCTTTATATTACCAAAACGTGCTCAAGCTTTCCTCCCAGTAGTATGTCAGAAACTTCAATTTTTATATTGTTGCAGGCCGATAGTGGTGCTTCCTTGAATACTATCGAAACCGTTCTTTGAAGGGATGATGAACCAACTCAGTTTTAGCCTTATGCGGAATGCATTTCCCAACCACTTGTGCTTCCAATCCCTCTCAAATCTTCGAACATTTATGTCTAGATAGGTGCAAGTTGGGAGACATGGCTATAATTGGAGAGCTAAAGAAACTACAAGTTCTTAGCATGGTGGGTTTTAGACATCCTAACAAGCACCTAGAGTGATGCAATTAACGATCTAAGGTTGTTGGATTTGAGCGTGCGAGGAGCTTAAAAATGGTCAGCGGGATATCTTATCAAGCTTGTCTCGATTAGAATGTTTGTTCATGAAATCTAGTTTTTCTGAATGGGCAGTCGATGAAGTTTGTGATGAAGATAGCAATGCTTGTTTATCGGAATTGAATAATTTGCATAGTTTGAGGACGATCGAGGTAAAAATACCGAACAGGGTGGTACCAAAAGCAGATATGTTTGATCATAACTTAACAAGTTATGCAATATTTATAGGCAGTTTCGATCGATTGCCAAAAATATGAAGAATCAGAGCGTTACATCCTCGGGGAGGTGGTGACTTACTCTCTAGGGATGGAATTCGCAAGGTGTTGAGGACAACAGAAGATCTGTTGTTATGGGGATTGAAAGTATCACGGTCGCCCCATTGATTCGGTAAAGGTCTTTTTTGATAACCTAAAAACATTGGTCGTGAGGGAATGTCATGGATTGAAAATTCTCTTCTTACTTTCCATGGTAGATACCTTCCTGACTTGAAGAAATGACAATAGAAGATTCTGATAGGATGCAACAAATAATGGAAGGGGGCCATGTTGGGATCAACTTCACCGAATTTGCTATTCCACTAAATTAAGATCCTTGGAACTTAAGTTTCTCTGCAAGAAAGCTTGTGAACTTTGGCTACTTGACTCACGAGATGGAAACAACATCCGAAGCAATGTGTTCCCAAGGCAATCCTGATATCAATGTCATTTTTCAACTACCAGGTATGTTCAAGTTTAATTAATAGCTAATTTCCATAGATTTTTACTTTTTTACATTACTTTTTTTAATAAATAAATCAATGCAAAAACAAGATTAAGCTTGCCCATATATATGCTCTTTCAGAATTCCAACTTGTGTGTTAAGAAGAGAGAACATGAAGATAAGAAGAGATTTTAGTATATCATTTTACTATAAGATACTCTCAATATTTAGAAAAAGTCGTCCTATTTGAATTTTAAAATCTTAAGATATTAGTAATGTTTTATAAGAAAAAGATAGTAAAGGAAAAGTTGATTAAGATTTAGATGGAAAATGATGGCGAAATGAATCTCTATTTTGTTCATTTACTTGTTTTGTTTTATAAAGATAATTTTTTTTTGTAATTCTCTTTTATTGAAATATTAAGGAAAATATTGATGAAAATAAAGGGAATATCAAAATTTTAAGATGAAACAAATAAAATAATATGCCAAATATATAAACATGCATACTATTGAGTAATTTTTTTTGAAAAGATTATGAGTAAATATTATGACACACTATTAATATGGTTTGTCAATAATGTAGGTAGGTATGACACACTTAAAAAAGAAAATAGTGTATATTTAGTATAACCTTGATGTCAAACAAAAAGTATAACCTCTAATAATATATTTTTGGGAAAATAACAATTTAAATCTTGAAATTTCAACACTTTTACATTTATATTTGGAACTAAATTTGTTTTTGAAATACATGTATTTTCATTTTAATATCACTTTTAGCCTCGGATATCCCTAATCATAATATGGACCTTGAAAATTAGATTAAAATAAATATGTATTATGAATAAAATAAATAAATTTGAATAAATGAATTTTAATTATAAAATTAAAAATAATAATTGTCAAGTTTTTTTTTAAAAAAAATTGAATTAAATTTTTATATAATTTGAATTTACATTTTAAATTAAAAAATTAATTAATTAATTAAATAAAAAAAGTAAAATTTAAGTTTAACGAATTGTATCTAATTATTAGTTTTTGAAAGACAAACTTGATTTTATGAATCAAAAAATAAATCTTAGTTTAAAAATGAATAATCTTTTTTTTTAAAGGGAAAAAAAATCAATAATCTTAAAATTCGTTTAAGAAGCATTTTTTTCTAAAATTTTAAGAAAACTAAAAGACTTATTTTTTAATTCAAAATTGATATTTCTTTTTCTAAAATTCTTGATTCAAAAAATTGTCATTTAAAGTTGAAGTAACTCAAAATTTTCTAAAAATTAAATTTAATTCTTCTAAATACGAATTTAAAAATATAATTTTAATTAAATAATTAATTTGATTTGTGAATTTTAATTATGATTTAAAGGGTGAATTTGAATTTTTAGAAATTTTGAAGTTATTAACTTTTCTTCTTGACAATTTTGAACAAGAAACACAGTAAAAAAAATTTCAATTTGAATATTTAAAACATGATTCTTTTTTGGTTTCTATCTGCAAATTTTAGAAATGTGTTTTAAATTATGAATTTTTAGATTATTGATTTTTAATTAATTATTTTTAATTCATAAAATCAAATTTGCATTGAAACTAATAATTTGATGCTCCAATTTTCTAAACTTAAAATTTAATTTTTATTTAATTAAATAATTGATTTTTAATTTAAAGTGTAAGTCAGTTTTATAAAATTTTAATTCTAAATTTTATAAAAGTGACAATTATTGCAATTTAAAATTAAAGTAAAATTTACTAAAACCTAAATGTTTAAATTTATTTATTTTATTCATAACACGAATTTATTTTCTTAATTCTCAAGGTTAGTGTTGTAGTTAATCCCATCAATACTAGAAATGCTCTTATATGAGAAAGTATATATATATATTTAATTTTTTTAATTTTATTTTAGGATATAAATAGAAGTAATAGTGAAATTCAGGATTTCAATTGTTATGTTCCTTATATTTTTTAAAATAAAAACTTTATTATTAAATGGGTGTAGTTATTAATAAATTTTGTACAAATAATAATAATAATAATAATTTTTTTGTAATTCTTCAGATCTTCCCATGATTTTTATAGCATATGAAGAGTACATACGGTTTTTTAAAAATAATAACTGATTGATAGGATCTAAAATAACTTATTCCATAAGAATCTATATAATCCATGGTCATTAGAAATAGTACATTTTTATTCAAGAAGTAGTCTATAAATTTCCTATTTGCAGCAATTGTTAATTCTTTCAGGAATTTTCTAAGATTTTATGATTTTTAAAACATAAATAAAGTAAAGGATGACAACCTCTTGGAATTGATAAATTACATTTACCAAAGGGAATATGTTTACATTTTTGCTAACTTTTCAATTGATGATATGATGTACTATTTTATAGGTATTATTCTCCAATTTGGAGATATTGCATCTCTCCAATCTTCCTAAAATCAAGGAGATATGGCACCATCAACTTCCACTTGATTCTTTCTCCAATTTACGAATCCTAAGAGTGAAATGGTGTGAACATCTACTCAATCTTATCCGTGGCGCTTGATCCAAAGCTTCAAGAATTTGAAAGAGATAGAGGTGTGTTGGTGTCGAATCTAAGACATGTGTTTGATCTTGGATATGATGATCACGGATGTGTTGAGATCTTAGTCGGAGAAACGAGTTAGAAAACCTAGTTGAGCCAAAAGGGTAATAGTATATGTGACCAGGTGAGGTTAGTTTTCAATAATTCTTTTTAGTTTCTCCTTATATTATTTTTTTAAGTGAAATATTATGAAAAATATTCCATGGAAAATTTAAAATATTATTTAAATATTATACTCATGAATAATAATAAATATGTTAAGAGTAATTTAAATTCAATTTAACATAATAAAAATGGTTAATAATTCTTTCTTTTAAATGAAAATGGTTAATAATACTTAAATTATAAAGGTGGAAAAAGAATGAATCTAAATCCAATTTTAATCTTCAAAACAATAAGCACTAACCAATAAGACCAAGTTTAAGTGGCTAAGAGCTCAAGCTAGCATAGGGATGGGAGGGGTTAGGGGGTTCGAGTCCCGATGGAAACAATTTGTGAAAGAACAAAATACTATGATCTAATGCAAAGTGAATAGTTGTGTTTATTAATTCCATTATTCACAGTATGTTTAATTCAATATTTTTACGTAAATTTTTTATATAAATTATTTACAAATAATATATTTAGGTCAATTAGTTATCGTTAAATTGTTTATTTATATTTATTTTGGTATTAGGTGTCGTTTTACTTTCCTCAAAATAAAGAATATGAAGTGAGAGATGATAAATATATGTTTGAATGATAGGGTCAGCACTACGGTTTGCTTTTATATCTTACATTGAATAAAATAAAATTTAATTTTATAGTTATCAAATAAAAAATTAATCACATGCTCAAATGTTGAAATACTCGATTTTAAAAACTTTGTCAAAATTTTATTTTCTCTTTCTTTTTAGAAAAAAAAGAAGTATACTTTCTTTTTTATTTTATTTTAAAAATGTCAATGCGTGGAAAGACCAAGCAAATTGAAGATCACTCACCTTATAATCAAAGGACCTTCATCCTAGTCAATTTTCCAAATTTTACCCTCGTCATCCTCTTTCCTATTTTAATTTTTTTTCTCTTCATCATTTCTTTGCTTTGCCTACCTATCTTTATGTCACAAAATTATCTCCACATTCAATTTTAAATTCCACTATATACATGTGTTAAAAAGTTGATAAGATAAAAGAAAAATTAAATTTATTATATTATTTTTGTGAATAATGTTTGAAAAAAGAGTATAGGTTGAATAAAAATCATAAAATATTAATAATATTTTATATGTTTTATAAAAATATAAAAGATAAAAAAAAATTAACAAGAAAAAAAATTTAATCAAATGAGAGAGTGGATTTAGTAATTTTTTAAATGTAAAAATATGAAGATAAAAAGGAAAATAAAAATAAAATTTTGTTATTTAAATAGCTCATTTATTTAGAGAAGTGAATAAATTCTCTATTAATAACTTATTAGTTTTTGGATAATTTTTCTAGACTTGCATGATTCTTGATTAGTTTTCATTTGCATTTTAAAACATAACTAATAATAATGAGTTTGAGAGTGATGAGGTGTTCAGGAAATGAATATGTTTATATTTATTACAACTTTTCAATTGATGATGTGTAAGTAATGTGTGATGTCTGAGGTTTTATTCTCTAATTTGGAGAAGTTGGAACTCATCGACCTTGATGAATTGAAGGAGATATGGCATCACCGATTTGCACGATTCATTCTCAATTCTGAATCCTAATAGTGTATCATTGTGGAAGCCTGCTCAATATCATCGTGTCATTTCATCCAAAACGAATTTGAAAGAGATAAGGTGTATGGCCCATGGGAATCCCCAAAAACTTATGTATTTGATCTTCAAAGGATGCTTGATACATGGTGAGATCCTCCCAAAGTTAGAAATCTTGGAGTTAAAAAACCTACAAAAGCTGAAGGGTATTATTATATGCAACAATGAGGAGAATGACGACACAAGAGGCCTTTTCTCTCCTTTCATGCCTATGACTTTTCAGAACCTCAAATGTTTATCTATCTATATGATTGTTATTGGGAAAGTGGAAGATGGAGAAATGTTAATATTCCTATCAAAGAACATGAAGTGCTCTTTGGTGAAAAGGTTAGTTTTCTTCAATTTTTATTTTTATTTTGTCATACTATTTTTGGAAAATACTAACAAAAACATTTCATAAAAATTTGAAATATTATTTAAATGTTATATTTGTAACTAAAAATAAAAATAAAAATACTAAATTATTTTAATTTTAATTTTACATGATACAATAGGATAATAAATGAATTTTAAAAGAATAGATCCTAATTAAACAAAATTTTAAATTTAAAAACAATAAGTAATAATAAAATATCACAATCCAACATTTTCACATTATCGGATAGTAAGAATAGCTTAAAATAAAATGATTTAAATTTTTATATATATTTTAATTAAATTGCATCATACCTTAGCATGTTTACTCCGGTATTTTATAAATTGTTATATATAGGATTTCACGAATAATATCTTTGGAAGAATTAATTACCGTTAAATTATGTATTTATATTTTATTTATATTTTATAAAGTATTTCTTTATTAAGTGATATTTTATTTTTCACCAAAAAAAATGAAGTAGAAGATTTTAAAATAGAAGTTTGCATGATAATTTTGAAACATTAGGTTGCCTCAAACATTCAATTCTAAATTCCATTTATACATATTTATAAAGGAGATAATAAATAGATAGAAGAGGATTTACTATATTATTTTATTTGTGGATATTTAATGTTTAGGTTGAATAAACAACCTTAAAATATTAATAATTTTATAAGTTCTATCAAAAAATTCAAAAATGATTCACAAGAAAAAAAATAATCAAATGAAATTGGATTGGATAATTTTTTTTTTATGTAAATTGAAGATAAAACCAATGGTCATTTTATTTATTTATATGTTTTTGTTTTTTCTATTATTTTATTATAGGTTGTAGCGTGGCAAAAATACATTATCTTTTTGACAGTAATAAATACACTATCTTTTTTAAGCGAGAAATACACTATCTTATTCCTTTAATAATTAACTTTATTTATTTATTTATCTAAATTAAATTAAATAGTATACCTTTGCTATAAGAAATTTTTTGATGATTCTATTTTATTAAAATATTGGTAGAAAATATCCATATTTATGAAAGTATTAATAAAACTAAATAAAAAATATGGAAATTTGGGATAAATATTATCATAATAAGCAATGTATAAATATATGAATGATTGAATTAATAGAAAATATGAGCAAATGTGATGCCCCCGAGAGCACGAGGGTCAGTTGACTACGATCATTTACTTGAGGAATACAGAGTGGACGTCGGGTTAGTGCCACTTTAGAAAATGGGTAAGTCTCCTTTGTATGGGGGCTCTACCCAAATACAAAGCACTGTGATACTGTCCCCAAGCATTCGATATATGCGATATATATCGAGTATGGCAACTTGGCCCATAGCAGTACTCGATATGCATATCAAGTATATCGATAGTTTTGAGGTTAATATTTACTGTATACAAAATACATATATTAAAAACTTACAAGGGTTAATACATGTAAACATCAAGCCACATTAAAGGCTTTCTTCTAGCGCTCGGCCCAGGACGAGCGTCTGCCATGCCTTTCACTGTACTATAAAGGGAATCCCACGGCGGGGTGAGCCTAAAGCTCGATGGAGAATCGTACTAAGTGAGTGCTAATACAAAGTGCCGTTACAATGTTGAAATGGCAGCGCGTGACGAATCGTGATCTACTTGGTCATGTCACCATGACTTTCAACTCGGATCCAGGAGTCCTCAGGCTCTCTCACACTCGCCTAAGCTTTCATTATGAGAATTATTATATTATTAGTGGACAACCATCGGAGTGAATATATATCGGTGGGTAAATCAGACGATTGATATATATTATTTGTTGTGGACTACCCTCAGATGAATATATATATCAAATGTAGCTCAGGCGGGTTTGATATGACACAGTTTGTGGACTACCCTCAGATGAATATATATCAGTAGCGCTCAGACCGGTTGATATATTATTTGATTGGACTACCCTCAGATAATTAACATTTTAGACTACCCTCAGAACCATTTCTCTATAGGCTAAATCACCAATCTTATTAGCTCTTATATTCAGGATGTTTCGAGTCTTTGTATGGAATGCATGTATCTGGGTTAATGTGATCCCCAATCGCATGCAAACATATCAACATGAATATATTCGCATAATATCCAATCACACAATCATGTCATATAATTAATCAATTTCAAGCATCAAAATTAGCTCACTTGGGCTAATGTTCATACACGAGTAATTTAATTTAAATCACTCGACCATACACATATTTTCACGAAAATATATTTTCAAAACATTATTCCGAGAATAGTGAAACCCTCGTTTACTATTACCGGAAAATCACAGTAAAAACAAATGGCTCACTCGGGGTTGAACCCCAAATCCACGGCCATTCCCTGACAATGCATACCAAACAACCATTTATAATATACGTTAAACTAACTCACTCCCAAAAATTTCCTGGGTAGCATCACCGTGGAGCAATCACTAGCCGCTCCCATTCTTCCTCCAAATTCTAACACTTCGGTTCCATGTTTTAGGCCCGATCAAGCTGCCCATTCCCGCTTTTGTAATATAAATACATGATTTAAAGCAACATTGACACCCAAACAAATGACTGATGCCTCAAGGCCACGCTATAAAAACTCAAATACTTAAATTCGGTCCCATACTTGGATCGATCAAACTGCCCCTCACTACTCTAAACTAACTCGAAACATCGAAAACCCTAAAAATGGGAATAAACACAAGTAGGAGAAAATCCTACTCTTGGAGTTGTCAAAAACTCGCAAACTCGGTCCACGCGCAGCCATTCGCTGCAGAACGTTCTCCCTCTTGCACCGAAAGCCGCCGACGGCTGGATCTTTTAGCAAATCTAGAGAGGAAGATGGCATTATCTCTAAAAAATCGCCATTTTCGGCTTCCGACCTTTCTCCCCGCCATTCCTCGCTTTTTCTCCTTTAGTCAATTTAAGATGAATCAGAGCCATTTTGTTTTATTAACATTTAAAATTTAAAAATGACCACTATGTCCTTCTTTCCGCTTTGGCTGGCCCCAAGATCGCCGGTCGCTCATTTCCATAATTTGCTCATACCACTCATGGTACATGAGTACGTGTTATATGTGGTTTTCGTCACATCGAAAACCGATTTACTAAGACTGGAAACGCGATGCCTCGTGAAACGTGCCAACTCCAACTCCGTCTCGAATATTACGAGTTCTTTAATTCGCTAACTAGATTTTTGAGACGATTCCAATCTGAACTGTCACATCCGAGATCTGCAGTATAAATTACGGATTTTTTAGCCGAAACAATTTTTAACGAAATTACGATTGGCCATTTTTTCCATAATTAATTCCTCGTGTCTTACATTCTCCTTCCTTAAAGGAATTTCATTCGAAATTCAGATCTATCATAATCACTACACGCATACGCAACAAAGACTTACCATTTACGTATCGCCCATTTAATTATTAAACTAATTAAAACCATTTACTTCATCCCTAAACAAGAAGGATAAAGGTTCAAGACGTCCGTGTCCCACATCACTCCTCCACTCCACGCGGCCGCCATAGCACCTTTACAATTTCACCTGGCCTTGCGCCGCAAACCCATCACGGCGATCAACAGACGCACGCCGGTCCCTCCACGAAGGTCTCATCCGCGGTCAACTCCCAATCCGGGCCCCCAATCCACCACATGAGTCGGGTCCTGAGCATACCGAGCATGGAGACGTGAAATACCCGCCGACACCGTCATGGGTCGGGCGGGTGAACGCCCAACCTAAGACATTACGGTGCCTATCCTCCGAGTATCCCGGAAGGTCCAATAAACCCTACGATACTTTCCGCGCCGTCGGTTTGACCACTCCCTCTGTGCATCACCTTCTGCAGAAGACAGGATCCCCCAACCTCGAATCCCCATGGGTCGGCGGCTTCGCACACCCGCATAGCTCTTCTACCGGCTCTGAGCCGTGAGAAGACGCCCGTCGCATAAGCCCACCTTCCGTAGAGGTGTCTCTAATCACATCAGACCCGTGGATTTGGCCCCTTCCATCCCCTGGCCCAACTTAACGTGTGATCTACGGCTTCCCATACTAATGCCTCATATGGTGCCATTCGTATACTACCGATAACTACCGTTGTAGGCGAATCTCCACTTCATGGGCAATAAATCCTTTTAACCTTATGACCTCAAGATCGATGCTCGCACTGCGGTTCCTCTAACACCTGTATAATCAGACAACACGATCCCTACACAACCCTTGCTTGGTGTGTAAACGCCTAACCTCTCCAAGGTCACAATCACTCCATAATCCAATGGACCAATAACCTAGTCCATGTCATGAATGACATCCGTATACCGAGCCCCGCGGCCAACAACACTCAACGATTTTCCAAAGGGTAATCCAAACTCGAGTCACCCCGACTCCTATCGGCCAACTCACCATGATAATCATGTCCTAAAGACAAACTCACCCCACACTCACCAAGAGTGGTGAATGACCATACTGTGCACCCACACCCGACTCGATGTGATGTTACCGTGCCCGCGAACGCAATAATTCCATACTGCGACACCCAATCCCGAGGTCAACCATGAGAAGAATCTTAGAGATCACTCACTCATAATCTCAACCTATCAAGTCAACTCTCACCCTACATCCTAGGGAAGAACATCTATACCTGGCTTCTTTAAAGGCCTTAACCTCTAAGCCCAACCACGTCGTGCCCGCATGAGAACCCTACCAGTCTCACCATCGACAACCCGATGTATCGTCAACTTATCCACGTCGTTTGACATCAACAACCAATACGTCTACCACCCTAAGGTCCACCACGCCCGCGCGACTGACCGTCCCCGACTTCGACCCACACCTAGCCCTCCGTCTATCTATGTTGGCCGGAAGTGCCAGATAGCACCCCGAACCGAAACCCGGTTCCTCTCGACCCGCACTAGCGCGGCGAATCGAACCAGAGTACTCTCGTCCTATGGCTAACTGACTCGCATTGTCCCAAAGTCTCGGGATCCCTGTCTCTCGGGGCAATCCCACACTCATGCCTCAATCCTCGGCCCTAGTCCCGAAATCCAGTGAAACTAAGTCTTCGCCTCATCTCCGAACTAGAGAAAGCCGATTCCCTCTTGTTACCAACACCCGTATCCTGAGTGTTCCAGGTATCCTCGATTACCCTCTCTATGGTCAGGGCCATCCCAACCATGGAGTCCATATCCCATAGGTGAAATCCTATAATCCTGCCCCAAATGGACAACTTCAGCCCATTTTCAAATCTCCTGTAATACCTAGCCAATCCCAAGAACTACGTATCTCGAAGATTGACATTCCGGTCTTCCAACGCAGATCACCGCCTCAACCTTCTCTGGGGTCGACCGACACCCCGATGCTAACACCACGTGTCCCAAAATCTCACCTCGGGTGAAGCCAAACCGTGACTTATCAACTTGGGCCAGACAATCACTGGTTTCACACCGTAAAACAATCCTCAAGTGATACCATACTCCCACTGACCGGGAGTGATCAAAATGTCATCTACGAAGACTACGATAAACTCGATTCAGATAGGTCGAACACCCTATGCATGAGATCCATGAATGCTGTTGGCGCATTCGTCAATCCAAAGGGCATCACCGTAAACTCAAAGTGCCCATAACGCGCTCTAAACGCTGTCTTAGGGATATCTGTCTCCTAACCCCACCAGCGGTAACCAAGGCGGCGTCTATCTGAGTAGATTCGCGCCCTCTCAACCGGGACAAACAAATCGCTAATCTCTGCAATGGGTACCCGATTCTGATCAGAACCCTATTCAACTGCTTAATCAATGCACAAATGGCGTCTCATTCTTCTTTCTTTCGCAAATTCGTAACTGAGCTCATGGTGAAGTGCCCTGCCTAATAAACCCCCTCATCCAAAGAGCTCGTAGCCAGACTCAGTTCCCGCAACTCAATCGGTGCCATCCTACGCGAGTCATGTAGATGGGTGAATATACCAGGTGTAACCTTCAATACCTAAGTCTACATCCCTGGCGTGAGTAAATCTGTAGCTCATCCGAAAACATCCACACACTCGCAGAAACTACCGAGGTAGATCTAAGTCGGTCTCACCTCGTCCTCTCAGGTAAGGCTCACTAGCCAACCCGCTTAACTCGTCCCCGACAATCGACTCTCAGATAATTATATGTAGAAATATCATGTTTGTCTCCGAAATACCACAGAGGGTAATCGGCCCCCGCGTGTAGGCGTAATCCTCCCACGCTCACAATCGATAACGACCTCGGGTAGCTACGCCCAATCCATCCCTCGTGGATTCCTCAATCCCGACATGTCCATAATCCCAGTCCATTGTGAGCAGAGTCCTCGAGACTTAACTCGCAACCTCGACATACCGCACCTATTCTCGCCCAATCCCTAGGAGAATTCACATGGAACGGCTCCTCTAAGGTCTCTATAGCCCTCGCCCCATTTCCCACCCTATATTCGGGCCTCATTCTCTAGCGTTAGAACGCAGCCTAGGCCTAATCCCCGGGTCGCGCCGAGGTACTCCATAGCCTCTAACACTTTCGCTTCGCATGAACCAATGGTCTACCACCATCGGATCTTTCCCCCGTGAACGCCTGAGACGATAGCTCTTCCTGAACCTCTCGCTGCCATTGTGATCTTCCCTGTCTACCGCTATACCACTGCGGCTATAGCATTCGTCGTAATACATAAATTTTCAAAGTGTACTTGACATTAAACACCGGTGGTGTTTCGACCAAGACTTCTGGACGTCCTCCATGTCCTCTCGTCCCTACTAGCCATTTACACAATTAACATGGCAACAAGAATCGCTTAGCTTCATCGGGGCCTAACTAGTAATGCGTATGTCGATTACCAATAGACTTGACAACCCCGAATCGACCTGCTCATTTTCTAAGTGGGCGCTAAATTCCAACCACTTAATTCATTTAATTCTATAAAATTCCTAGGCTCTGTTCATTTTAGCACCCAAACCCTGGCAGTCATAATTCTAACCTTAGCATCTCACCCATTTTCCTATACGCATCACACCACGCATATAATTTCGTACGTGAACTGTCGCGTTAAATTACTTCAAATGGTAGTTAATCCATCACAAAGTATCTCTAAGGCATAACCACAAATTTCGAGACACTAATCATACATAACTCTGCATACGTTAATCAATTTCGCGTTTAAAATATTGTTTTCACAGCAATTTTATTTTCAAAATTTTATTTTTGTATTTTTCTCGAAAATTTTATCAAAATTTATTTGATTTTATTGAATTTAATAAATTTTGCCATACTCTTTTAATACTCAAATAAATTTATAAAATTTATTTAACCCCATTTTCTAAAATTTTACACCCCATAAACCTTAGAAAATTATTTTTCACTTTCACAAAATAAATTTATAAAAATTTATTTTCTTTTCCAAGATTTACCGAAAAATTTTCTACTCAAATAAATTCTATGAAAATTTATTTCTTTCCATTTTCTTCAATTTTACTACTTGTAAAATCATAGAAAATTATTTTCTTCACTCATCAAATAAATTTAGTAAAATTTATTTTTCTTGACTTTAAAATTTCTTCTCATTTCCACAATCCAAATAAATTTAGTAAATTTATTTGATTTAATTTTCTTCGCTTACAATCAGAAACCTTAAAATTTAAATTTTTTCACCTTTAAACCCACTAAATTTTTCCAATTTATTTCCATTTATTCTCTTGCTCCAGCTTTTACACACTATAAAAACCTTAAACATGTTCCACACCACAAAGAGGAACGATACTTGCCACACAACAATTACAACATTAAACAACATGGCATACACACCATTCATCAAATTTCACATGTTCACACAATAATTCACCAATTAATTCACAAAATCACACAAAACACATACACACATGCACGTAGTGTCCTAGTTTTGTCCCGTGATTTTCCTAGGTAATCCCATACCTAAACTCAACATCAAACCACACCTAGTGGTGATGCTCTTCCTCAACCATGGCCTAAGCCCAAATTTTCTATCCATAGGTTTCCATAAACCTATACTCCATACCATACCACCTTGTGGTGATGGATACCCAAACCGAAGCTCCTAGGTATTCAGATACCTAAGCTCATACTAAGCCGTGACGCCCAAAACCCGATAGTCCGCTGATCACCCGTCAACCTCACAATACATGACGCCTAAGCCACCCGATTACTTTTAGAAAACGGCAGTCCCTTGTACTAGGAGCCTACCCAAATACAAAACCTCAAGAAATACTGTCCTAAACAATCCAATATATGCAATATATATCCAATATGCATTACTTGGCCCATAATAAGACTAATATGCATATCCAAACTATATCCAATAGTTTCAAGAGTTAATAAACTACTTATACAATACATATATTAAAACTTAAGGAGTTCTAATACATGTAAACACAACAAAGCCAAGACCTCATTTTCTTCTAGCGCCAAACCCTCAGATCGAGCCGTCCCTCGCACGCTCCCGTACCAGAAAAGGAACCCACGACCGGGTGAGCTAAAGCTCAAGAGGGAGAATCGCCCTAAGTGGGCTACTCACCACCTAAGCGCATGCAATGTTCCAAGTAAACACAATATCAAAGCAAATGGCGATCCCTACTTGAATGTCTACATGACCAACTCGCATCCCGCCCCACGACTCTCCCACACCTGCCTAAGCCCCTGTATTTGAGAATTCATTATATTATTAGTGGACAACTCCCTCTCATGAACATATATCAATCAAATAGTCCAGCCGATTGATATATATTATTTGTTTCAGGGACTACTCCTCTTCCGATGAATATATATCAACTCGGGCCATCCGACTATTGATATATTATTTACTCAGACTAATTCCTCCGATGAATATATATTTAACTGGGTTGCCCGACGCGCTGATATATTATTTGATTTGACTACCGATAATTAACATTTTACTACCCGAACTATATTTTCTAGACTCATTCCTATGCACTAACTTATATTCCTAGATGTTTCAGCCAGATATAATTTATGTATTTAGCCCATCACAAGCTTCCAATCACATGCAACATATCATCATGAATATATTCGCATAATATCCAATCACACAATCATGTCATATAATTAATCAATTTTATTAATCAAAATTAGCTCACTTCGGCTATCATACCATACACGGTAATTTAATTTAAATCACTGACCATACACACATTTTCACTAAAATATATTTTCAAAACATTATTCCGAATAAAGTGAAACCCTCGCTTACTAATACCCCGAAAATCATTAAAATGTAAATGGGTTCACCTGAACTCAACTACCGCCATTCCCTAGCACAACGATACCAAACAACCATTTAATACACAAGCAGTCCAACCTACTCCTAAACAAATTTCCTATAATACTGTGGAGCAATCACGAGTCAGCTTCCATTCTTCCTCCAAAAATTTAACACTTCGGGTCCCATGTTTTAGGGTCGATCAAGCGGCCCATTCCCCCGCCTTTGTAATATAAATACATGATTTAAAGCAAATATTGACACTCCAAATGTTCCACTCATTTTTCGGCAACACAATCTATCAAAAAAACTCCAAACATTTCCAGCATACCAACTGTATGTTTTCGATTCCATCAAACGGTCCTCACGGCCTCAAACTAATCGAAACATCAAAACCCTAAATGGGGGAATAAACACAAGTAAAGGGAGAAAATCCTACCTTCTTTGAAACATTGTCAAAACTCGCAAATCTTCGGTAGGGTCCACGCGTAGCTCGTCTCGCGCAGAACGTTCTCCCTCTGAGACCGAAAGTTGTCGACTGCTGGATTTTAGCAAATCTAGAGAGGAGAAGATGGCATTATCTCTCTAAAAATCGCCATTTTCTCGCTCTCGATCTTTCCCCGCATTCCTCAAGCCCTTTTAGTCAATTTCCTGTAAGATTTAACTGTAATGATTGTGGTTTTATTAACATTTAAAATTTAAAAATGACCACTATGTCCCTTCTTTTCCCAGTTTTGTCATTCGGCACTGCCTCGGCCGTTCATTTCCATAATTTCTCTACTCATACCACTCATGGTACATGAGTACGTGTTATATGTGGCTTTCACACATCAAAACTCGATTTATTTTTATGACCAAAGGAATGCCTCGTGAACGTACAACTCCGACTGCTTTTAATATTACGAAATTTTACCCGCTAACTAGATTTGAGACGATTCCAATCTAAGAAACTAAGCCACATCCGAGACTAGAGTATAATTACGGATTTTTTTTAATAAATAACAATTTTTTAACGAAATTTACGATTTTTAAGTATTTTTCCATAAATTTGGAATTCTCATGTCTTACATAAAGAAAAGGTATAAAAAATCGGGAGCAAAATAATCACTTTTGGAAAGGTATAAATTTAATAAACTCACTATTGGGATTCGAACCCCTCCCCTTCATGTTCGAGCTTTAGCGTTTCTAGCAATTAGGCTAGATATGTGGACAAATTCAAATAAACTATTTAATAATTGGTAACATAGTAAATAATATATTATATACAGATATGATTCAACTTATAATAAAAATGAACAAGTATTAAAAAAAATGAACAAAAAAATGAAAATTCATATAAAGGACAAAAACATGATAACACAATAACTAACATATAAAGATAAAGATACCTTTGAGGTTTGATTTAAATGGTAAGGGAGGGACATAGTATTACAATGATGTACCGTAAAATGAATAGGTGTAAAAAAAACATATAAAGATAAATATGATCAAATAAATATTTTGATTAAATTAATATTATTTTAATTTAATAATGGAGGAAAAAAGGAGAATTATACGACATTTGATTAAAAGCATAAGTTGAATAAGAGACTTTAAAAGTTCTTATGTTTGCAAATCTTGCTAAAAGAAATTGAAATAATATTTTTGAAGGGAGTAATGAACTAAGTAAAAATCTCTCCTAAAACTATTTATTTATTTTTAATAAAAATAGATTTGAAAAAATGAATTTGTTAAAGTATGTTTATGATTTAATATGAAATAATAAGTAATTAGTATGTGAAAAATAGTTATGATATATGAAATAAGTGAATGATTGTTTGTCTGTCAACTAAAGTTTTTGACCACCAACCATGAAATATGATTCCTTTTAATTTGATTTGTAGAAGTTTTTTAGGACCTCATGTTCTCTACCTATGACAAGAATGAAGTGAATATTGAGAGTTAATGAATTATGTTTGAGAAATATTTTATGTTTATCATAAATGTGGCCTTAAAACCGGGGTCGTTGACTGCGTCGGCACGGAATCTGAGTGGAAGTCGGGTTATCCAGAAGCCTTGACTTTAGAAAATACGAGCGAGTCTCGGCTGTCTCCCGGGAGCTCTGCTAGAATCTGAGAGCACATATCTGTGCGAACAGGTCCAATATATCTTGATATATACAAGTAAAGGATAAGGCCTCTTGGGCCCGTAACCAATACCCACTATCAAATATAAAAGCCCATGATCCTGTATATATCTCATAGTTCTGAGATTCTGATATTTTGCTCTTAAGCACTACATATATTAAAATTATAAATTCTAATACGTGTAAACATCAATAAAGCCATGTGGCTTTCTTAGCGCTCGGCCTAGGGCCAATTTGTCTTACCATGCTTATTTCCCTTTATGCACAGTAAGGGGATCTGCAGCGGGGGTGGTAAGCTCGATAGAGAATCGTGCAAATGGAAATTTCTTCCTTTAGTGCGGTCTGTTCGAGTCAAGCAGCGTTGGCAAATCGGTCTCTTCAGATATACACGTTTCAACTTCGGATCCAGGTCATCACTTGAGCTCTCACACTTTCGCCTAAGCCTTGTATGAGAATTATTATTTATTAATGGGCAACCCTCAGGTGAATATATATCGATTGGGCCCTTCATTGATTGATATATATTATTTGTTTGTGGACTACCCTCGGATGAATATATATCAATTGGGCGCTCGACCGGTTGATATATTATTTAGTTGTGGACTACCCTCAGATGAATATATATCATTGGTAGCTCGACGGTTGATATATTATTTAGTTGAATTTTCCTAGATGATTAACATTTTTAGACTATCCTCAGGAGCCATTTCTCTGGCTGCGTCTCATGCGCTAAGCTCGCATATTCTTTAGGATGTTAAATTAAATGGAATGCGTGTATCTGCGATTAAATCTGATCTGTCGGCGTGCAAATATAAACGTGAATATCTTTGCGTAAAAATTAAATCACACAAACATGTTAGTAATTATCATTTCAAACATCCAAAATTAGCTTACTTGGGCTAATGTTCAAAAACAAGCAATTCGATTCGAGATTCTTATGCCTTGTAATTTCACGAAAATACATTTTAGTGTCCTTTGTCTGAGCAATTAAAAACACAGGTTTTAAGGTTCAAACACCTGTCAGATTCATCGGTTCACTTTGTGAGTCCCGCATTTCACGACCGTTCGGCCTAATTTAATCAGCGTGATTTAACACACAAATGCATAATTTTGAACCCAAATCAGTCGTGGAGCAGTCATGGGCTGCTCCATTTTTCTTTCAAAAATTTTATCAATTCGGTCCCAAGTTTTGGGACAGATCAAACGGCCCCTCACGACCTCATTCAACCGAAACATTCGTAAAACATTTAAAATGAAGATAAAGCGTAGGGAAAGCATACGCCGAGGAGTTTGAAACTCCGAATCCCAGTCCAGCGTAACACGCTCCGCGTGAGCGTTCTCTTGCGCCGAAGCCTGCCGGCGGTCGGATCGTGTGCAAATCACAGAAGAAGTGCTCTCTCTCATAAAACTCTCTCAAGCGGCACCCATCTCCCCTCTTGTCTTTTCACGTTTTTGGCTCATTTATGAAGGAAGCGATAACGTACCAAAATTTTGTCTTTAGTGCCATTTAAATCTTTTAAAATGACCGTTATGTCGCTCTTTTACGGAATGGATATTGACATTTATACCGGTAGTCCATTTTCGCCGTTTACCTTTCATCTGCAACCGTAATTTTTATGAGTCACGTACTATATCTTGACTTTGATCGCATCGAAAATCGTTCGCGGCGCGAAGCAGCGATGCGTAAAAGCGTCTTGGCTCGATTGTCTCGAAAAATTACGAAATTTTTACGTCTTCAACTAAATTCGCAGACGATTCGGCCGGTGCAATCGGATTTCGTCGTTCGAGATCACAGAAATTAATTGGGATTTTTAATCGAAATTACAATTTTGTAATTGAAATTACGATTTTCTTGTGTCGAAATTGGAATTTAAGTCTTACATTCTCCCCTCCTTAAAGGAATTTCGTCCTGAAATTGACAGTCTTTATCAAACACATGCATATGCAACATGCGCTCTACCATGCATGTAAACTAGTCAATTTAAATGTGCGCGAAGCCCAAGCGAAATGCGCCCGTCGCAAGCGAGAAGGATAGGTAGCGCATCGTGTCCCTCGCTCCTACGTTATTTCATCACTCGGCGGTGCAGCCATAGCACTCTCACTATTTCGCGGTCTTGCGTCGCAAAACGTCGCATTGGCGGTATGTTACTGCTGAGATTATTGATGTCGACACCAATCATCCCCGATCCACCCGCATGGCCCGGATGCGGGTATATTCGAGGGCATGGAGGCGTGAAACACCTCGTGGACACCTAACATCTTTGGTGTGCGTTAACGATCGCGCGATTTATCATCTCGAGTATCTCGAAAGGCGATAAACCTCGTTAGCTTCCAGCGCTTCATGAACGACCACTCTGCTCGGGTTCACCTTCGAAGCGTGATCACCAACCTCGAGCTGTGGTCGGCGTCACACATTAGCATAGCTCTTACAGCGGCTGGCCGTGAGGAAGGCGCTATCGTATCAAGCTCACGCCTGCTTAGGTGTGCTGCAATGCGTATCGGGACCCGATGATGGAGCTCTCTTCACTTTCGGTCCAACATAGCGATCTACATGGCCTCCCGTCTGATGCCTCATGTGGTGCCATTCGTGCACTCGCGATAAGCGTTGTTGTAGGCGAGATTCCGCCTAAGATTAATTGAAATATCTTACATGATCAGGAATGGCAATGTTAAAGCGACATGTATTTCATTATGTAATCCCTTAGTAACCTACACAACCCTTGCTTGGTGTGCAGCTAACCTCTCGAGTCACAATCGCGACAATCCGATGGGTGTCCACTCAATCCATGCCATGCATGACATCCATTCTTAGGGCTCTTGCGGTACCCGGCAACCACTGTCACAACTTGGGTGCTCCCAAATCTCGAGTCACTCTCGACTCTATCCTGCTCTAAGTCTACGTGATAACCTGACAGTGTGTTTTCATCTCGATTACATAACTCTTCGGCTTACACTTCGAGCCTCTTACATTTCGTGATTCAACTATGGAGTCTTCTTTGGAGCGTAGTCCTAGAATAAACTCAACCCACACTTTCACTTGAGTGGTGAATGGCCGTCTTAGTGCACCCACACCCAGGCTACGACGGTGATGCAGGTGCGCGAGGCATGATTATGCCATCTTGTGACACGGCAAGGGTCCACCATGAGCAAAATCTCAGAATCTACCATCATAATCCCAAACTGTCAAGATTATTTCTGCTTCTATACTGAGAAGAACATCCATACTTGGCTCTAAGGCCTTAACCTCCATGAATTCAATGTCGTGTATCGGGTATGACAACCGGCCTAGGTCTCAGTCTGCGACAACCTGATGAAGTTTGTGACTCCTTCATGTCAAGCTGTTGATCAACAACTGATAGGTCTGCCACCTGGGTCCACTAAACCTGGCTGCTGTGGCTTTCGATCTATTCTGGCTTAGGCCCACACTCTGGCCTGGCCTATACGTATTCTTTGGAAGTGCTTGCATGCTTACCAGCGAAATTGGTTCCTCCCCAACCCTTGCGGGTGTGGAGAATGGCTGTATACTCTCATGTTCTACATTTGCTTGGGACGCATTGTCCCGAGTCTTGGGATTGTCTGCAGGCGATCCATCGCTCGTGCTCGATCCGGCTGAATGCAGAACTTAGTGTGTGAAGTCTTCTACCTCTTCCGACAGAAGAAGAGTGATCCTCCCTCTTGTTACCAACACGTATCCCAGGTGTTCCAAGTATCCTTAATTTCTCTTTCGCTGTCGGGGCGTCTGACCATGGAGTCCTTATCCCAGTGAAGGTGAGTCTGATCATCAGAATGGACAACTTCAGCCCATTCTCGTGTCTCTCGTAATATCAGGTCAATCCCCGAGAAACTGTATCTCGAAGATTGACATTTGGGTCTCTCGACTCATTCTTGCCCTCAACCTTAACTGGGTGATGACACTCCTGATGCTAACTTCCCACGTGTCCCAAAATCTCGTCTCAGGTAAGCGAAACTACTTCTTGAATTTAAGCGTCTGATGGTCTCTTAACATTTGTAAAACAATCCTCAAGTGATACTCACGTACTCCCACTCCCTAGCTGGGAGTAGATCAAAGTGTCATCCACGAAGACTCACGACAAGGCCCAGTCTAAATAGAGGTTGGAACACCCTGGCCATGAGATCCATGAATCTTTGTGGCGCGTTACGTCGGCCAATCAAGAACATCATAGTAAGCTCAAGTGCCCAACGCGTCTGGCAGTCTTGAGGATATCGTCTCCCCTAACCCTCGGTAGTGGTAACCGGTCGAAGGTCTATCTTAGAGTAGACTCAGCGCTTCTCTCGATGACCAAACAAATGCGTCAGTATCCTCGGCAGCAGTGGAGTTCTTGATCATTAACCACGATCAATAGATAATCGATGATCGAAGGGTCTTGCCCCTGCGTCTTCGCCAGCTAGGCAAACGTACGGCATTGGTGAAGTCTTGATACAACCATTCCACTTGTCAATAGTTCTTGTAGTTGGACTGCGAGGTTCGACAACTCAATCGATTGCCATCTGTCTGGTCATAGAGATGGGTGAAATACTAGGATGTAGCTCAATCTGAGTCTACTGCCCACTCAGGTAGGAAGTGGTGGAACAATAATACGGAAAATATCCACATGTTTGCACACTACTCGAAGTGGTCAAGTTTGATCTCTCGCCGTCACGCCACAGGGGTAAGGCTCGCGAGCCAACCCGTCTTGTCACGACACTGGACTCGATATCGCATGCAGGGAAAAATGTCTGCTTATTACATGAAATACCATCACGAGTGCAGATCTACTGCGTATAGGCGGTGGCTCTCTATAGCTCACAATCGATACTTGATCCTGTAAGCTATTAAGCAGTCCATCCTAGGATGACATCGAACTGACATGTCCATGATCCTCGGGTCCACGTGAGTAGAGTCCCCACAAGAGATCTCTAACCGCAGCTGAGCTCTTTCATCATTACTGTCGCCTAATCCCTAGGGGAGAGACTCCTGATAATGGCTCCTCTAAGGTCTAGAGGTCTTGCGAATTCCATTTGTTTGGCCACCGCTCTACAGCTGGAACACAGTTAGTCTAATCCGGGTCGCGTAAGAGGTTATCTCTATATCCTCTAACACTTTCTCGATCTGCATAAACCAATGGTCTGCCACCATCGGATCTCCTCCCCCTGTGAATGTCGGAGGATGATGCGCTCTAACCTATGGAGGTTACTAGGATCTTCCTGTCTATCTACTATACCAGCCTGTGCGATGCTTGGCTGGCATGTGCCTACGGCCTCGATCTGAAGTGCGATCAAACCTTTGGTGGTGCGGCCCGGTGCCCCATGGAACGTCCTACGTCCTCGTCCTCTACTAGCCATTTACACAATTAACATGACAGTTAAATCTCAATACAGTATCTCTAAGGCATCAACACAGCCCCGAGACACTAATCGTACACATAAACCAGTATATATATCAAGTTCTTGCATTTATGAAGCAATGCAGGACCATTTTTCTACAATTTAAATCATTTTGATCCCGCAAAAAATTTATTTTTTAAAATATTATTTTTTAGAAAATTTTATCAAATTTTATTTATTTTGAAAAATTTTTTAGAAATTTGCATTCGCCGATTGGCCAGGTCAACGATGCATTCCGCAGTTACTATTCACAGTAATGTTCATGGATTACTGTTCACGGGTTACTATTCACGGCTTAATGTTCATGGATTACTGTTCATCACAATACAAAAAATTGTATTGCAACACACTTCCAGCAGCCCCTTGTTGCCTTGCAATACAATTCCTCCTTAAGCCCTCCTATTGCAATACACTTCCTCATGTTGCAATACAATCTAACCCCTTCCTCTAAGTCACAGTATTGCAATACAAACTTAGCCCTCAAGCCTAGTGTATTGCAATACAATATAGTGTATTGCAATACAATTTAGTGTATTGCAATACAATTTTCCACTCTTCTCAAGCCTTCTTCTCTGCAATACAATGACTGTATTGCAATACAATTTCATTTACTTTAAGTCTTCTAACACTTATTACAATCCCCTGACCTTCTCTCTGTTTGTACGATACAATTTCAGCATTGCAATACAAATCCTTCACACAATATAATTTGGCGAGTAACCCAGCGATTTACCTGAATTTTCTTACTTTTCATTATTATTTATTATTTGTTCCAGCCACTGGTAAACACAAAAAAAAAAAAATACATGTATTCATATATTTGTTTTTTCCTTTTTCTTGAACACTCAAATAAATTTATAAAAATTTATTTTACCTCATTTTCTTCAACTTTACACACTGTAAAACTTTGAGAAAAATATTTCTTCTCATCAAATTAATTTTTTTTTCCCAATATTTCCAGCAGCTAGAAAATCACAAAAAAAATCATTTTTTTTTTCTTGGACACTCAATAAATTTATAAAAATTTATGTTACTCCCTTTTCTTCAATTTTACTACTTGTAAAATCTTAGAAAATTATTTTCTCCTCCTCATAACCAAATAAATTTATAAAATTTATTTTCTTTGCTTTAAAATTTCTTCTCATTTTCCAACAACCCAAATAAATTTAGTAAAATTTATTTTATTTAATTTTCTTCAATTTTACCTGTAAAACCTTAAAAATTAAATTTCTTCACCTCTAAACCCAATAAATTTATAAAACTTATTTTCTTTAATTTCTTTTTCCAGTTTTACACTGTAAAACTCCAGAATATATATTTTTTTTTTCCATTTAATTAAAATGAGGTCAGAATTTCCTCAAAAGCCTCAGATGTTAGTAACTTTTTCAATCCTAGTGTTCCATCTCAAATTTATTAAAATTTGATTTCATCATCCAACAACTCAAATAAATTTATTAAAATTCATTTATTTTCTCCTCTTTGTTCCAGTTTTTACACTGTGTAAAAACTTCAAAATTTTCCAACACATCACTTGTTTTCCTATGTGCTAATCACTAAGCACACAAACAAACATAACACATATAACATGGTATACACACCATTCATCATTAATTCATCAAATCACAAAACACATCCAAACACATGCATCTGCAGTGTCCTAGTTTGTCGTGATTCTCTAGGTAATTTCATACCTACGCTCGACATCGAACCACACCTAGTGGTGATGTTCTTTACATTCAACTATGATCTATTTAAATCCGCAATCCTATAGGTTTCCACTATACCTGCTCTCCATCTAACCACCCAGTGGTGATGGATACAGCAGGAGCTCCTAAATTGTTCGTATGCCTAAACTCGTCTGCATTTGTGTGGCTCAAAAACCAGGAGATTAAGTTGACTGCGTCGGCCTGTGGAATACAAGTGGAGGTCGGGTTACGGCTGCTCCACTTTGAAAGAAATCGGGCGAGGAGTCTCCTTTGTGCGAGTGGAGGCTCTACTTGAATCCTGAAAACACATATCACTTGCCACGAAGCAGTCCAGTATATGCAATATATATACAAGTAAGGATAAAAACGACCTCTTGAATGTAACCAATACCCACTATGCATACCCGACTATGATCCCGACTATATATCCCATAGTTACAAGAGTTCTGATATTTTTATTCTTAAACACTACATATATTAAAATTAGGAATTCTAATACATGTAAACATCAATAAAGCCATGGCTCGGCTTTCTTCTAGCTCGGCCTCTAGGGCGAGCAGGTCTCCTCGTACGCTCACCCCATTGCACCTGTAAGGGGATCCACGACGGGGGTGAGCTAAAGCTCGAGTAGGAGAATCGCCTGCAAATGGGCTACTGTACACAAGTGCGGTCTGATGTTCAAAATTAAACACGCGGTCAAGCAAATGCGTGATCTGCTTGAATGTCTGCACTTGACCAGCTCGGATCAGAGTCCTCATAGGCTACTCTACTTTTCACTTTAAACCGCCTTGAAATTATTATTTATTAATGGGCAACCCTCAGATGAATATATATATCAATTGGACAGCTCGACGATTGATATATATTTATTGTTTAATGGACTACCCTCAGATGAATATATCAAGCCGGGCCGCTCCAGACGGTTGATATGTATTTGGTATGGTTACCCTCCAGATGAATATATATCGTGAGTAGCTACGACGGTTGATATATTATTTAGTTTGGACCACCCTCCGATGATTAACATTTTAGACTACCCTCCCAGAACCATTTTCTACAGACTGTCTCTTAACTCATATTCTAGGATGTTAAAGTGCATATGGAATACATGTATGCGATTAGATACGAGTCTAATCACATGCAAATATATAAACATGAATATACTTGCATAAAAATTTAAATCACACAAACATGTTATGTAATTATCATTTCAAACATCAAAATTAGCTCATGGGCTAATGTTCAAACACAACAGTCGATTCGAATTACTTGTAATGAAAATTTCTGCGAGCGTTTGGTGAGAAAATGTGTCCTATGGTTATTAAAAACCTGGGTTTTGGGTTTAAACACACATCCATTAATCCGGTTCACTTTGTGAACCGCGTTTAACGTGCATTCGGCCTATTTGATCAAAGGCATGATTTAACACTGGTATAATTTTGGGCAAATCGACCGTGGAAGCGGTCGCATTTGCTCCGTTTCTTTCAAGAATTTTATCAATTGATTACGAGTTTTGGGACCGATCAAGCGACCCATCACGACGCCGTTCAGCGAAACATTAGTAAAACCATTTAAAATGGAATAAAAGCCACGGTAGGGAAGCACTACCTCGAGGAGTTTGAAGAAACTCCGATCCGGAAGTCCGCGCGTGGCCTGTTTCGCGTCGACGTTCGCCTTTCCGGCTTTGCGGCGTCGGATAGTGTGCAAATCTAGAGAGAAGTGCTCTCTCTCTAAAACTCTCTCAAACGGCACCTTTGCATCTCCCTCTTTGCCTTTTCACGTTTTGGCTCATTTATGAAGGAAGCGACCTTTGTACAAAATTTTGTCTTTTAGTGCCATTTAAATGCCAAAAATGGCCAGATTATGTCCCTCTTTTACGAGGAATGGATGTGAAGCATTATCTGTAGTGGTTTCATCATTATCTCATGCCAACATGGTACGCGAGTGCGTCTTTATATCTTATTTTTCGTTAGCGTCAATCGTTCCGCATTTTAGAAGCGTGATCTTATATAGAAAAAGCGTCTGGAAACTCGTTGTCTCGAAGAAAATTCTGAAATTTTTTCGTGCTAGCGATTGTGAGGCGATTCCAACGGTCAAATCCATTTAGTCATCAGATCTGAAGAAATTGGTGGGATTTTTAACTTACAGTACAATTTTGTAATTAATTACGATTTTGCCCTTATTCGAAATTGGAATTTAAGTCTTCTGATAAATTTATGATGAGTGATGTTATGTATTATGATGTGTCTCTATTGTAGGTTCATTCCGAACACGGAGGAGTTAACCTCAGCAGTCTTTCCATGTTGAAGAAGATATAATCCCCGACACAAATTCTCGACAAAATTCACGAATATTAAGTGTACGTAATTGTCAACACTAGCCAATCTTATCCCATCTCATTTAATACACAACTTCCAGATTTAGAAAGAGTTGGTTGTGTATAATTGTGAGAATCTAGAATATGTGTTTGAGTGTAGGAATTAATAGAGATAATTGGAATCCTCCCCGAAAAAGTAAATTCTAAAGTTGGATGAACCCACCTAAATTAGGGCCACCTTCTCTGAGGACAAGAATGACAACATACCACATATCCAGATAATCTCTTTTCCAAGTTGTGACTGAGCACATTAAAAGAGATACATATCATTAGCTGAGGAAGCCTTAGATGAGAAGGTTAGTTTTCTCTCTCCATATTTTTGTTTTTTCTTTATGCCACTTGAAATATTTAGAGACATTTACCATAAAAACAAATATTTTTAAAGTATGAGAGAGGACATTAATCTTTTAATAATAATTTCTTAAAATTCAGAATTTAAATAATAAACAATTATGAATAATACTTAAAAAGGATTTGCTGTTATTAATTAGGGAAAAGCATAGACGAACGCAGACGACATCTGGATACGGAGGAAATACGAATAATCAAGGTGGGAATATTGGGCTTGGTGTTTGAAGATGGTGATTTCTTGGACAAGCGCTAAAGGAGCTTGGCACCGGGGACAGTGAGAGGAAGGAGGTGGTCGGGTGATTGAAGAAGGAAAGGCTGCTTTAATTGAAGGAGTGGTTGTGTGCCAGTCGGTAGTTTATTGAGAATGATAGATAAATTGGGATTCATATATAATGTGGCGGGGATAGCCGTTGCGGGTTGCGACATATGCTTGGGGTTCAGCGAATAATGAACACCGCTAGTTTTTAATTGGGTAGATACATTTTCCTAATATGACTAATTTTCCGTTTGGATTGGTGATGCATAGCGGCTACGAATAGACGATAATCTACAAAATTTAACTGAATATGAGGGTTTTTACAGCATCATCGCAATGGGCTAGATGTATGAGGTATAATATGTGCCAGTAAGCGGATTCAGTAGCTAGATTGAATGTGAAAGTTTTGTAACACATGATATCAATTTGTGATTAAATATTAAAAAAAATAGAAAAAGTCAAGGTTTATTTGTATTGATGAAATGTTATAGCGTCGAAATTACTATTTATTAATTTGGTCATTTTAAATGACGTGGCTGTTTCTGGGCCCGCCACGTGGAACGCACTACGGAATAAAATAATAATATAAAGTTGATTTGGTATGTTTTGTGGGGCCCACAAAGAAATAAATGAGCGGGCTTTAGAGGAGAAAGGGTTGAAAGAGTCAAAATTAGAGTACCCATGAAATTTAATTGGGGATTTAGTCGAGAATCAGTCAGTGTCAATTAATAGCTTTACAATTTTTGATTATCATAGCTTCGATTGGATTAACGTATTTGACCTGGGTATTATTTTTAAAGGATTTGCTGTTATTAATTAGGGAAAAGCATAGACGAACGCAGACGACATCTGGATACGGAGGAAATACGAATAATCAAGGTGGGAATATTGGGCTTGGTGTTTGAAGATGGTGATTTCTTGGCGAGCTAAAGGAGCTTGGCGCAGGGATATCAGAGGAGGGAAGGAGGGAATAGGTGTAAGCTGAGATTGAAGAAGAAGGAAGAATTTGCTTTAATTAGAGAATTTGGTTATGTGCGAATCGGCTAGTTGTAGGAATGATAGATGAGGGTGGGATTCATATAATCGCTTGACCGAGACCTTCGTTGCAAGTTCACGACATATAGCAGGGTTGACGAATAATGGAGCTTTCTTGGTTTTAATTTGAGTGGATCATTTTATAATATGACTAATTTTCCACGTTTGGTTGAATTTGAAATTCGCAGCGGCACCTGAATCGGACGATAGTCTGAATTTAGCGAATATGAGGGTTTTTCTGACGTCATACGCGTGAGCTGAATCGCTATGAGGTATAATATGTATTGGTGGTTGATTTATGATGTTGGTCACAGCAATACAGCTCCCAGTACAGATGATATATTTGAAAAGATTGCAACAAATTGTCCTAATTTGTGGATGGTGAAAAGGGAGATGGTGCATAGGTTTATAGTGAAGAAGAAATGGAAGACTTGTTTAACTGTAACAGGTTTTGATGTTACTAAAGCAGCTCCTAATGGAGCTTTTCCTGGAAATGTGTTCGTGGATCAGAGAAAGTTTTTCAGGAGATTAGGTGTTCGTACAGATTGGGGAAGTGGGCAATCCGGAGAAGTTGCAGGAATAAAGAGTGGAGCGTTATATTTGATAGGTGCTCCCTCTTATGATTTTAATGTACAGGCCTATGCCAAGTTTAAAATGTATTTTAAATCTGTTGGGAATCGTTGAACAAATTTAAAGGTTGTAATAAATAATTGAAGAAACTAAATAAGAATAATAAATTTTAGTTAAATGTGTGTGTGTTGAGCAAAAAACTAATTTCGCAGAAATTTAAAAAAAAAAAAAGAACAAAAAATAAATGAAAAAAACAGGGAAAAAAAATAACTTTAGTAAATTGAGGAGTGGAGTGACGAAGGAACGTTCGACGATGAGCCCGGAAAGGGAAAAGGAAAAGAAAAAGATTAAAAGGATAATTGAAAGGTTGGGAGATAAGATTAAAAGATAGGATAAGATTTTGAAAAAGTTAAATGAAATGTAAATTAAAGTAAATTAAAGATAAATAAAATTCAAATTAAAGGAATTTTATGGTTTATAAATAGAGTTGTTGAAGGATGAAAGAAATAAAAGATATGGAGATATATGTAAGATTGTCGGAGGATTTAAGGAAGGAGGTGATGAAGAGAAGGTGATTGAAGGAGCAAGAAAGAAAGCTATTTCCCTTTATAAAGTACGGCCTCGAATTCGGCCAAGCAGCAACAACATGTACCGATACGCTTCTTCATCACCCTCCTTCGCAAATGCTACACGGCAATGTATCTTTATTTCTTTAAATCCTTCAGCAACTCATTATAAACCGTAAAATTCCTTTTAATTTAATTTTATTATCTTTTAATTTCTTTTAGTGCGTTGATTCAACTTTTCAAGATGTATCTTTGATGTATCTGCGCTTTCGGTAATCGCGCAATCTTCTTTCGCGCACTAGAGCTAAAATAGATGAAACTGTACTCGCTCCTCAATTTACTAAAGTTATTTTTTTTCACTGTTTTCATTTATTTTTGTTCTTTTTCAAATTTGCAAGAGTGAATTTTTGCTCAACACACGACTAACTAAAATTTATTATTCTTATTTAATTTCTTCAATTATTTATTACAACAGCTTTAAATGCATTCGCGATTTATGATTTAAAATACATTTAAACTGGCATAAACTGTATAAAAATGAAAGGAAGCACCTATCAAATATAGCAACTCCACTTACTTTCTGCAGCTGCCAGATATACTCCCAATATGCGGCTGGCTTTCTTACGTCAGCGATTTCGAGAAACTCCGTTAAAAGCTGCGCTAACAACATCAAAACTGTACGACCAAGCAGAGTCTTCATTTAACTATACGCTATCTTCTGCCACTTATCTCCACCACCATCCAAAATTAGGACGGAGCTATTGCGTCTTTCAATATTATCATGCAACACTAGGAAAACTACTATTCTTGTGACAACATCTCGTGGCACCGCCAATAACCAGCACCTCAGCCATCGGCCGATAGACTGATGTAAGCCCTGTGTGGTATCGTGCGGTGGAGTGTGGCAGTTATTTCGGCGAAAATTGAGTCATGTATAAGCGGTCACGATCAGCCCGGCGAGTTCGGCCGTTGAACGGTATATGTCGCGGCTTGGCGAGAAGATGCTGCTGCGTTGCAGAATCGACATCGCCATCGTTCTCCGGCAAGCAGGCGAATTTGGCATGTAACGACAGCTACGAGTAAGCGACCGCTGGCCGACCGACTTCGACTGTTCTCTGCTACTGCGTCGCGGCTCAGCAAGCTTGCTACAAATCACCATCTTAAGCACCAGCTTATGTCCACCTTGACAAACCTCAATATCGAGAGCCGTCTCTGCGTTCATCAGCTTTCTAATTAACTAACGGCAAATCTTCAATAACCGAGGTCAAATACGTTGTCAATAAACATGATAATCAAAAGAATAACAAGCTTTTCATTAGTGATGCACAGGCTGAGCCCATGCGGCTCCAGACTAGAAACTATAAAAATAAAAAGCTTACTGGCTGACTTTTCAACCCTTTCTCTGCGGCAGCTCATTTATTTCTTTATCAGGCCACAAAGCCGCAACCAACATATTGTGTGAGAATGCATTCCACGTGGCGAGCAAATGCAGCTTCCGCGTCATGCAAAATGACACCGAAGCGATAACACCTGGCCGCAATATTCAATTACAAATAACTGCTTTGACTTTCTATTTTTGTATTTAATCACGGCCAGTTGTCTGGTGCACGCATTGTCTTAGCGGGTGAATGCTGCGTGGCGCATGACTCCGCTACCTGTACATCTAGCCCTGCGTGTGGCATAAGCAACCGTATTCGGCGACGTTTTGTAGGCATAGATCTGAACCAAGTGCAGATTGCGACAGTGACAAGCGAAAAATTAGTCATGTAAGCAGTCACGATCGCAGGATTCATTAACCGTTAACCCAATGTGTGACACACAACGAAAAATCTACACTGCGTATAAAGTCCCGGCCTCTCTATCATTCTCAATAAACTGGCGAGGCTGGCACATAACCGACCCTTCTAGTAAGCAGCTTTCTCTTTCAATCTCGACTTTTCGACTATTCCTCTTCCCTACTTGTCCCGAGGCAACTCGCTGCTTTTTGTCAATCACCATCTCAAACTTTGCAATATATTTCCGTATCCCGAGTAATAAACTCTGAGTCTATCTTTCACCAATAACTTGAAAAATCACTAAAAATAATACCAGTCCAAAATACGTTAATCCAATCGAAGCTATGATAATCAAAAAATTGTAAAAGCTTTCATTAATTGATCACTTGGACTGGATTCCCCGTACCTGAAATCCCCAATTAAATTCCTCATAAAAGCCCTAATTTTGACTTTTCAACACTTTCTCTCTCCTCTTAAAGCCCGCTCATTTATTTCTTTGTGGGCCCCACAAAACACACCAACCAACTTTATATTATTATTTTATTCCGTAGTGCGTTCCACGTGGCGGGCCCAGAAACAGCCACGTCATTTAAAATGACCAAATTACCAGCGTACCCCTGACGCAATATTTAATTACAAATAAACCTTTGACTTTTTCTATTTTTTTAATATTTAATCACAGCCGTTGATATCAAAAGGTTACAAAAGCGCACATTCAATCTTAGCCGTTGAATCTGCCACGTGGCACACGCTGATTGGGGGAGAGCGCCGTGCAAATGGAATCTTAATATACTTTGCACGGCACCCTCCCCCAATTAGTGTTTTTGCTTCCCATTACTTCCCCCTTTAATAAATTCATAATAAATTCAATTCTTATCATAATTAAACAAATAAAATATCAAAATGCTCAGTAAACATCAAATTATTTATTAATAACAATACTTTTACAAAATAAATACAGGAATCTGCGATTCTTTATCTTCTAAAAATGTAAACAAATCAACCCTCGTCCCTTACATCACATAATTCATTCCCCGTTTGATCATCAAGGACTTAATAGAGATGATGAAATCCTCCCAAAAATAGAAATTCTAAAGTTGGATGAACTACCTAAATTAAGGCTTACCTTCTACGAGGACAAGAATGACAACATGCCATATCATTCATCTCTTTTCAAGTTCATGGCTTTGAAGCACATTAAAAGTATCGTGCTGAAGCCCTTAGATGAGAAGGTTAGTTTTCTCTCTTCTTTTTTTGTTTTCTTTATCACTTGAAATATTTAGAGACATTTACCATAAAAATAAATATTTTTTAAAAAAGTATGAGAAAGAGGACATTAATCTTTAATAATAATTTTATTAAATTAATTTAAATAATAAACAATTATGAATAATACTTAGAGTACAAATAAGTTGAAAAAACTAAAATTTTAAAGTGAAAAATTAATTTTAAAAGGATAAATATATTAATATAAATAATATCTTTAAAAGGTAAAAAAAATGGTAGTTATTATTATAGTTTTAGAAAGAAAAAAATATTAGGTGCTAATTTAAATATTTGCAATGAATTGGAAAAGAGAATTAGTGAGAATTTAATGATTCAAATAATAATGTTATATTTAGAATTAAATAACATTTTAGCAAATTGGGATTAAGATGTTATATAGTTAATATAACATTTTTAAAATATAAAAAGAAATATATTTTTATTTCATATGGAGACTAATTAATTTCAATTTTAAAACAATCACCACAGTTAATAATTTTATAATTTAGTTTTTAAAAACACTTTCTCTATCCATTGGATCATGTAAAACAAAAATCTGAAATATTGGAAGGCCCGATTGTTGAGAAGTAGAAAGTTACAATTCAATTTTAATTGTAAAATATTAACACTAATATTAAAAAGGAAGCATTGTAAGTTTATTGTAATTTAAATAAAAAAAAGTTATAAATATAGCAATGAAAAACAAATTTAAGGAAATTTATTTATTTTTGTATTAAAGTAGTTGGGAGTTCTTGAAATATATAAACTCGTATTTAATGTTTTATTACAACTTTAATTTACAATTAGTTATTGGTTTTTGAATGTGGTTTCATTATCTTCTAATTTGGAGTGTTGGTTTTAGAAAGATTTTTCAAGTTGGAAAATGAGATTACAGGCAGAGCCAAAATTAAGAAAACTAGTATTGAAGAAGCTACCTAAGTTAAGCAATATTCTGAGCAATGGTGATGAGAATGCCAGTAAGAGATGTCTTTTGTCGCGCCACGTTCAAGAATTTTCACAATCTCGAAGAATTGGACATCCTGGTGTGGGATGGGATAGGAGAGATGTTTATACTCACGCTAATGGTGTGGAGATGTCTCTTTTGAAATGGTTAGTTTTTTTCCTTTTTTTTTTTATTTTTAAATTTTCTCTATACTATTTTTCTTGCTCGTTCTTTTAAAATAATGATTGATTACATTTAATATCCTTTTTAATATTTTAAAGCATTAAAATCCATATCCTAGATATTTGGACACCATTTCTTCTTTTATAATTATTTTCAAAAAAAATATATTATTTTTGTGAACATCTAGAATTAGACGAAATATTTTTCAAAAGAAATATAAACTTTTTCTTCCTTAGTGATTATGGTTTTGTAATTTTGTATCCATATGCTTTCGGATAGTAGAACAATTCAAAGTTTAAAAGCGAGACATCTAAGAGAGGTCTTCGGGTTAGTACCAATGAAGACAATTTTATAGTATAATAAAGTGATTAGTTGTCAAAAATAATTAATTTTTCAGGAATTCTTCATACTTTTAATGTTTTAAATTTAAATTATATTTATTGAAAGATATTAATTATCTATAGTTGTTTTGATTTTATGAAATTATTTAGAATGAAAATAACTTTTTATTCAATGAATGAAAAGAATATATATATATATATATATATATATATATATATATATATATATATATATATATATATTGTGTCCAAATTTTATTTTTGTCTTATTTGGTACATCTCGACCTTTTCACGATAGTAAGGAAATTTTGGAAAAAATGACTTAATAATGATACGTATTTAAAGTTATTACCCTACAGCATGTTTAATTCAACCTTCTTATGCGGTGCTATATAAAGTACTCCTTACAAATAATATCAATACATTAATTAATTATTGATAATTTATTTATTATATAGCATTTTAACTTTATAATATTTTCCTTAAATGGTATTTCGAGTTTTACAAAATAAAAAATTGTCATCAAATATGTTTATCAATCCACAACTTTTCAACTAATGTTATTATAATTAATATTGTGTCTTTACTCACCTGACTTTCATTCCTTGGTGGAGTATCTAATTATGAAGCTTTTGAATCGAGCTTCGGTTTCAAAATTATGGATGCCTTGAGAGCGATAATGTCTACTCCATTGGAGTAGTGGGCAAACTCCACGCGAAACAGGGTTGCTCGACAAACTATGCAACACCACTTGTTCCTGCATAAGTCTAGCGATTTATCCTCGCTCGACATTCAGTATTCTTCAAGTACAAGATATTCAACGCTAAATTGCAAATATTTAAATTTTGAGGAATATAGCGATGAAGCTCTGGTATGGGCGAAAGCGATTCTGTGAAGAAAGGCGAAGCGAGAAGATCCTTATAATCTTAGATGACATTTGGAGAGAGATTGATTTGGAGGGAATCGGAGTGCTACTTATAAAAGACGGTGATGAAAGAATGCAAAATAGTGTTCGCGTAGAGATGAAGAGCTATTATAAAGCATGGGCGCACAAATATGTTTTCAGTGGAGACTCTTACCACGAAGAAGCTTGGACTTTATTCAGCAAGACCGGCGGGTGTTTGTGATTCCATGGAGGAGAACAAAAAACTGAGATACGTAGCCACTCAAGTGATCGAAAAATGCAATGGTCTACCAATTGCGATTGTAACAATTGCTAAGGCATTGAAAGATGAGTCAATGGTTGTATGGGAGAATGCCTTGGAACAGCTCAAGGATTGCGCAACAAGTAAGACGGTTAACTCATGTCTAGAGTGGTGCTATACCCATTTGAAACAAAACTGACATAAATCGTTGTTATTACTTTGCTAGTTCATTTGAGCTATGATGGTGACATTTCAATGGACAACTGCTTTCTGATATGCTGCTGGAGTGCACAGATTTGTTTGATGCGGCGTCGACTCATGGGTAGCCCGAAGTTGGTGCCCCATTGGTGGAAACCCTCAAAGCCTGGCGCTACTTGAGGATCATCGATCTCAGATAGAAGCAATTTTGATGAACAAAGATGTTCAAGTTTGCTCTTCATGTCCTTTATAACAAGTTTGTGGGGATGCATGATATTGTTCCCGATGTAGTAAGAGGGGTGCATCCAGAGGATCCCCATCCATTTATAGTCAGACAAGTTGTTGGATTGGAAGAATGGTCAGAGACTAACGAATCTAAAAACTGCACTTTCATCTCTTTACATTGCAAAGCAGTGGATGAGCAGCTTCCTCAAGCGTTGGTATGTCCGGAACTTCATTTTTTTCTATTGCATAAAGACGAGTATTCCTTGAATATACCGAACAAATTTTTCCAAGGGATGAAAAACCTCCAAGTTTTAGATTTGTCCAGAATGGACTTTGAAGAACTACCTTCATCACTCAATTCCCTTGCAAATCTTCGGACATTGCGTCTAGATTGGTGCTACAAGTTGAAGGACATCATTGGAATTGGAAAGCTAACGAAACTACAAGTTCTTAGCTTGGCCGGTTCTAGAATCCAAGGATTGCCTGATGAAATGGCGCAATTGTCCAATCTAAGGCTGTTGAATTTGAACAATTGCGAGAAGCTTAAAGTAATTCCAAGAATGATCTTATCATGCTTGTCTAGATTAGAATGTTTGGACATGACAGGTTGCACTAACTCTCAATGGGCGGTGGTTGAAGGTGATCATAACAATGCTAATGCTTGTTTATCTGACCTAAATCATTTGTCTTGTTTGACAACTTTATCCATAACAATACCAGATGCCAAGTTGCTACCAAAAGATATTCTATTTGACAACTTGACAAGATATGTGATACTTATAGGTAATTCTCGGGGGTTCAGAACCAACAAAGCATTGAAGCTCGACAAAGTTAATAGAGGCTTAAATTTTGGAGATGGAATTATCAAGCTGTTGGAGAGAAGTGAAGAGCTAGAGTTCTCGAAATTAAGTGGTACTAAATTTCTTCTTAGCCCATCAAATGGAATGAGTTTTCTTGATGAAGCATCTTGATGTTAGAGGTTTCGATATTCGGTATATCATTGATTCAGCGGATCAGCAATTTATGGAACAAGGTGCTTTCCTCTATTGGAGTCATTGTTACTTTGGAATATAAGAGAATTTGGAAGAAGTATGGCATGGCTGATTAGATAGAACCTTTTGGTAACTTAAAAACTCTAGAAGTGTATTCATGTCCCAAATTGAGATATCTCTTTTGGCTTTCCACGGCTAGAGGCCTTTCCCTACTTGAGAGTATGAAAATTTGGTGTTGTGAAGCCATGCAACAAGTAATCACATATGGAAGGGAGTCAGAAGATAAAGATGGTGGGACCAACTTGGAACTATTCCCAAACTTGCGAACCTTAGAACTCATAGATCTACCACAGCTCATCAGTTTTAGCTCCAAATCTACAAATGAAAGGCAGCCACAAGTTCTATTTTTCAATCATAAGGTACGTTGAAGCTTTTTACTCCCTTTCTCTCTCCTTTTATATATATATTTCTTATTTTTTTAATACGCACATAGATTATTGATCGTTAATAATATATTTCTTAAACTATTTGAAACTTTAATCTTAAATGAGTGTGAATGTTGAATAATAAATAAAATTCTTAGCTTTTTTTAATCTAGTATTGGTTTGAATAGTGTTTCTCAAAATAATTTGAAATATTAATTTGATTAATATAAAATATTGAATAATAAGACAATTTAAAGAGGTTACTTGAAAAGAATAAGGTTATAAAAATTAGTTTTAGAGCGTATTAAATATTAATTGTAATGAGTATAAAAATAATGGAAAAAATTACAAGTATTTACAGTTAATGGGAATAAACATGAAATTATTGAAATTTTATACAAGAAAAAAGAAACTGGAAAAAAAAATCATAGAATTTAGTAATCTCCAGAAAAATAAAAGTACAGGTGATTGAAAATAATTTATTATTATGATTAAAAAATAATTTAGAGAATGAAAATCTCACTAATTGCTTCATTAATTTTTAAATATAATTAAACCTGTGAATAATCCAAGTTGATGAATTATATTTGGGGAATATATATATTTATATTTATCATACATTCAAATTGGTAATGTGATGTATTCATATTATAGGTTTTGTTCTCTAAGTTAGAGAAGTTGGAACTTCGTGGTCTACCCAAGTTGAAGCCCATATTCAATCTAGTGTTATCTGATTTGATATAGAGCTTCCAGAATTCAAAAGAGATGGATTAAAGACAAGAATATAACATGAAAAGGTTAGTCTTCTCCTTTTTCTAAGTTGTAAAGGTAGAAATTCGATTTCGGGAATAAGGGCAAAATCGTAATTTCAATTGTTCTGAAATTGTAATTTCGGTTAAAATCATGAAAGTGTCACTGCAGGCCTCCCGGATGAAGAAGCGGATTGTGCAGTTGTCGTCTCATGAAATCTAGCTAGCACGTAAAATTTCGTAATTTTAGGGAGCAGTTCGTCGACACGTTTTTCGAAAGGGCATCAGTTTCGGTCTTAGTAAAGGTTTTTCGATGTAACGAAAGCAACATATAACATGTACTCATGTACCATAAGTGGTATGAGTAAAGAAGTGATGAAAATGGACGACCGAGGTAGTACCGAATCTCAATTCTGGTAAAAGAAGGACATAGATGGCATTATTAGATTTGTTTTAAATGAGAATAAGACAAGATAGTGTATAGTGCATCTTCTTCCTCCTTATGAGACAAGCAAAAACGTGGGGGTGATTTCTTGGGGAGATGCAGTAGCTTGCTTTTGGGAGGATTTTAGAGAGAGGGCCTCTCTAGAAATACACAAAGATCCAGATGGTGGCGAGCCCCGGGACAAGAAGGGCTTGTTACGACAGTGCAGCGTGGACTCCGGGATCAGGTAGTTTCTTCAAACTCCTTGGTAGGATTTTCTCTATACTTGTGTTTATTCTATTTTAAGTGTTTTTGATGTTCCCGGTTGGTTTGAGGCCGTGAGGGCCGTTTGATCGGTCCCAAAACATGGGACCGAAGTGTTAAATTTTAGGGGCCGGTGGGCAATGGGCATTACGGACTGCTATGGGCTCTTTTGTGATAATTTATTTAATAAATTATGCTTTGGTATTTATAAGACCGGAAATTGGTAAGAAATTCGGTTCCAAAAAGTGAAACCGACGTTGGACAAGTGGGCTGCCCGTGGACAGCCCCTTGCTGGAGACTCGGGGAATTTGTTAAGCAGTCCGGGTTTATGTGAAATGGCGGGAAAGGTCGCGTATGTTTAGTATGCATTAGGTAGGGAATGGCGGTAGTTGTGAGTTCCGCAAGGTGAAGCGTGAATTATGATTTTCGAGATAGTAAGCGGGGTTTCCATATTCCGAAATAATATTCTAAGAATATATTTTCGTGAAATTATGTGTTTGGTTAAGTGATTCGAATCGAATTGCTTGTGTTTGAACGATAGCGAGTGAAATTTAATTTTGAGGTTGAAATGATAATTACATAACATGTTTGTGTGATTTAATTTTATGCGAGTATATATTCGTATTTATATATATTTGCATTAATGATTAGAAATTTGAATTAGATTGGCATACATGCATTACTTATGCCTTTGGGCAATCCACAGGGCCCGGCAAGGAATTGGTGTATGAGATGAGTCTAGAAAGCAGTTGGAGGGGTGATCTAAAAATGTTAATTATCGGGAGGGTAGTCAAACTAAATAACCATATCAGCCGTCGGAGCGGCCAGGTTGATATTTATTCATGAAGAGGGTAATCCTGAAACTAAATAATATATCAGCCGTCGGAATGTGAGTTGATATTTATTCATCGGATAGTCCACAAACAACTTATATCAATCGTCGGGCTGGCTCGATTGATATATATACATCGAGTTGTCAACTAATAAAATAATAATTCTCATACAGGGCTGCAGGCGAGTGTGAGAGAGTCGGTGAGGACTCGGGATGCGAGTTGGTCATGTAGACGTTAGTGGGATCGTCGTTTGCTTGAATGTGTGTTCTTTCTGGGCGTTCTTGTTTTGCACTTAGGTGGTGAGTAGCCCGCAGGGCGATTCTTCTTGAGCTTTTAAATTTCAGCGTCGTCAGGATCACACTTTATTTTCTGGGTGCATGGAGCGTGCGAGGACGGCTCGTCCTAGAGATTTGTGTGAAGGCAGGGATGTGGCTTTGGTGGTTGTACATATTAGAACCACTACGTTTAATATATATTGTTTAAGAGTAAATATTAACTCTTGTAACTATTAGGGATATAGTTAGATTCATAGTTTGTATATATTTTATGGATATTGTTGCATGGGCTAAGAAGTCGTTTTATCCATATTTGTATATGTGCATATATTGAATTTGTTTGGAGACTAGGGGATATGCGGGTTTTATGGTGATTGATCTGCAGTGCAAGACTGGTTTTCTATAAAGTGGCGGCCGGAGTAGCCGTATAGCTTGTATTCACGCGGAGTTGTGGGTAGTCAGCGGACCACACAGGGCGTCACCTTTGTGTATATTTCTCCTTATACTATTTTTGAAATCATTGATAGAAATATTCTATACAAAATTAGATAAAAATGGTCCAATCTTTTATTTAAAAAAACATATAATTTATTTTTAGTAGTTCAAAAAACAATTATGAATATTTTATCTATTTGCATCCATATATAACAATTAACTTCTTTTCTATAACCAAAACCTTTGATGATTGAAATTAGTATAGTACATGATGATGTTGTATATGTAATTTAATTATCATAAGAAGGGACGACTCGAGGTAAAGCGGCCCCCTCATCAAATTTTTCTTTGTTTCTAAATGGAATCCAACCAAGAAGGAAAATATGCCCCCCAAATCCCACAATCTTATACCATTAAATTAAAATGCCCCTTGACTCCCTTTTTATTTTTATTTTTATAACTATACACTTGAAATTACAACGTTGTAGTAATTTGCTCTCAAAAAGTTTCGAACCTTATTCCCTCCCATTCCTATGTTTTGGCTCAGTGCTTATTAAAACTCCTCACGCCCATTTCTAGTTCCTCATTTGTAAGTTTAAAGTAATTTTTATATTTGATTTTCTTTGAAACTATGTTTGGTTCCCCAAAATTTTGAGGGAAAATCAAAGGAAAGAAAATAGGAAGGAAAAATAAAAGAAAAAAAATGAAGGAAAATAAAATAGAATTAAATTCCATATAAAATTTTTATTTGCTACCTCAAATCAATTTTATTTGTTTAAAACTCATCAATATAAAGATTAAATAATTTTAAAATATTTAAAATTTTAAGAAATTTTATTTATATAGGATTTTTTTTTTAAAAAATTATAAGACAATTATTTTCCTTAGCATTTTTCCCCCTAATATTTTCTAAGAGCCAAACACTACCCTTTTTTTTTACATCGATTCACTTGGAATCAATGTTTTAAAAACTAGACAGTAGTTGAGCCCGAAAAAGTTCTTGTTCATGGTTTATTGGTTGGATCGATTGGTCGAATCGTGAGTTGAATTTAGCTGATGTCATAAATATATATTCAATTGGATCAATCATTTAATAAGCAACTCAGTTTGGAGAGGAGAATTTAGTCGACGTTGTGGAGTCGATTTGGGCAGATATTATTCTCACGAAGACTCAAACCTGGTTCTTACTTGTCTGACCCTTATTGTTAAATGTTAAAAGAATGAATGTAGAAATATTTTTTCTTAATATATTCTATAAAGATTATTGTTAAGTCTTAATGTATATCTTAAAAATAGTATCGTGCTATTTTTATTCCAATCATTTTCATTTTCTGGAGTTTTGTGGTGCTTTATCTTCTCGTAACCATTTATGGTAAATCGGTATTCATATTTCCGACCATTTCATTTTTGGTATATGGGATTTGCTACGTTTTATCTAATATTTTGGAATGAGGTGCGACTTTAGCTGTAAGTGATAAGGATAGAGGCCCGGGTCGGGCGTTTCACTCGCCCATTGAAAGGCGGTGAGGTCGTGCCATGTACATATCCTTCCTGCTGGCCCAAACAAAGCCCGGCGGGTGGAGTCGAACATAAGGTGGAAGAGCGAGGGAAGGCCCATTACACGGCGTTAAAGCATGTCTACAAATACGGATGATAGAATATTATTAAGAAAATTCTATCAAGTCTATTATAAAGGAAGGAAAAGCGGTGAAAAACCATTGAGTGGAATATCTCGATAAGGAAGGAGGATTGGCCAGTAAACTCCTTTGACTAATCCGTTTCTGAATCACAGGATGACTAAGTGAGGAAACTATCCTCCCGAAGGAAGAACCCCGCAATCATCGTCGAATGGGACTGACGACCCGCATTACAAATACAAAGACCGCTCCAACACTAAGGTATGCCAGGCGAGCTTTTCAGGCATGGCTCTTTTCTCGAGGCGAATCGGCTTAGGCATCGGGCGGCCAGGCGAAGTATACGCCGACCCTCCTTCTTCATGAACTGCGGGAAGTACTTCACTGGCCGCGGTGTACATTGCGACCCCCGAGGTACACGGGCGGTCTAGCATTCTCGGCTCCACGGTAGCCGGTCTTGAGACTGCGGCCCTCGCTCGCCCGGTAGCCCGGTTCAGGTTGAAAACAGGCATCGTCGGTTGGCGCGGGTGCGTGGGAGCAGCCCCGTGCTGGCGCGCCTCGCGGTTTCTGGGTTGCGATGGTATCGTAGGAGCGAGGAGGCGGGAAGCGGCTTGGCCCAATCCTACAAGGATGCCGGACCCGCCGGAGATGCGGACAGCGGGCCACCCGGGGCCAGCGAGAGCGATCCGAGGCCCGACCTGAAAGCGAGTGGGAAGCACTCAGCCTCGTTAACGGCGCTTGATAGGAGATAGAACAACTCACCCGAGACAAATACAACACCCACGAGAAAGCGACGGACTCGGGGAAGGTCACAATGTTTCCGCCCACGAGGGGTGACACGTATGTATTCCCAGAATCTGAGACGGAGCGGAATCCTAGTCGAGCCCGGGGCACGGCTCTATGAGCCCACATGTAGGGGGAAGAGAATCGAAGCCGGTACACGGAGGGCGGCGAAACGTAGAACCTGACATCCCTCACGATTCTGAGAAGCGAGACATGGGAGCAAAGGTTGGGGGACCTCAATGAGAGCTCGACCATGTGAAGGAGGTAGTTAAAGGGCGCACCCGGACACTATGGATACCTTGAGTACGACAAACGGAATCACCTTTCACCCTGAGGTCTTCAAACTACCGCTCCGGCCCAATTCGGGATGCCTCAGTGACGTTCGATGGCGTCGGGATCAGTGAACCGTCTCAATACCTATAAGAATCGGATGGAGTTGCATGGGTATCAGATCTTTGTCCGTCTGGGCGTTCGCCGCCACCTTAAAGAGGCGGCTATGGCACGGATTTCAACGAATCCCCTCTTCAACGATTTAGTCATTCGAGAATTATAGTCGCGTTAAAATGCTCCGCTAAGCCGGGGCTAGGATTTATACGGGGAAGCCAAGCTACCATTGTTAACCATCAAACGAGGAACGGGAAAATTTGAAATCATACGTACCGCGGTTTAATCTTAGGAGTCCACGAAGATAGATGTAACTGGCTGAAAAGTTGACATCCCACGGCCTTCGTTGCGGGAGTTGGGGGTGCGATCCAGACACGATGTTCTATCTCAAAGACCTCAATCTAACACATGGCCGGGGTTCATGGCCGAAAAATACATAAAGCGGAGGAGGCCCTCTGTCGGAGAAGCTCTTACGCTGGGACAAAAGACAACGGGGGGGGGAGCGGCGGGGGCGGGTGAGAGCAAAGGCGACCGGGAGGGAAATCTCAGGGGGACAGAGCGGGAGGCGATCCGCGTAAAAGACGAGGAATCTTAGGATCACACAGGCCATCCACGGCCCCGAAAAGGCGATGGCGCTACTCGCCTCGGCGCGCTTCGCTCCTTAACGGCCTCGGTGTCGCAGGTTCTGCATGAAGTGCGGAGCGAGCAGTTCTAAGATGACGAGCGCGGATGAAGTCGAATCCACGTACCCGGAGATAACACGAGAATGCTGCGAGTTCACGGGGATTTATGGACATCGCACGGATAAGCGTATCACAGTTGAGAGAAGAGATAAGTATACGTCTGATGCGGATATCTACGGCGTTTTATATCTCAGGGGAATCAAACTCGAGCGGACCGAACAGCCGAGACTGGCTCGACCCTTTGCCACCTCGTGGGACTGACCCGGCCTCCAGCCGACCACTGGAAATCCGTGATCTCGGGGATTTCTGGCGGAGGAGGAACTCGGTTCGGCTCGGAAGGCCCACTTGCGCAGCATAAGATCGACAGACATGGGGGAGGTACAGTCAGTATCTAAAATGCCGCGAGTCGACACTACTATCACATTCTCTGATTCAGACTTGGAAGGGTGTCAGCACCCCCATGACGACCCACTGGTATCCGCCTTGTCATTAGCCATCTAGCGGTCCATCGGGTCACAGTGAACAACGGGGCTCGGTAGACATCATTTTGCATCGGCTTTATTAGAATAGAATTGGAAGAGAAAAGCTAGAACACATCGACACGCTGCGTCTCGAGTGGGTTTTGAGAAAGGTATTACCATTGGGATCGATCGTGGTGCTAACCTTGGGGAGCCTTACCAACAGCAGCGGCAATGAGTTCCTCATGGTAGATGCCGTCGGCTATAACATGTTCTTGGAGGCAAGCCCTCTCAGTGATAAGCCGTCCCTCGGCATATCACACAGTAATCGAATTCGACGATAAGCGGTGTTGGGGCGGTTCGAGAGATCGGTAGTGGCACGAGAATGCTACGCCTCATGAAACAAAAGCGGTGGTGATGGCATGGGTGAGCTTGATATGCGTGATGAAGTGTTCACTCGGCGAGCCCTCGAAGAAATTTGGAACCCGGTAACATTGGATGGCGACCCGAGGAGAATCTTACTATGTCGGCTCAATTAGCGAAGGCCTCGAGGCCTCCTCATAGTTCTTAAGGCCCAGGCAGGGGACATCTTACCATGGAAGCGGTGGCATGAGTGGCATCGACCCCGCAGTCATCGCTCATAAACTAAGCGCCCAGCCATCTTTCCGGCGGTTAAGCGAGCGCGAGTTTAGCACCGGAGAGCCAAAGGCCATCAACGAAGAAGTCGGAAAGCTCCTCCAAGCAGGGGCAATCAGGGAGGTAGAATACCCAGAGTGGTTGGCCAATGTTGTGCTCGTCAAGAAAGCAAATGGCAAATGGCGGCTCTGTATTGATTTCACCGATATAAACAAAGCATGCCCAAAGGACAGCTTCCCCCTACCCAGGATCGACCTTATCGTAGATGCCACAGCAGGCCATGAGCTTCTTAGCTTCATGGACGCCTTCTCGATTGCCCGGATAAGCATGGACCCGGTGACGAGGAGAAAGGCGTCATTAGTCATACGCACGGGGACTCGCGACCTTGTCGGGTAATGCCATTGGGCTCGAAGTGCGAGGCTGACCTACGAGGTTAGTGAAGCCCAGGATGTTTGAAGCTTGAGATAGGTGCAACTGATGGAAATTATACGCAAACGACATCTTTGGTAAAGTCGTACAGTGGTATCCCATCGCTTCGCCCCTCTCAGGAGCGTTCCGGATCACGAGGGATTATAACATGGCTGAATCGGCGAAATGCGCCTTTAGGCGTGTCGTGAATTTACAGGCTTCATAGTCAACCGCGAGGTGGAAACGCAAATCGGATAAAATAAAAGCATTGCTTGACATGCCGCCATCAGGATAAAGGAAGTACAGGTACTTGAGGGAGGTCGCGCTCTAAGTCGATTCGTCGAGCCAGTGACAAATGCGACCTTTCTTCGAGTTTTGAAGAAAGCCTTCAGTAGGATGAGAAATGTGAAGAAGCGTTTGTAACCTTGAAAACATACTTGAGCTCGCCACCCGCATTCCTAGTGAGCAGATAGAAGGAGAACTCCTCACATTGTATTTAGCGATGCTCAGTTTTTCAACTAGCGGTGCTCAAATCGAGAGACAAGAGCGAGTCTGACACCAGGTCTGCCTCTTTGTGAGTCGAGCCACGAGGGGCGGGAGGGAGTATCGAAAATGGAAAAATTAATACTAGCTACGGTATTGCATGACTCGGAAACTTAGTCCTTATTTCGGGCTCACACCATAGAAGTCAATAGAATACCCCGTAGACCGGGTGTTACATAAACACAGAGTCTCTGCGGGAGGTTGATGAAATGGGCCATAGGGGCTGAGCGGTCGACATCGGTACAAACAAAAACAGCCATAAGGACGAGATCTGGCCGGAATTTCGTCATGGAATTCGCCCGTGAAACACAGGCCACCCGATCGAGGGCGACCTCCACAGTATGGGAAGCTCTCGTGGATGGAGCCTCGAATGCTCGAGGAAGCGGAGGCGGGCTTAATCTGACCTCGCGGAGGGTATAGACATTAGTATGCACTCGGGTTTGGGTTCCACGCCTCGACAACGAGGCGAATCACGAGGCCATAATGGCGAGGCCTCAATCTCGCTCATTCATTAGAGAAATTCGATCGGCTAGAGGTCCATAAGCGACTCCCGGTAGTGGTCAGACGGATTGAGAACACATACGAGGCCAAAAGTTCGAGATCAAGTACGTCCTCAGGCGGAGGAATTCCACATGTAGGCACTTTGGCGAGAAAGCGCCCACTTGACGCTACGGCGGGAAGACATTGGTGAATCAACGCCCGTCGAATACCTCGCAGAGCCCTCCATCGACCCTTACGGCATAGTAGTCGCCCCAGTAGGGTCCGTACCAAACTGGATGGACCCTATTTGGGATATATTAATAAGCGGAACCTTGCAGACGACCGAAGAGGCGAATTTAAGATAAGAAGTGAGATCCTCCCGGGTTGCAATCACTGAGGAAGCCTCGCAAGCGGATTCTTCACACCTTTCTTAAAATGCATCGCAGGAGAAGACACTGAATACGTGCTAAGAGAAGTGCACGAAGGCATATGCGGGAACCATATCGGAGCTCGAACATTGGTAGGAAAGTTTAGGATACTATCGGGCCCACAATGCTCAAAGATACCAACCCGGGTCAAAGACGCAGACCGCCAGAAACACTCCCAAAATATCACGCCTCCCAAAGAGAGCCTCGACATCAATCACCGTACTCGCCCTTCCAAAGAGTGGGGGTTGGACATATTAGTGGTTCTTGCCCATTACAAAGGCCACGTAAATTCTATAATCATGCGTGATTATTTCAATTGCGTCGAGGCCGAGCCCTAGCCACAATCACAGAGCGTAAGATACGCAACTGTATGGCGCGAGCGATCATATGCAAGATTGGTGTCCCGAGCCCAATCTTTATAACGGAAAAACAGTTTGATAACGCAAAATTCAGGGACTTTTGTGCCGAGCTCGGGATTAAAAATTACCATCTGCCGCCACCACCCCACAATCAAATGGACAAATGGGCGTCACCATCGAACCCCTGCGGTCGCCTTGAAAACCAAGTCGTAAAGATCCGGAAGGAGTCATCGAATACCTCCCCGGTTACTATGGCCTATAGACGACACGTGTCAAGAACCCGAAACTCCATTTGCCCTAGCTTTGGCAATGTACAAAGAGCCCCCGCTTGAAGCTGAGCAAGTTCCCGTAATCGAGCTAGCCTCGAGAACAAAACGATGAGGCCCTGCGTCTGAACTTAGAGCTCCTGGACGAAAAGCGTGAGCAGGTTCAACAACGTACAGAGGAATACCAAAGGAAGACCGCTAGGCACTACAACAAGAGAGTCAGCCCGGGTTACGTGGCCGAGATTGATCTTGAAAAAGTCCACGCCCGCAAGGAAAATCCAGCGACACGGGAAGCTAGGCCCTAAATTGGGAGGGCCCTTATATTATATCTCGTCGTCGTGACCGCAATTATGAGCTCCAAACAGAGGAAGGAAAATCTTACAAAGACATGGAATGCGGAGCATTCTTAAGCGCGACGCAGGCACGTCAAGCAATAAGGCCTTACGATTCCTAGCGACAGCTGGCGAGCACCGGCTTGCCTATTTGGATGTCTCAAACAGCCGGCATGTAGAAAAAAATATATATATATATATATATATATATATATATATATATATATATATATATATACAATGGAAAATTCAGAAATAAAAGTACATCTTTATTTCAAGTCATGGTCAGATACAATCAATGGTGTCCTCGATTACATCATAAAAAGACACAAGACAAGTACAGCTCCTCCATGCACTCAGTACAAGCAATACCCTCAAAAAAAAAAAAAAAAAAAAGGGGAAGGGAGACAAAGGAGAAAGACATAAATGAAAAGAAGATGTTAAGGGAGGAGAAGAGGAGAAAGATGGGGACAGAGGGAGGAGAAAGAAGAAGGCACGAGAAAGCCGTGGAGATAGAAAGAAGAAAAGAAAGAAAAGAGGAGAGGCATGAAGTGTAGAGAGAGAGGAAGGAAGAAAAGAGAATGAGTGAGTGAGGCAAGGATGCACCATCCCCCACCCCAGGATTCGCATTCCCAGCCAAGAGCCAGTGGAACAACATGACCCTACAAAGCGGGAAACTAGTGGAAAACACAACTCCCACACGGAGAAATTGTGAGCTACGCCCGCAGGCTTAGGAACCCCAACGGCTGCAACCGAACATCAAGCATCCATCTTCTACAAACTTCATCCCAAGATGGAAAGGTAAATCTTCAAAAAGCGAAAGGCACAGAGGCAACAACTCCTATTTATAGAGAAAGACCAAGGCATAACTGCTCCAAATTCCCATAAATCGCAGATTAAAAGGCTCACACTCTTTCAATAACTGAAGGACACACGAAACGGCTCTTCTCATAAAGCGCCTCATCATACGGAGCGTCTTTCCCCACAAGATGGATCCTCACACGAAACGGTCCTTCACACCGTGCCATCGTCCACAAATACTACAACCCAGCTTGCTCACTCGACAAGCTCTCCTTCAACACTCCGCGCATTTAGCTCCTACTATTCATCAGGACGAGCCCTTCATTGTACTTCAAACAGACGGGCTCCTCCCTACAAATCTCATTGATGAGCTCTCCCTTCAACACGGGCAGACGAGCTCCTTCTATTTATCAGACTCCAGCCTCACTCGCACTCCAAATGCACGGGCTCCTCCCTACAAATTTACCGACGAGCCTTCAAATCACGGCGCGCACGAGTCTTCTACTATTCATCACGAGCCCTTCACCGTACTTCAAACGTACGGGCTCCTCCCTACAGTCTCATCGATGAGCTCTCCTTCAACACCCGGCAGACGAGCTCCTTCTATTTATCAAAGACGAGCCCTTCACCGCATTTCCAAATGCACGGCTCCTCCCTACAATCTCATTGACGAAGCCTCCTTCAACACAAAGTGCATCGAGCTCCTTCATTTATCAGACGAGCCCTTCACTCGTACTTCAAACGCACCTGCCCTCCCTACAACTTCATCGACGAGCCTCCTTCAACACGTGCACGAGTCCCATTATTCAATGATCGGGGACGAGCCCTTCACCGACTTCAAATGTATCGGGCTCCTCCCTACAATCTCATTGATGAGCTCTCTTCAACACTCTGCATTCGTTCTTTCTATTTATGCCAGACGAGCCCTTCACCGTACTTCAAACGCACTGCCCCTCCCTACAATCTCATCGACGAGCTCTCCCTTCAACACAAAGTGCATTTAGCTCCTACATTCCTTCTCAGACGAGCCCTTCATTGTACTTCAAACAGATCGCTCCCCTCCTCACAAGCTTCCACACGAGCCTTCAACACGTGCGCATTTCCAGCCTCATTATTCATCGTGACGAGCCCTTTCATCAGATTTCAAAATGCACGGGCTCCTCCCTACAAATCTCATTGATGAGCCTCCCTTCTTCAACACGGCATTTGTGCTCTTTCTATTTATCAGACGAGCCCTTCACTGCATTTCCAAACGTATCGGGCTCCTCCCTACAAATCTCATCGACGAGCCTCCCTTCAACACCGCATCGAGTCTTACTATTCACGACGAGCCCTTCAATTACTTTCAAACGTATCGGCCTCCCTGCCAAATTCATTGATGAGCCTCCCTTCAACACGGCACGAGCTCCTTCATTTATGAGGACGAGCCCTTCACCCAGGCACTCTCCAAACATACCTGCCCTCCCTACAACCCATCGACGAGCCTCCTTCAACACAGTGCATCGAGTTCTACCATCTTCAGATCGAGCCCTTCATTGTACTTCAAAAACAAACGGCCCTCCCTACAAGTTTCATTGACGAAGCCTCCTTCAACACAGCAGACGAGCTCCTTACTATTCACAGACTCCAGCCCCTTCATCGCACTTCAAACATGGCTCCTCCCTACAAATCTCATCGATGAGCTCTCCTTCAACACAAAGTGCGCATTCCAGCTCTTCTATTTATCAGACTTGAGCCCTTCACGTATTTCCTCTCAAACACGGGCTCTCCTACAAGCCTCATTGACGAGCTCTCCTTCAACATAAAGTGACGAGTCTCTACTACCATCTTTCGTGACGCAGCCCTCACTCGCACTTCAAAATCGTACGCCCCTACAAGTCTCACGACGAGCCTTCACGACAAAAGTGCATTTGAGCTCTTCTAGATATCAGACGAGCCCTTCACTGCATTTCTCAAACACGGCTCCTCCCACAAGTCTCATCGACGAGCTTCCTTCAACACAGCAGACGAGCCTCTTCTCTATTTATCAAGACGAGCCTTCATCAGATTTCAAACAGACGTTCTCTCACAAATTCATTGACGAGCTCTCCTTCAACATAGGCACGAGCTCCTACTCATCTTTTCAGACGGTCTCACTATTTCTCAAATGAATGGCTCCTCCCTACAAGTCTCACGACGAGCTCTCCCTTTCAACACACAGCACGAGTTCTTCTATTTATCAGACGAGCCCTTTCACAGACTTCAAACACATTTGGGCTCCTCCCTATAAATCTCATTGACGAACTCTCCCTTCAACACAAAGTACGAGCTCCTACCATCGCAAGATCAGCCCTTCACTGTGATTTCAAAACGCACGGGCTCCTCCACTATTCCTATCGACGAGCTTCCTGAGACACTCTCCTTCGACAGGTATAATCAAGCCTCTAATCCATCACATACATTGGAAAACCCTAGCCCGGACTAACTCAAAATGGCACGAAATGAAAGCGACAGTCAACATCCGCAGTCGACGAATAAGGCCACGCCCAAATCCAGCAAAGCTCCATCCACTAATCGCTTAGCCAGAAACCACGCTGGTCGACAGAATCTATCCGCAGCGTTAAGACGCATGCGCATTAAATTTCTATGATCCCCGACTTTATGGCACCAAAGAAGAGCAAATAACATAAATTCCCAAGGAGCGAGTATCCATTAAAAAAAAAAAAAAGAAAAAAAAAAAAGGTTAATACAGTATTAGTCCCAGTTCAATAAAAAAAGAAAAAAAGAAAAAGCATAATAGAATTAGCTTGTCTAGCTCGGATGTCAAGTATCGACTTAAGAAGAATGAGAATGGGTCTTCAAAGATGATAATAGGGCCTGTGGATTCGTTTGTACTAAAAGATCTCTCCGCCTCTCCATCGCTTGGGAGGTCAAGGTCAAATCCAGACGGTACGCCACGAGCCGTCACGAAAAAGCAAGCTATCCGTAGGCTTCCACCAAAGACCCAACCAACCCGCCTGCCTAATGATCTCATCCCTCTGAACAACCATATCGTCGCGCAGATGAAGTTCAAGCGTATCCGACACCTCGCTAGTCGCCTGATAAATCCACGTACTTCAGAGGACTCATGTCAAGGCCCAAAGAATACCCGCCTCCAAAATCTCACGACGAGCCATTTCAAGTTGTTTCTCCATTTCGTCCAAACCACCGGTGATCGCGCGCAACTCCACTTGCAGATCCCGTTGTTCGCCCCGGGAAATGATGAGTTCCTCCCTAACCAATTGAAGTTCACCCTGGGCAGATTGCAGCCCCTCACGAGCCTCAACCAAATCATTCAGAACTGCCTGATCTCGAACTCCCCTAAGCTTTCCTCGCAGCCGTCGTTACCCTAGGACCGCTTTCCTACTTTCGCCCGACCACGAGTCGACGAGGTGTGCCTCAGGATTGACGAAGTCTTTCATTTTTCAGATAAATGCCGCACTCGTCCCTCGCAGCCGTCCCGCTCGTGTCAAAGTAGTCACTTCGCCATAAATTCAAGTATCTCTACATGTTTCTCATTCAGTTTTGTTGCACCAAGCCCTCAAATGAGTGGCAGCCTGCAAGACAAACACAGAATTAGAACTTGGCATAAAACCAGCAAGAAAGTTAACATAATTATAAGCTTACCGAAGCAAATCCCTGAAAAGACAAGGCCAAAGCCTCATCAACCGACAACTCCTTTGACCTCTCAACATCAGAATCATTGAGGATGGATGAAACGGCACCCGCCGAAAGTTCAAAGATTAGATAGCAAAGAATCTTGAATTCATCAACTCGACATTTCTTTCTCCCCTAATTCTACCACCTTCCCAGAGATGGCTCGACAGTAGTCCTGGCGAGCGCTCCCATAAAGCGGGCAAGACGCCAACGGCCGATCGTCGCCCGCTGGTGATTCCCACCGCGACGTGGCTCGAAGAGGAAGCGAACAAAGAACCGTGGGAATCTCACCTAATCCAGACGAGGACCGCCTGCCTTGGGATAAGGGACTCAAGGAACCCCACCTCCGAACTTTGAGTCATGGACTGGTCGATCCCTGAGAATCTCGCTTTCTCCTCGCGCCCGAGGTTTTCGAGATATCCTTCCGCATGAGCTAAGATCTCCTGCAGGAGCAGCCCACAATGGGCCCGGGAAGAGAAAACTCCTGCAGTAGAGGGAGGCGAAGGCCCTAAAGTTTTAAGATTCAGGACTTTAATTCCGACGACCGGGGGACATCCGACCTTAATAGCTCGCAGAAAGCAAGAGCATCTTTGGGTCAAAGCAAGAGCTTGTACGCGTATCTTCGTCGCTAAGTCAAGACGAGCATCCAAAATATAGGGAAAAACCTCTAAGGTCGAGTATTCAACCGACTTTAGATGAATTAAACCAAAGGTAAGGATAATACTCACGAAGGTTATCAGGGGTGCTCCACGTTTTGGGTACGCCTAGGGTGTCTTCCCTATCTAAAGAGTTGTACTCCCAGTTGGAGCCACTGACAAAGAAATATCGAACTTTCCATGTCCTATGAGAAGAAGGAAGGTCCGAAATCACCAAAGGGGCCCAGGACGCTTGTAGTGGAAATAATAAACCCTCTACTGCAGCTCGGGCCGGATTAAAAAGATGCAGGAGCAAAGCCACATTAGGGACGCCAAGTCCCCTGTCTCTAAAAAGACCAGCAAACCCACTAAAATGCCCCAACCATTAGGGGCCAGTTGGGAAGGGCAGATATGAAAATGCTGAAGAACTTGTTTGATGAAAGGGTGCAGCGGAAAACTGGGAGGTCAGCATCAAACGCGACCGAAAACATACCATCTCGGGCACCTGAGGTAACTAACGAAGCCAAAAATCGTGAGACCATATACGAACACCAGAAGAGGCCGCATCGCTCAACAAAAGTAGACTCATATAGCTACAACACCACTGGACCCACCTTCGCAGACGTCTAACGGCTACATCCCGAGATAGTCCGACCCCCAGATATTCGATCGTGTTTATCTTCCTTTTCCCCGACCTAAGGAAGCGGGAGGCGCTCCTGAGCAAAGTTGAGGACAAACGATCACAAACAAGGAAACGCCCTAGCTCTCGCCTCAGACCTGCAGATCAACAGAGAATCATCGCCGACACAAAGAAGAGGAAGAACGCTGGGACCCATGACGAACCAAAACGAAATCCGCATAATCGAACCCTAGGGCCTCGCTGTATCAATCGAAGAAACACGACAGATCGAATGTCATAGCCCGTGAATGAGAAGAAAAACACCGTAAAGGGACCCACACGAACGTATAGAGAAAACTAACGAAATACAAGAACGCCAAGAAATATAAAGACAAAAGGGGGGAGTTATGAGGCTAAAGGAAGTCAAAACTAGAAAGGTCGACAAGAAACAAGGGGAAAACAAAGAGAATACGAAAAACAAGCGCGAAACTCGAAGAGCCCTCACAGCATATGACGTGACAGCTACCAATCCGCATCCAAGCAGCACGCAGTGGAAATAAATAACCGTCGCAGACCAATCACAGCCCCCGCCCACGCAACCGTACGCAAGGGCCGGGGCAACTGATAAGGATATAGAACCGGTCATTTCACCACCCAAAAAGAGCGGTGAGGGTCGCGCCATACATATCCTTCCATAATGTTCCTCAAACAAAAAAGCCCAAATTGCTAGTCCATGCATGGAATTGAAGAACAGAAGGCCCATACACGGCCACAAACTATATCTCTACAAATACAGATGATAGAATATTCCTTAAGAGACGTCCTATCAAGTCCTATTATAAAGGGAAGGAAAAGAAGTGAAAAACCATTAGTGGAATATCTCCCAATAAGGAAGGAGGATTATTCCAAGTAAACTCCTTTGACTAATCCATTGCTGAATCTAAGGATGACTACGTGAGGAAACCTATCCTCCCAAGGGAAGAACCCCTAATCATCGTCCAAATGGGACGACGACCCATTACAAATACAAGACCGCTCCAACACTAAAAGGTATGCCAAGACTGAGCACTCAAGGCATTGACTCTTTTCTCCCAAGGACGAATCTGACTTAGGCATCGGAGCGGCCACGGGCGAAGCCCTCGCCGACCCTCCTTCTTCCTTGGTTTTTGCAGGGAAGTACTTCACCGTAGCCCGCAGGCTCACATTGCAGCCCTCCTGAGGTACACGGGCGGTCTAGCATTCTCCGGCTCCACAGCCGGCAGTCTTGGTCAGGCCTAACGACCCTCACTCGCCCCAGCCCAGTTCCAGTTGAAAACGAGGCATCATCAGTAAGAGAAAATTGTTAATGATGTTTGTGACATTAGTGGATCACCATTGCAACTTCTCCCTTGTGTTAGATGTTTTTAACATTTTATGCATTATGATATAATTTTTAATTGTAGACTCTTTGTTATGTGATAAATTTATTGTAAGACCCGAGAAATTCCAATTTCTGGAAAAAGGGCAAAATCGTAAATTCGATTACAAAATTATTAATTTCTCGTTAAAAATCGCACTTATTCTCTAGATTCGGATGACAAAAACGGATTGCAATCGTTGAAATCGCCTTCAAATCTAGCCAGTATGTAAAATGCGAAAATTCCGAGACGCGGAGTTGGCACGCCGGCGGACATTCGCTGAAAAGCCGTGAAACACTCGATGCGACGAAAGTCACATATAACTAGTACTCATGTGCCATAAGTGGTATGAGTAGAGAAATGAGGAAAATGGACGTCGAGATAGTGTCGAATGTCAAAACTGGGAAAAGATGGACAAAATTGGCATTTTGAGAATTGATTTAAGTCACTAGAAGACAAAATTATGCATAGTATCATCCTCTTCAAATGGAAAAAGCCAAGAGAAAACATGGGGGAGAAGGAAGTGAATGCAGAAGGTTTTGTTTTTATTTTCTAGAGAGAGAGTGTCTTCCTTCTCTCTAGATTTCTGAACGATCCGACCAAGCAAAATACCAGAAAAGAGGCAAAGTCGCTTCTGACAGACAGAGGCTTACGTGGTCCCGATTTTTGTGAGTTTTTGACAAACTCTTTGAGGTAGGGGTTTCTCCCTACTTGGTTTTATTCTTTGCTTAAGAACTATGTTGATGCTTGAGTTGGTTGAGGCCGTGAGGGGCCATTTGATCGGTCCCAAAACTTGGGATCGAATTGTTTGGATTTATAGAACCTAATATACGTACCTGCGGATCAAGCCACGGACTGTCTGGGGTGGCTAATGGTGATTTATGCCATGGATCAGGTTGTGATGTGTGTGAGGCCGATCGCCGAGAAATACGGATTCACAAAGTGAACCGAAACCAGGTTTTGGATAGGAACAAAGAACATGATTTTAATGCTCTCTAAACAGTTGATTTCACAAAATAAATTTTGTGAAAATATGTGGTTGGTCATAATTCAAATCGACTGCTTGTTTTTGATCATTAGCCCACATGAGCTAATTTTTGATGGGGTTGAATGAGAAACACATAACATGATTGTGTGATTTAATTTTTTTATGTGAATATATTCATGTTTATATATTTGCATGCTAATTAAACTCAGACATTGGAATTGCATACATGTGCATTCCATATGCACTCGGAACATCCTAGGACTATAGGAGGAGTGCATGAGAGATGAGTCTGTGAGAAAATGGTCTCGGAGGGTCATTTCAAAATATGAATTATCTGAAGGTTGTCTAAAACTTAAAATATCGACATCGTCGGAGACTCGCCTCAATCGACATATACATCTGAGGTTGCCCACAAACAAATAAATATAATAATTTCTATAATGAAGAGGGTTAGTGAGAGCCCTGGAGGACTGATCCGAGCCGCATTACGTATTATCCAAGCAGATCACGCATTTATCGGACAATATTATTTTGGAGCATTGCATATGCACTTAGGTGGAGAATAACCCATTTAGGGTGATTCCACTACTGAGCGATAGCTCACCCCGTCGTGGGAATTTATTATTTCGTGCACAAGTGAAATAAGATTTTAGACTGCGCGCTCATCATGTAGGTCGCGAGAAGAAAGCCTAGTCAGGGTTTTGTTTTTAGACAACATGCATTAGAATTCTTAATTGTAATATATGTGTTGTATAAGAGCAAGTTATTAACTCTAGAACTATTGGATATAGTTGTTGCATGATGATGAGTTGTTATCAGCTCAAGTGGCCGCGATCATGTTATGATTCTGGTCGACTACTGGGACAGTCATGTGTAGTTGTACTGGGGTAGAGCTCCTGATACAAAGTAGACTTCCACCCGATTTTTCTGGCGGGCGTCGGATAACCCGACATCCACTTGTATTCGCGGTTGATCTGGTAGTCAACGGACTCCGGGTTTGGAAGGCCACATTTATGATATTATTGCTAGCACTTTTTATTTTATCTAAAATTATGTATTATTTCTTCAAAAGTGAATTAAATTTGGTACTTAAGGCATGAAAACTCATATGATCTAATAGATATAAACATTTGCACTGCCTGATAGATATTCCATAGGTTAAGTTGACATATAAATTTAGAGGCAAATCAAAATAAAGACCAGTTAATCTCTTATCCTATGTACAACAAAAGCAGACCATTTATTTACCACGGAGTCAACTTCACAAAGGTCAATTTTATTTGAATTATAGAATTGATTGTGCATTTATAGTTTTGAAATTTAGGTTAAAAAAATTTGAAAATTTAAAATTTAATTAGGGAATTAAAAATAAAATAAAAAGCCTCTTGGAAAAGAAGAGGTTTGGACATTTGAAAAATATTATTTGACGGTAAAATTTGAAAGAAAGTGAATTTCAAATTTTAAAGAATTTTTTATAAATATAAAGGATCATAAATTTTATATTTTCAAATAAAATAAAATGATTTTGAATATTTGAAATTATAGAAATTATTATTTTTGAAATTAAAGAATGATTTTTATTTAGTTTTATAATTCAACGAAAATATATATTTTTTTAAATTGAAATTAGAGAAAATGTTTTTTTTCCCACATAACAAAAGTAATGGAGTGAAAGTTAAAATAAGAATAATAATATTACTTTGAAAGTTAGAATTAAAGAAAGTTAAGATAGATAAAAATTCAGGATTTTAGAAATATTATTTAAAACTGGAAAAAACTTGAAACAAAATGAGATGTATACTATTGGTTTAAAATTGTTCTAACTATAAAAAAGGAGTCTTACGTTCAAACTTTGTTAAAATGATTTTTGTGAAATTTAACTTAACATTCCAAACAAAAGGGACTGACGAGTTTGATTTAGTTAAAAATAAATAAAATAAAAAGTAAAGATTTGAAAATAAATAACGCAGAAAGGCATTGTTTGTAAACTAAACCGATCATTGAATCGAAAAACCATCAACTATGGTAATTTAATGGTCAAACCGATGGTCGAATCGATGACATCATAAATATATATTTTATATATTATAATAAATAAATAAATAACTTTGTTAAATTTTGACAAATATTTCCATCTTTTTGTAGAGTTTTTCACAAAAAATTTTACACTCAGGAGTTTATCATAATGTCAATGCTTAAGACTCATGACTGGTGATGGAGGACCAATAGAATATAGGTCATTAAACTTGGATCATAAATAAGATATCATAGAAATAAAACATCATCCAAATGGAAGAAATCAGCCTATAATCTCACATTCTTCAGGTGAACATTTTGACAACTCAAAATCATTATTTATAGACAACTTTACTTTTTGCGACAACAAATAGATATGGAAAATACTCTTATAGAATGCAAAACCATTCAATCTATCAAAAGATCATCTCAGACATTGAATTAGCCCCATAGATGATGCTGCATCGAAAGCATATTAAAAACCATTAAGCATCTCTTCATAAAGAACAGAAGCTACACTTATTTATTAGCATGACCTTTCGATTAAAAAAACAGAAGCTATTCTATTAAAAATAGAGGGAAAAAAAGGGATTTGGCATTAAATCCTATTAGAATATACAGATGCCCTTCAATGACATCTCCACAACTAAATCCTAATGGAATAAGCAAATGTCCATCAAGGATATCTCCACAAAGATGCACAATTAAGTTTTCCAATAAATCAAAATTCTCACAACAAATGTCAGGTTTAGGAAATATAGTGAAAAGAACGAGTGAACCCTTGCTTAGGAAATATTTACGTATATTAAAATAATAAATTAAGAGGGGAAAAGAATATACATATGTAAGAAAGCCCTTCATCTAAAACTCTGTTTTTCCACTTACATCATTAAGATCAACAGAAAGCAAAGACTAAAAATTTAACAAATGGAAAATGCCAAGTCGACGCACTAACATTTATTCCTGGTGAGCCGGGCTAGAAATCGAAAAATATAAAACACTTCAAAGGACTCACCCAAATTTAAAACCAAGCAGCTTACTTCATAATGATAAATAAAATCCCAAATGACTGGTCGTGGTTGCTAACTTGTCGCAAATTTTCCTCGCAAAGGCAACGAGAGGGAGCAGCAAGGTCGTGAAGTCAGAAGGGCCAATTTTTCCGGGCTTTAACATATATGACATCAAACAACGCCGCTTTGATGCCCAAAACACTGTACAACCACACTGAATCAATTATTATAAAAACTATATATGCTATGTAACCCATCGTTTTGTAAACCGTCTGTCAACCCGCTCATTTCAGGTTGAATCAAGCCGATTCACACAGCTTCAATGCCTGGGTTCAATCGCATTCCTATTAATCATTTGAACCAAACTGAACGGTGACCGCCTAGCGGCCTAATTTCGGCCGAACCGCTGGTCTAACTGGCTTCGAAACATCGATGAAAGGATTTTGAAAATAGATAGATAAAACATGAGCAAATAGTTGGGCGGGAAATAGGCAAAGCAATTTTAAAAATAAGAGAGAAATCAAGGCAATATATATATATATATATATATAATATCTATCTAAAATAGAGAATATAAATACAGGGAAATCAAGATTCATCCAAAGAATAAAATATATTATATAAAATTGAGTAGGAATTAGGATTTACAACAAGCTGGGAAATACAACACCCAAATATCAAATAGGAAAGAAAATCAATTAATTACCGTACAAATTGAGAGAGAGAAAATAAATAATTAAAATTAGGAAAGAGATTTTACACCAAGATGAAGATTAGAAGATTAGAAGAATGAAAAATTAATTACCAAAAAATAGGAAATGCAGTGTGACGCCCCATTTCAAATCCGACTACCCGCCAACTCATGACATGGAGGTCGGCTACCGACGCCACTTTATAAAATTCCAAAGTCTCCTTGTAATGGGAACTCTACCCAACACATAACCTGCATATCCTGTCCCAAACAAGACAATATAACGAACATATCCAATCACATTTAGTAATACCGCCACTGGGCCCATAACAATACTCAATAAAATATACCAACTATCCAACTATATAACCAATAGTTACAAGAGTTCAAATATTTACTCTTATACAACATATATTCAATGAAAAGCATTCTAATACATGTATGTAACGGACACCGTCATCCCGCTTTCACAATAAATTCAGACGAGCATCCTCGCACGCTCCCTGCACCGAAAAATAAAGGGGGTCCCACGACAGTGAGCTAAAGCTCGCAGGGAGAATCGCTCTAAGTGGGCTACTCACCACCTAATGAGCAAATGTTCATTTAAACAAGCATCTGCCAAATGCATGATCCATCGAATGTCTATAATGATCAGCCGTATCCCGAGTCCATCGACTCTCTCACACTCGCCTAAGCCTTGTATGAGAATTATTATTTTATTAGTGGACAACCCATGTATATATATATCAATTGGGCCAGTCCGACGATTGATATTATAAGTGCTGTTTGTGGATTCACTCCCATGAATATCAATCGGGTCAGCCCGACGATTGATATTTTCGTTCGACTACCTCCGATACTTAACATTTTTAGACTACCGAACCATCTTCAGACTCTCATACCAGCAATTAACCTCATAGTCCTAGGATGTTGCAAGGCATATGGAAATGGCTGTATGCTACCCCCAAAGATAAGAACTCACATGCAAATATATATATACATGAATATATTTACATAAAACTTTAAATCACACAACACGTTATGTATTTACCCATTCAACATCAAAATTATCTACTTACTAATATATTAAACACAAGCAAATTGGCCCGAATTACTTAATCAAGCACATATTTTCCCAAAATACATTTCAGTCACTATTCCTAGGAAATAGTAAAACCCCAGGGCTTAATCGCCCAACACCAACAAAAACATCTGCTCTCATATTATGAACTCGCATTAACGCTACTTCCAGCCCCAGAACCATTCCATCACATGATTGAATTACCAGAACATGTTCATACCCATTATCCGCCGTGGAGCAGCTACGCCGCCCGATTTGGGCTCAACTTTATATATTAATTCGATCCCCCGTTCGGGACCGATCAAATGTACCCTAATGGACTTCATCAACCTCAAACATTTGAGAAGTACTAAAAATGGGAATAAACTCAAGTAGGAGAAAATCCTACCCGAGGAGTTGTCAAAACTCGCAACCGGGTCCAAGCTAGCTCGCCTCCGCTGTAGAACGTTTTCTCCCCTTTCTTGTCTGGTCGAATCCAACTGGCCCGATTTCCGATCTAGAGAGAAGCACTTCTAAACCTCTCTAAAACCAACCTATCGCACTTCAAAAAATAAACCCCTACGTTTTTCTATTAAGAATGAGGTAAGATAAGTACTATTAGCTATTATTTCACATTTAGTCACTTAAAATCAATTCCCTATAATGCCCATTATGTCCCTCTCTTTACTCAGATTTGATGTTCCCAGACTATTTCGGCCGTCCATTTTCATCATTTCTACCCTACCACTGGTGGACATGAGTACATGCTATCTCAGGCTCGTCGCATCGAAAATCGGCTCGCGGCAACTCGAACAAATGTATGCCCTCGAAAAACGTGCCGACCCGACCGCCCTGAAATGTTAGAAATTTTACGCCCAACTAGACTCGCGAGACGATTCCAACGGTATGATCCGTTTCACCATCCGAGATCTAGAGAATTATCACACTTTAATCCGAAATTACAACAGAACTTAAAATTACTTATTTACTCCTTTATCCCGTAATTGAATTTTCGTCTTACATTCTCCTCTTTAAAAGGAATTCATCCCAAATTCAAGACAATTTCACCACATGCATATGCAACGGCATCGCACTACGCATGTAAACTAGTCATTTAAATGTTAAACAACTAAACCACGTACCTTCATCCCTAAACAAGAATCCGCAGTACTCGCGATCGTATCCCCAGCGTAACCCACGGAAACCCACTCATAGTGTTCCACAAGATCTTCACTAGCCTCACGGTCTTGCTGCGGCGTCGCAAAACCTGATCACGCTATCAACAATGCGACTGTCCTCCTCGACGTCCTCCCATCCGTGTCAACCTCTATCTCGTCCCTAATCCACCATATGAGTCAGATCCGGTGCGCACTCCTGAGCATGGAGATTTTGAAACACACCTCGTGGACACCCGATGCCGGGTGGTAACGCTTAGCCTGCACGCAAGAATCGAGCCTACCCTCGAGTATCTCGGGAAGGTCCAATGAACCCCGCGGCGACAGCTTCCTGCGCGCCGAACCCGACCACTCCCCTTTTAGCATAACCTTCAAGAAGACATGATCCCCAAACCCCGAACTCTAAGGGTCGACGGCGCCTCGTACATCCGCATAGCTCTTCCTGGCTTGGGCCTGAGTCGTAGGAAGACGCTGTCGTATCAAGTTTACCTTCTCAGAGGTGTCTCCTGACCAACCAGGACCCGCAATGGAGCTCTCCCACCTCCTCAGGTCCAACATAATGGTGATCTACACTCGGCCTCCCACATAAGGCCCCTACCTGCACATCCGTAGCCTCGCCCCGGCAACCGCTGTTGTAGGCTGACTCATCAAGGGCAAATGCTCCTCCCGGGGCCACCCTGTCCAAGAGCACATGCTCGTAGCATGTCCCTCTAATACCTATATAGTCCTCTCGCATCGAATTCATCTGGTTCGAGGTGGAACGCCTAGACGAATGCCGCCGTGTGCTCCAGCCTTGGAAACTCTTCCAAAAGTGCGCCGTAAACCTTCGGGTCTCTATCCGACACTATAGATACCGGGCACTCCATGTAGCCTGAATTATCTCACTAATGTATAACCGCACTCTCCAAGGCGAAGGTCATCCAGACGGCTTAGAAAATGTGCCGACTGCGGAGTCGTCCTTTCACTATCACCCATACCCGCCATGCTTCGCGCGCCTGCGGTATCAGCAAAGTCCATCGCGACGTGCTCCCATTTCCACTCACGCAATTTAGCTGGCTGCAGAGCCCCCGCCGGGCTTCCTGGTGCTCACTTTAAACTGCTGACACGCGGAGACATCGTTTAACAAAGTCCCCACTGGCCTCTCATCCCACTCCAATACCGCGACGAAGATCCCGGGCATGACGTGCCACCCTGATGTACAAATCGAGAGCAATGAAACCCCGAGAATCTCCTCTCTCAAATCGGCCAACCGGGGAACCACCACCCAGCCCCGTATCGAAGACTACCATCCGCGTGAACGGTCCAACTCTCGTCACCCAGATCTGACCGTACTCCCGCTCCCGGCGGACACTATCTCGTCCTGCCACCGGACTCAATCACTATCAACAAAGACCTGTACACTAAACTTCCTAAGGTACCCTCAGTCCGCCTGTACTGTAGTCAAAACCGTCCCAGCCAAAGCTTCGAGCATCCGCCACTCCCGAAGCTACAGCCATAAAGCTCCTCGTGACTTCCGACCGAGTGCATCAGCCACTCACATTTGCCTCTACTGTGGTGGTAATGCAAAGTGAAGTCATAATCCCCAGAACTCCATCCATCTCAAGGCCGCCATGTCGAGGTCCGTCAAAATATACTCGACTTCTGGCATGGTCCGAGTACACCCGAACTCCTCGATCAGAGGCAGCGGCGCCAAATCTTCAAGGCGACTACGGCCGCCTAACTCCATATCACGCAGAATTCGCCTACGATTCTTCAACTACTATGAACCAGCAAAGCCACCACTTCCTGATCATACAAAAACAGCATATCCCCAAACCGCCCTCGAGGCATCGGCCAACATGGTTCGTGTACCCCCGTCCCTATCCGAACTATCAAGATGGGAGTCAAGTAAGTCTCCTCTTCAACTCCCCCGGAATGCCTCTCGCATCGGTCATCCCAATCAAACTTGACCTTTTTCCGGCCAACCGAATAAGAAAGCCGCTTAACTGAGAAATCCTCAATGAATCTCCGTAATACCCAGCCTAATCCCAAGAAACTACGTGATTCAAGACCGACTCGGGCCTCCCACCTCATCATTACCACCTTCTCCGGGTCGACCGACACTTCGATGTCGATGACCACGGGTCCAAAATCTCACCTCGCAAGCCGGTAACTCACACTAATGAACTGCGTACAAACATGGTCTCTCAAATAAATCAGAAATGATCCTCAAGTGATACTCATGCTCCCACTCTGACTGGGAATAGATCAAGATGTCATCTACAAAGACTACGACAAACTGATCTAAATAGGGTTGGAATATCCTATGCATGAGATCCATGAATGCAGCTGGCGCATTCGTCAATCCAAAGGGCATCACCGTAAACTCATAGTGCCCATAATCGCCCTAAACATTGCCTTAGGAATATTCGTATCCCTAACCCTCACCGATGGTAACCAGCATGGTCTATCTTCGAGAGACTCGTGGTTCTCTCAACTGATCAAATAAATTGTCAATCCCCGGTAATGGGTACTAATTCTTGATCGTAACCCGATTCAACCGTTTGCAATTCAATGCAATGGCGGTCTGTCCTTCTTCTTCGCGAATGTAACCGAGCGCCCACGGAAGTGCTCGATCTATTGAACCCCTCGCAACCAATAGTTCCCAGAATCGACTCGTAGTTCCCGCAACTCAACCGTGCCATCCTGGCGTGAGTCATAGAGATGGTGAAGTACCCAGTGTAATCCTGACACCAAAGTCTACCAATCTCTATGTGGAGGTAGTCCGTAGCTCATCCGAAAGACATCCATATACTCGCACACCACACCGAGGTAGATCAAGTCCGGTCTCTCCGCCCCTCCGTAAGGCTCAGCCAACCCGTCAACTGTCCCCCGGCACCTAGACTCGTATAATCGGTCCAAGCAAAGCGGTCATGCTTGTCTCCGAATACCACACGAGTACCGGGTCCCCGCGCAGAGCCAGAATCCTCCCCGGGCGCTTTACACCGAGCAACGACTTCAGAGCCGCTACCATCCATCCTCAGATGACATCGAACTCTGACATGTCCATGGATCCTTAGGTCCACTATGAGTAGAGTCCCCGAGATCTCCAGCTCGCAACCTCGAGACATCCCTATTCTCACCTCTAATCCCTGAGAGTCCCCACGACAGCTCCTCTAAGGTCCTTTAAACTCTAAGCCCAACCCGATCACGATCACAAATGAATGAATGCGGCGCCTTAATCAATAACACTCTAGCCCATAGGCGAGATAACAAAACGTATCCCCAGATAGCCGCTGATCTCGTCGACTCACCAAGGGGTGACGGCAGAGACACGCCCGAACCCCCCGAGGTCCCCGCCCGTGGGCCCCGTCCCCGCCCTACTGGCACCGCCCTCCTGCCCCGCCCGTGAAATGTGGTGCCCGTAGCTCCCCCGAAACCGTGACCGGCCCTCCGTCTCGCACCGTGGCCGTGGAGGACTGTAACGATCCCTCTCCCCGGGGTCCCCACCGACCAGATCTGATGTCCCAAACCCCCCGGGATCCCCGGTCTCCCGGGGCAACCCGCCCCACGTGTCCAGGCCGCCGACACCGGAAGACACCATCCGCCCGCCCGACCAGCAACTCCTATCCGCGCCCCGCCCGACCAAAGAACTCCTCATCCGCCTGGGCCCGATGGTCATGGACTCAGATCCTCTCGCGAATCCAGCAGGCTCCTCGGCCTTCTTTCCTCGAACCGAGGAAGACTTCATCGTCCTTCCTTCGCCACTAACACCGTGATCCTCGAGTGTTCCAGCATCCTCTTATATCTCTCTCTATGGTCGCGGCCGTCCCAACCATGTAATCCATGTCCCGTAGGCGAGTCCTACATCTCAAGACGAATGGACAGCGCCCACCATTCTCAAACCTCCTAACTCGCCATGTCTCGTGGGCCACGAGTCATCTCGCGAACCGCCACCTCGTGAATCGCCACGCACCCATCACCGCTTATCGCTTCTCCCGCGAGTCGAACTCCGAGCTTTGGCATGTCTCGCAGCCTCTGAAAATATCGTTTCATGAACTTCGAACCGCCCATGCTTATAACCTCAGTTCCCTAGGAAGTCCTAACCCATCTCCACCATACTGCCGCCTCGCTCTAGCTGAACGCAGTTTAACTCCGACTGGTCGTATCGTGGAGGTGATCTCCACGGCTCCACACTCAATCCGCATAAACCAATGGTTCACACTGATTTGGTCTTCCCTGAATGCCTGAGGGGTGGTGCGCTCTAAACCCTCGAGGCATGACCCTCCCCGACCATCCGCCACACTGGTACCGCGGCAACGGCGGTCGTCGCACAACCACACTTCTACAAAGGTTTACCGACAAATACAAAGGCCGGTCAAATTGCTCCAGAGTTCGACCGAATACTGGACGACCTCGCCCCGCCTCTACCAGCCATCTACACAATCAACATCGCAATATCACACAATACAAGATTCCCAAGGTATAAACATAAAATGTAGACAATTAATCATACACAATAACCAAAGATATATCAAGTCTTACATTTATGAAGCAATGTAGACAATTCATCCACAATTTAAATCATTTTGATCCACAAAAATTTTATTTGAAACTCATTTTTCGAATGCATCAATTTTATTTGATTTTTGCTTGGTTTTTAATTAATTTTAATTAAAAGAATTTCGATTTTTTTTAAGGAACAAAGGTTTACAGAATAGTGTTCATGAACCGGGCCCAAACTAAGGACCCTAAAATATCAAGCCCATTGAAAATCACCAAAAGCCCAAACTTCCGATGCACAAGCACCCAGCCAAGCTTCCGCCAGGCACGCCATTGCACACTCCACGCCTCAGGCGCGCGCCGCTGCTGTATCGCGCCGTGTCCCCGGCCTGTCGGGCAAGGCCGTCAGGTCATAGGCCAAGAAGGCCGTGTCGCAGCCTACAAGTGCCGCACGCCTCACAAGATCCGCCCCGCGCCTCACAAATACACATCAAAGACGCCACTGGCCAACCCCACCGTGACAAATACAGATCGTGGTCACCAAATGGCCCACCCACACATAATATTTCTTTATTGGGTGCTCCCAAAACTAGCCTTCAACCAAAGTCTTCACACGATACAAATTTTGTATCGTGATTAATCGTCATTCACCCAACAATCGTTTAAGCCCCTCGTAATATAGTCCAAATTCCTTTCCAAATTTCCAAACCACTATCTCATAAAAATTTCAATATTGTTCAAGCAGAGCCCAAATCAATTTTTTTTTTTTTTTTTTCGCACAAAATTTTCTTTTTCATTTTAATAATAATGGCTATTATTATTTTCAATTATTTCCAAGACTGAAAAAATCACTAAAATCACTAAAATCATTTTTTTTCCATACTCTTAAATAAATTTATAAAAATTTATTTACCCTAATTTTTTGAATTTTACACCTTGTAAAATCTTTTAGAAAACTATTTTCACTCACAACCAAATAAATTTATAAAATTTATTTTCTTTTTCAAGTTTTTCACTGAAATTTTTTTTTCTCCACTCAAATAAATTTATAAAAATTGATTTTCTTCCTTTTTCTTCAATCCTCAAATTTTCTTCAACTTAGAAAATTATTTTCATCACCTAATAGGTCAAATAAATTTATAAAATTTATTCTTTTCATTTTCTTTTCCAGTTTTTTGTACACTGTACCACTCAAATTATTTTCTATATCGGCAAGTAATCACCAATCACACATCATTTCACAACGACACACAACATGGCAAACACAATCTGCTTCACCAAACAACCAAATGAACACACATGTTACAAACATCAATCATACAATCACATGATCACAATCAAAAAACACATGTGGTTCTAATTTTTTTCGCGCTCTTCCTGCGTAATCTACATACCTATACTTATCATCGAACCACACCTAGTGGTGATGCTTTTCCTCAACTGTAAAACCCCAACCTGATTGAATGTTATAATAGTAGTTTTTGAACTGATTAGAGGTCCAATGATAGAAATGAGGGTATATTAGAATTTAGAACGCTCCGGACGTCATTTGGGCATAAAGTGAAAATTTTCGAACATTGTAATCGGGTGCCCTAAGGAATAATGATTTTTTTTATATCCGGATGGAGGGTTTCAAAGGCTAAGAAATGAACCCATGACCTGAACCGATATTTAGAAGAGATTATGAGATTTATGAATAGTGATTTCCTGACCGAAATTGAGCCTCGTGGCTGAATTTTTTTCTGAAATTGGGCCGAAATACGAAATGGTCCAGAATATACTATAAAGACTAACGAAACTGGAAATAAAGTGAAATCTGAGTCCGCTTGATAGGCTTCACATCCAACGTAATTCTGATAATAATACGCTGATTGTCCGAATTTCCGATTTTAATGATTTCCAAATCTGATTTTCGTGATTTCAGAGTCCGAATCCATCGAAGGATTTAATTTGAATGTTCATGAATAATTTAGAAGTTTAGACCTAATATGAATATTTTTGACATTGCACCTGAGATAAAAGCAAAGATATGAACAGATAAAAGCCGCTATAAGGGAGATATTTTATTATGAGAGCCAATTAAACTTTTCTTAATGACTAAGTTATGAATAAATAGGTTAATGGATTTGTGATTCATTAGAATGGACCAATGAGCTTATTTGGTTCAAAGGTGTCTTTGCAAGTATGAAAGGGCAATTTTGGAAGAGTTAGTCAAAATATACTGGGAGGTTAAGTTGTCTCAAAAAAGGAGGAGAACCTGCAGGAGAGAAAGGAGAGGGAAGAGTGAGAGAAAGAAAGAGAGAAAAGGGGAAGCAAGAAGAAAAAAAAGGAAGGGCCATATGATGTGATTTTTCTCCCTCATTCAAGCCTACAAGTGATCTTCAAGTGGTAATCAAGGAGAGGAGCCAAAGAAACTCAAGAAACAAGCAAGTTTTCATGGTGGAAAGTTAGGTCGATGTTTCTATGTTTAATGTCTAAATTCTGGTATGATGGTAAAGTTCAGATGGTATTTAAGGTTTAATGGTGTCAATTTCAAGACTAAATTGAGAAAGCCATGGTTTAGGTTAGGTTTTTACAAATCAAGTGAGTAAGGTTAGGGTTTGATAGTGAATTGTGTGGTTATGTTGAAATGGGTATAATGCATCAGATTTAAGTATAGAGTGAAAGAAATGTAAAGAGAAACACATTTTGGTCAATTTTTGGGCAGCAGTCTCGGTACAGGAAATGTCCTGTTTTCTGTTTTGACCAGTTTTGGTATTTTGCCCTAACTTGCTCACTTGGATCCGATTTGAGTGATTTATGACACATGTAAAAATAGACTTGAAGAGAACAAACGTAAGAAGAAGGTATCACCAAATCTTGATCATAAGTGGCCTAAATAATCACTCAAAGTAGGACCATGTGCAAGCCAAATTCTGGTTCAAGCTGAACATGGATTAGCCCGTTATTCGATCGCAGTGAGTTTCTGTTCGACTGCGATTCCACTGGAATAGAACCCTTTAGCACCTTAGCTTTAAATGAGTATAAGGACATAGTGTCAAAATATGAAGTCAAGACTCGGAAAATGAGTAATACAAACTGTCACGAGAAAAAATCCCAGAATGACTAGTTGGTACGAAAATGCTATACACCAGCCGGATGATCCGATTGGATTGATTCCAATTTATAAAATAGATTCCTAGAGGAATAAGAATATAGGAATGAGTAAGGAGGGTGGATTAAAATGGAAATTATGGTTAATGTGTAATTGTGATTTTTCTTGGAAAAGGTGAAAAGGACTATCGGATTTTAGAACGGAACCTAACGTAAGCTGCTGATTTGAGTGTGAATCAGAGTAAATGATATTTTGAGAATTTAGTTTTAAAAGTGAATGGTTTTAATGTTAAACTGGAAGTTTAATGTAAATTCTATGTAAATGTTAGTGCATATGGAAATGTTTTATCTTGCATTGTTTTATCTTGCATCAATGCCTATATTTATGTGTATTAAATATGTATGCATATGTTAAGGTATTATGAAAGTTTAAAAATGTTTAAAGAATGCATATGTGTTTTAATGATAAAGTAAAGGATTTAAAATGTATTTATAAATGTATTTTGAAGAAATGTTTTGATCGATGGTTACTCCTAAACCCCATAAGGATCAAGCAGGACCGGATGACTACCGGTGTACCTAAGCGCAAGGATTTAGAGGCAGTTATAGGTTACTAATCCGAGGGAGGGAATTAGGTGTTTAGAGCAATATCCTACACGTGATAAGGTGTTAAGGATCGGAACCCTGGCGCAAAGCGCGGAGTTTCTCCGCAAAGATAGTGGTTATGATCGAATGTGATCATTCTCACCGTCAAGCATTCTGAAACTGCTCGGGTGTGTTTATTTCCCGTTCCACTGTAGTTGGTTGAAAGAAAGAAAGAAAGTTTAAGGCATAAATGGATTTGACTGTATATATGTATTAAAGGAAAGAAATAAAGTTTAAGGTATAAATGTCAAAGTATAAATGGATTTTAAATGTATAAGTATTTATTGAAAGAAAGTTTAAGGCATAAATGTTTCAAAGCATAAATGGATTTTAAATGTATAAGTATTTATTGAAAGAAAGTTTAAGGTACAAATGTTTAAAGCATAAATGGATTTTAAATGCATAAGTGTTTATTGAAAGAAAGTATAAGGCATAAATGTTTACTATAAATGGATTTTAATTTGATAAGTATGTATTATTTTGGTATATAATCGAAGTGTTATTTTAATGAAAATACACCACTCAGCTCCTTAGCTCATTCTTTCTATATGTTTCAAAACATTTTCAGGACTCCAAGACAAAAGCGCCGATAGAGGCCACCCTGTAAAAGTGAGCCGAGCCATTGATGAGACTAAGACCGTGATTTCATTGTATATAACTTTGCAAGATGATTCGGTGTTGAATATTTTGTTAGCATATATGTATATGTATGTTATATGAACCACGTGGCTTTGATCCTCGGACGCAGGTAATGTGAGGCGGTCGGCTTAAGTCCCGCTAAGTCCAAAATGTTTTGATAAAAATGTGCATGGAATTTAAGAGGTTGGAATGTTTTGATGATTTGAAGTAAACAAATGTATATGTATGTATATTGTGTTGATTTGGTTGTGGATCTAGAACTTAATATGGAAGTATAAAACAAGCGAGGTGTTTTTAAATGCTTTATCAGTTTTGTAAAATTTGGGAAAGTCCGGGTGAGGAAACTCGCCAATTTTTCTGAAAATCCAAAGTGGTTTGAAAACAAAAGAAAAGAAAATAAAAAAAAAAAAAAATTTATCACTGCCTGCATTATTTCAAAGATATGTTAAGTTGATTGTATGTTCGCTTCCATGGATTTTATTTGACTGCTTTACAGTGCCTTTATATCCATTGGAGTGTCTATATCCTGTTCATGAGGTTAATCCGGCCTGGGATCCTTCAACGTGGTATCGTAGCCACTTCGCTTTTGAAAATATATAATGATTTGAAAAATTTGGTTTTCATAGGATTGTTTTAATGTTTTATTTAAAATTTCATAAATTATTATGTGATTTAAAATCATATATGCATTACATGACATATGAAATTTTGAGTTCATTAAAATGCGTCAATGAGGCCGACTCGGCCACCAGAGAGCTCTGAGCATTAGTACCACCGCTCGAAATAGAATGAGGTTTCATTTATAGGAAATAATAATAGATCTTTTTGAGTGAAGGTCTAGCAAAAGGAGTCTTGGACTTTACTAAAGATTTATATTTGAGGATAGGAGAATAGTATGAGTGAAAAAGACTTCAAATGTTGAAAAGAAATAGACATGTAGAAGAGTCCCACTCATCATCACACCTTAGAGGAATATTAATGTAATGTAAACTGTACTTGTCCAAATGAGAGTCTATTCGTTGAATGAAAATCAAGCATTACTTCCAACATGGAAATGATAATGTTCTACTAAGTCAAACCAGATGAGCAATTAGAGGACATGAGATCGATATTTTATGAACTGTCAGGATGATTGTTGAAAAAAAAAAAAAAAGATGAAGAAGACGATTCTAATGATAGATTAACATATAAAATACATGATCTTATACATAATCGTGCACAATCAATTGTAGGATGTGAGGTCCTTATTCCAAGAAATGCCACAAGTTATGTATCAAGAGTAGTTAGTCATGTATCATCGCTTGAAAAGTTGAACTGATGATAAAAGATAAAATGGAAAAACCAAAAAGGTCCATATCACTGGCTTGAAGAGGTTTGGTCAGAGGTTTTAGTCCATAGATTCGGGACTCACAATAGTGTCTATGTTCATTATCACAAAGACTACTGTAGTAGGCCAGTAATTAGTGGATGGAGGAGCATGGGTTTGAAATCCTAAAAGCACAAAGTCAAGCATGCAAACGGAGTGGGTCGATGTGGGTTCAGGGAGGTTCTAGTAAGCAATTAGGGTTTTATGGACATTTATCTAAACCTTCAATGGAGTTACATTAAGGCTTTAGTTGCTAGTAAATTGATATAATTCCTAAAGGATTTGCTAAGAAATTGAAAAGAAAGAATGATATTATAAGGATTGTCAATTTAGGTAAACTTTGGATGTTATTAAAGTGATGTTGTTTGATTGGTTTTACCTGATTTAATGACATTACTTGAAATACCATGACTAATGGAATTAAAAGTTCACAGAAATGATGAGGCTAGACCAAGAAAGGGCGACCGAGAAATGCATCGGGTTGATTAGCTTAAGTAAATCAACGACATGGGATGAATTATCAAAAACAATTTGTTGAAAGAAATCGAAGAAATTGAAGAAATAATTATGAATGTGTGACATGTGAGTCAATTACCCTAGGAGAAGTATGGAAAGTCGAAGCTTCCATTGATTTTAATCAATTGAAGTGATTACATGCCTAATGAATGTGTTAGAATTCAAAGTCTTAAGAAGAACAATTGATTAAGATATAAATGTAATTTTACTAAGGTGAAGGGTATTATGGGTTTTTCACTTTAAGGATGCTATGGGCTTGATTTAAGGCTTACAAAGATGTTTGTCATGAGCCTCGATTAATTTGGAAGTGAATTGATAAGCTGGAGAGACTCATGATGAGGATGTTCCCAAAGACAGATCTTAACACCTGTATGGGCATTTTGAGTTCTCAATACATAAATTTACTTTGGACTACGAATGCCCCAGCCGCTTATGGATCTCATGAATAGGATTTAGGCCTTGCTAGATCAGTTTGTAATCAGTGTTTGACTGACGATATATTGATCTATTCCTGGCAAAGGGAGAAGAACATGCAGAGCAATTTGAGGATAATTCCAAACATTGCGGAACATCTGCTATATGCTAAACTCCGCAAGTGTCCATGGCCTGATAGTGTCGCCTTTAGAATAATGTGCTTATAGTGGATCTCAAAGTGGTCCAAGGTGGTTGTCGTTATATTGAATTGGAAACCCCACGATTGTCACGTAGATAAGGAGTTTTCGTTTAAGGTGGCATTACCAGTTCAAGTGAGGGATTTTCAAGATAGCCGCACCTTTGACTAGATTGACAAGGTAAATAGGGAACCGCTGAGACAGAGGTTTGCCGCAGAGTTTCGATGAATTGAAAAGGAGATTGATCCAGTCTGTATTTGGCATTTCCATCGCAAGGGTGGATAGCTTTTCGTTGCATTGTGAGATACCCCTAGGCATGGTATATAAGCTATGTATTAATGCACGACAAGGTGATTGCATATACTTCAGGCAATTGAAGAAGCATGAACAGAGACTTTTCCTATTAATACGACCTTTGAGCTAGCAGCCCTAGGATTTTATTTCAAGGGATATGCAGGCATTATTTATACGTGAGGTACCAGAGGGATTTTACATCACAAGAGCCATGATATCTATTACTAAGAAGGAACTGACATGAGAAAGTATAGATGGATTTGAACTGGTCAAGGATGCGAGTACCATTGAATATCATCCTGGAAAGCATGTATCGTGCAGTAAGATGTTTTAAATAGGAGACCATGAGTTCCATATCGCACTCGAGGGTCGTGGCATCTTCCGACCATAGAACTCCAGGTCCTTGGTGTGAGACTGAACTAACAGATTCGGGAGTTAATCGTTAGCCACATTTCATGCAATGCTCCAGATGATAGACAGGATTAGAGAGCTTCAGATCTTGTGATCCAACAGATAGAAAGCTTTAAATTTAGGTATACAAGATTAATCGGGAGTGATTAGAGCGAAGAAAATGGAAGAATAAAATGGAATATGGTTTGGGCATAATTCGGCCAAAATGGAAATGAGAGGGGTCAAGGGTAGTTTAGTAATTTCCATTGTTTCACTAAACTGCACTTCAGTACGGCTTTTCATCCATAGACGGATGGCCAATCTGAGAGGGCTATACAGACTTTAGAGGATATGCTTAGGGCATGTGTTATGGAGTTGTGAGGGAGTCAGACACCCATCTACCCCGATGGAGTTTTCATACAATAACAAATATCGGTCAGGATAGATGCTCCTTATGAGGCTCTTTATGGACGGAAATGTCGAACTCTAGTATGTCAGGGATTGAGGCAGCGAAAGGAAATTAGTAGGTCCGAATTGTTCAAGGGGATCAGATAAGATCAAAGCAGAAGGGATAGACTGAATCGCACGGACAATCGCCGTAGAGACTTAGAGTTTGGAGGTGTGGCATGGTATTTTGAGGATTTCCCTCTATGTGAAGGCTGCAGATTTAAGATTTGGGAAACGTGGAAAGCTGAGTCTGGATGATATATCACACAGATTGTTGGAGAGGATTAGGAGGTGGCATATTGATTGAATCGCCATCCGATCTCTCGATCGCATTCATGATGTTTTCCATGTTTCTATGCTCCACAAGTATATATTAGACCCTTCATATTGACAAGAGTGAACTGGAAATACAGAATTATTAGCATTAAGAGGAACCGCGCATCCTCGACCGCCGAGAGCAAGTTCAACAAGACTTGTCTACGGTGAAGGTATCAGGAGGAGTCATAATGTAGAGGAAGCTACATGGGAGCATGAGGAGCAAGATGAAGAGGAGGCATTATTCCCATCTCTTTGATGCACAATGTTTTAATTTCGAGACTAAATTTTATATGAGGGTGATTGTAAAACCCCAACTCCACTAATGTTATAATAGTAGTTTTTGGAACCGATTAGAGGTCCAATGATAGAAATGAGGTATATTAGAATTTAGAACGTCCGACGCCATTCGGGGCATAAAGAAAATTTTCGAACATTGTAATCGTGCCCTAAGGAATAATGATTTTTTTATATCCCATGGAGGGGGTTTGCAAAGGAATTTTTAAGAAATTTCAGTTCCTATGACTTTGAACTGATATTTAGAAGAGATTATGAGATTTAAGTGAATAGTGATTTCCGGACCGAAAATTGGAGCCTGTGCTGAAATTTTTCAGAAATTGGGCCGAAAATACGAAAATGTCCAGAATATATCATAAAGACTAACGAAACTGAAATAAAGTGAAACGGAGTCCGTTTGGATAGTTTCCAGTTATCCGACCGCACTGATAATACACGCTATTGTCCGACTTCCGATTTTAATGATTTTAAATCTGATTTCGTGATTAAGAGCCCGAATCCACTGCGGAAGGGATTTAATTTGAATAATCTATGGTTAATTTGAAGTTTAGACGACCATAGAATATTTTGTAAGATTTAATCTGATAAAAGCAAAGAGGCAGAAACCGAGATAAAATGCTTATAAGTGGAGATATTTTATTATGAGAGCCAATTAAAACTTTTCTTAATGACTAAGCGCGTGAATAAAATAATAGGTTAATGGATTTGTGATTCATTAGAATGGACCAATGAGCTTATTTGGTTCAAAGGTAATTTTTGCAAGTATGAAAGGGCAATTTTGGAAGAGTTAGTCAAAATATAATTTAAGAGGTTAAGTTGTCTCAAAAAGGAGGAGAACCCGTAGGAGAGAAAGGAGAGGGAAGAAAAGAGAGAAAAGAAAGGAGAGAAAGGAAGCAAGAAGAAAAGTGAAGGGCCAAGTATGAGATGTGATTTTCTCCTCATCCAAGCTCTACAAGTGATCTTCATGGTAATCATGAGAGGAGCCAAAGAAACCCAAGAAACAAGTAAGTTTTCATGGTGTAGTTGAGGTTTGATGTTTTCCATGTCATGTCTTAAATTCCGGTATGGATGGTAAATTGATGGTATTTAAGGTTTAATGGTGCTGAATTTAAGACTAATTGAGAAAGCCATGGTTTAGGTTAGGGGTTTTGACAAAACTGGAAGGAGTAAAGGTTAGGTTTGATAGTGAATTGTGTGGGTTATGTTGAAATGGGTATAATGCATCAGATTTAAGTGTTAGAGTGAAAGAAAAATGGAAGAGAAACACATTTTGGTCAATTTTTGGCAGTAGTCTCGGTACAGGAAATGTCCTGTTTTCTGTTTCACCAGTTTTGGTATTTTGGCCCCAACTTGCTCAATTTGGATCCGATTTGAGGATTTAAGTGGCAAATAGACTTGGAAGGAGAACAAACGTAAGAAGGGGGTTAGAATACCAAATTCTTGATCATAAGTGGCCTAAATAATCACTCAGTAGGACTATGTGCGCTTCAAATTCTGGTTCAGTTTTTGAACATGGATTAGCCCGTTGCCGGATCGTAAAGCCGAAGTTTCAAGGTCTGAACTGGGTGATTCCACCAATAACCCATGACTTTAGCTTTAAACAGTATAAGGACATAGTGTCAAAATATGAAGCCGGCACTCGGAAAATGAGTAATACAAACTGTCACGAGAAAAACGTAAATGACTAGTTGGCATGAAAATGCCATAACTTAGTTCGATGATCCGATTGGATTGGGATTCCACCTTTATAAAATAGAGATTCCTAGAGGAATAAGAATAGGAATGAGTGTCATGGTGGATTAAATGGAACATGGTTAATGTGTAATTGTGGATTTTCTTGGAAAAGGTGAAAAGGACTACTGGACGGAACTGAACTCAACGGGAAGCAAGTTGATTCGGGAGTAGGAACTGTGAGTGAAATGATATTTTGAGAATTTAGTTTTAAAAGTGAATGGTTTTAAATGTTAAACTGGAAGTTTAATGTAAATTTTTATGTAAATGTTAAGGCATATGGAAATGTTTTATCTTGTGCATTGTTTTATCTCGCATCAATGCCTATATTTATGTGTGTATTAAATATGTATGTATGTTAAGGTATTATGAAAGTTTAAAAATATGAAGAAATGCTATGTGTTTTAATGATAAAGTAGCGATTTAAATGTATTTATAAATGTATTTGAAGAAATGTTTTACTCGATGGTTACCCTAAACCCCATATGACTATGACTGACATGTGCCGTAGGTACTCTTAAGCGTGTAAGGATTTAGAGGGTAAAGTATAAGTGTTACTAACCGAGGGAGGGAATTAAAGTCAGGAGTAATATCCTTACACGATATGTGTTATGATCTGAACCCTATGCAAGCGTGAGTTTCTCCGGTGATAGTGGTTATGACTGGAAGGATCGCCCTCACCGCTTGGCATTCTTAAATCGTTTCGTGTTTATTTCCTGGGTCTCCTAAGGAAAGAAAGAAAAGAAAGAAAGTTTAAGGTATAAAATGGATTTTAATTTTACAAGTATGTATTAGAAGGAAAGAAATAAAGTTTAAGGTATAAATGTTTCAAAGCATAAATGGATTTTAAAATGTGGAGGTATTTATTGAAAGAAAGTTTAAGGCATAAATGTTTCAAAACATAAAATGGATTTTAAAATGGCAAGTATTATGAAAGAAAGTTTATACAAATGTTTAAAGCATAAATGGATTTTAAATGCATGTTTATTGAAAGAAAAAGTAAGGCATAAATGTTTAAGGTATAAATGGATTTTAATTGTATAAGATGTATTATTTTGGTATATACTGAAGTGTTATTTTAATGAAAATGTACACTCACCGGCTCCTTAGCTCATTCTTTCAAAGTGTTTCAAAACATTTTGTGACCCAAGACAAAAGGCCGATGAGGTCACTTCCCAAAAGGAGTCGAGCCATTGATGAGACGAAGACCTGATTTTCATTGTATATATATTCTGCATATTGTTCATAAGTTGAATATTTTGTTATGCATATATGTATGTATAAAGTTGAAAAGGAACTACTTATGTTTGATCCCTGTAAAGGAATGAGGTACGAGGCGGCCTGCCTTTAAGTCCCGCCAAAGTCCAAAATGTTTTGATAAAAATGTGCATGGAATTTAAGAGTGGCTTGAATGTTTTGATGATTTGAAGCAAAACAAATGTATATGTATGTATATATTGATTTGTCAGTGGACGAAGTCCTAATACGAAGTATAAAATTGAAGTTTATAAGTGTTTTTAAATGCTTTTATCAGTTTTTGTAATTTAAGTCCAAAACAGAGGAAACTCTGGCCAATTTTTCTGAAAACCCAGTTATCGAAAACAAAAGAAAAGAAAATAAAAAAAAATTTATCACTTCGCTCAAGATTATTTTCTAAAGATATGTTAAGGATTGTAAAGGGTTCGTCTGATTTTATTCGACCATGAAGGAAAAGTTTCTATATCCATTGAGTGCCGGGAGGTCCCCTGGGTCTAAGGGAGGCATCCGGTCGGGATCCTTCATCAACCATGGCCTAAGCCCAAATTTTCCTATCCATAGGTTTTCCCACATAATTACACTCAAGATCAACCACTTAGTGGTGATGATACCCAAACTCAGCTCCCTAGGGTATTCGTATATACCTAAGCTCACATCAAGCCCCGACTACTGGGGTCCGTTGATCACCCACAACTACTGAATACATGAGGCCAAGCACCCACTTCACTTTATAAAATCCGTAGTCTCCTTTGTATCGGGAACTCACCAAATACATAACCCGTATACTCCAGTCCCAAGATTAAATATAACCAAATATATCCAATCACATGAGTAATACGCCACTGGGCCCATAACAATACCTCAATAAAATATTCTAAACTATCCAACTATATATCTAAGAAGTTAAGCAAGAGTCAAATGATTAGTTTCTATACAACATATATTAAAATGAAAAGGTTTCTAATACATGTATGTAACTTAACACCAAAGCCATGATCCCGGCCACAACAAATCTCTAGACAAGCTGCCCTTGCACGCTCCCGGTACCTGAAAATAAGGGGGGGTTCCACGACGGGGTGAGCTAAAGCTCAAAAGAGGAGAATCAGCCTAAGCGGGCTACTCACCACCGTAAGTGTAGTGCAATGTTCCAATTTAAAACAAGCATTCAAGCAAATGCATGATCCTAATTTGAATGTCTATATGACTCAGCCAGATCCCGAAACCACTCACTTTCACACTCGCCTAAGCCTTGTATGAGAATTCATATTCATTAGTGGACAACCCTCCCATGTATATATATCAATCGGGCGCCCGACGATTGATATATAAGTTATTTGTATCACTTCGATGAATATCAATTAAATGTCTGACATTGATATTTTTGGTTAGACTCACTCCTCCATTTATTTAGACACCTCCAATCATCTTCTAGACTTATGTCTTACTAACTCCCATAGTCCTGTGGATGTTGCAGTGCATATGGAATGCATGTGGTGCTAATTCCAAGATGTTTAAAACCATGCAAATATATATACATGAATATATTTATATAAACTAAATCACACAAATATGTTATGTATTTACCCATTCAACACAAATTAGCTCACTGGGCTAATATATTAAACACGTTACCATTCAATTACGAATCAAGTACATATTTTCCCCAAAAATACATTCTGGTCACTATTCCTGTGAATAGTAAACCCTAGGTTTAATTGCTCCAACACTCAACAAAACATCTGGGCTCATATTATAACCCGGCATTTACGCCACTTCCTGCCCCAAACTATTCCACATATAGATTAACACCAAGAACACATGTCTACCCATATCCTCGAAAGAGCCGTGGAGTGTTTACTTCTGGTCGCTTCCATTTGGGCTCAACTTTTATATTAATTCGATCCCAATGTTTGGATCCCATCAAACAACTCCTAATGGACTCCAATTAACCAAACATTTGAAAAGTACTAAAAATGGGAATAAACCCAAGTAGGAGAAACTCACCGCAGGAGTTTGTCAAAAACTCGCAGTCCAACCACGCGTGAGCCTCCCGCTCCGTGCAGGAACGTTTTCCTGTTCAACGAACTAACGGTCCGATTTCCCTGATCTTGTGAGAGTAAGCACCTCTCTCTAAAACCTCTCAAAAACTAACCTACTGACTTCCAAAAAATAAACTCATTTCACGTTTTCTATTTTGGCTTAAATGGAGAAGATGGAGTACTATTAGCTATTTCACATTTAGTCACTTAAATCAATTTCTATAATGCCCATTATGTCCTCTTTACTGTGATTGATGTTCTAAGACTATTTCACACCCGATTTTTTAATTACTTACTCCTACCACTTACGTGGGACATGAGTACATGCTATATCTAAAGCCTTTCATTGTGACTGAATCACTACTCTATGACCCAATGTTGATGCCTCAAAAACGTGCCGATCTCGACCGCCTCAAAATTATGAAATTTTACGTACAACTAGATTCTGCTGAGACGCATTCCAACGATATGATCCGTTTACCATCCGAGATCGAGAATTAATTACGGATTTTTAATCGAATGATACCTGTAACCAAAATATGATTTTGCCCTATCCTTAAATCGAATTTCTTATTTCGCATAAAGTATTACTAACGAACGCAATGTATATCACTAGGAAAAAGGTCATTAATATTGAAGGATCCCGACCCGGATTAACCTCATGAACCCGAGGACTCCTGCACTCCAATGGATATAGAAACTTTTTCCTTAAACCATCAAATAAAATCCATGGAGCTAACCCTTTACAATCCTTAACATATCTTTAGAAAATAATGCCGAAGCGAAGGATAAATTTTTCTTTTCAACACTTGGATTTTTCATAAAATTGGCGCAGTTTCTCTGCTTCGAACTTCCCAAATTTACAATTTATTAAGCATTTAAAACACTTCTAATATTCAAATTTTTCAACTTCCGTTGTAGGACTCGTCCACAACCCAATCAACACAATATATATAAATTATACCTTTTATTCATTTCAATCATCAAAACATTTAAAACTTCTTTCAATTCCATGCACATTTGTATCAAAAAATTTGCTTGAGCCGGACTTAAGCCGACGCCTAAGTAATTCATTTTCAAAATATATCCATATATATACATGACAAATTATTCGTATTATTATAAAAATATAACCATTATACAATGCAGTTCACATGCTGGTCGTCTCCTACTATTCGACTCGTCGCATCAGAGGATACTCACCGCTTGATCTGTCTCGAACCTCAAAATATTTTTGGAAACATATGGAAAAGAATGAGCTAAAGGAGCCCAAAGGAGGGTATATTTTACAGATAACATTTTCAGTATATATCAAAGTAATACATACTTATACATTTAAAAATCCATTTATTTTAAGATAACATTTTGTAGATATATCAAAGTATTTACATACTTATACATTTAAAAATCCATTTATGTCTTAAATGGCTTATGCCTCAAACTTTCTTTCTTTCTTTATAATAAATACTTATACATTTCAAATCAATTTATGCCTTAAACATTTATGCCTCAAACTTTCTTTTATTTCCTTCTTTCTGATGGAACCCAGGGGAATAAACACACCGAACAGTTTCCGGGTACTGACGGTGAGGGACAGTCACATTCCAGTCATAACCACTACGTCATGAAACTCACGCTTTGCATAGGTTCCGCTAAGACTTTATCACGTGCAAGGATATTACCTAGACACCTATTTCCCCTGCTTAGCAACCTATAACTTTACCCCAAATCCTTACACGCTTAAAGTACCTCGGCCGATACGCTCATACCACTAGGGGGTTTAGGTAACCATCAAGAAACATTTCTTCAAAATACATTTATAAATCCATTTAAATCATTTACTTTACTGTCAGTAAACACATATGCATTCTTTACACACTTTTAAACTTTCATAATACCTTAACATATGCATACATATTTCATATACATATAAAGATATTACGCAAGATAAAACATTTCCATATGCCTTAGCATTTACATAAACATTTCCATTAAACTTTCAGTTTAACATTAAATCATTCACTTAAAACTCACTTTCAAAATATCATTTTCACTACGCTTCACCGCTCAATCCCGCTGCTTCTCTGTCAAGTCCCGTTTCCCATCCGATAGTCCTTTTCACCTTTTTCTGAAACCAACTACATTAATCATAACTCCATTTTAATCCACCATACACATTCATTTAAAGCCAATGAATAAATTACTCCTAAGCACTAAAAACCCATTCATTTTGGTCAACCTTCCAACAATACTCTATAGACTTTTTGAATCTAAAAATCATTCAAAAGGTCTTCAAAATTATGAAACTCTCCAGATCAGTCCTTTATATATCCACAACATCTCTTTAAATTTTCAATTTAAAATTCTCTCTAAGGCCTCAACCACATAACACAAGTTATTACATCTAAATGACTCAACTTGGTAGCAGAACAGAATCTGCACATAGCTCCACTTTGAGCAAATTTTCTGGGTACTAGGTTACAATTTGCATGAACTTCCTTCAGATAAAGTGTTCTAGAAGTCTATTTTAACCAGAAACTTGAACCACTCAAATCGGATCTGAAATTGATGAAATTTATGGCCAAAATAAAGAAAGTTAAATTCAAGAAACAAAGAAGAAAACAGGGTATTTCTGTACCGAGACTGCTTCTTGGGAAAATGACAGGAATGTGTTTTCTCTTATTTTTTTCACTCTAAACACTCAAATCTGATGCCTTATACATTCAACATATCACACACAATTCACTATCAAATCCTAAAGGCCCCCTCACTTGCTTTTCAAAAACCTAACCTAATCATTTCCTTCTCAATTGATATCAAAATCAACACCATTAAACGCCTTAAATACCACTAATTTAACATCCATACCCGAAAATTCAAGACATTAGACATGAAAAACATCAAACCCTAACTTTCCCACCATTAAAAACTACTTGTTCTTGGTTTCCTTTGGCTCCTCATATACCCTTGTAGAGCCCTTGGAAAGCTTGGAAGGAGAAAGAAAAATTCACATCTCCCACCTTGCTCCACCATTTTCTTCCCTTTCTCTCTTCTTTCCCTTTCTTTTCTCTCCTTTTCTCCCTTCTCCTTTCTAAGCCAGTATGGCTCCTCTTGTTTGGGAGACAAAATGATTATTTTGTCTCCCTCCTTTAATAATTTAACTTTATTTTATTAACCCTTTGGTCCTCCATATTCTATTAATTCACCTTAAATTTATTTTATTGCATTTGAGCCCATGAATCTCATTGGTCCATTTTAATGTTCACAAACCCTAACTTAGCCATTAAGAAATATTTTGATTGGCTCTCATAATAAAATATCTCCATTATAACATATTTTTATTCATTTTCTCCTTAGATTTAACTTTTATCTGGAATTAAACGTCAAAAGAAATATTCTATGTTCGTCTAAACTTCAAATTGACCATGAAATATTCTAAGTAAATCCTTCCGCAGTGGATTCGGACTACGAAATCACCCAGTCAGTTTAAAATCCTTAAACTTCGACAATCGGACAATGCAGAGTATTATTATCAGAGATTACATTCGAATCGCTGGCTTATCAAAACGGACCCTGGATTTCTCTCAGATTCAGTTCGTTGGAGCTCTATAGTTGATTAGGACATTTCGTATTTTGGCCCAATTTCGAAAAAATTTCGTGCCGAGCTCTTCGATCCAAGAATCACTATTAAACTAAATGTCAAATTCTCTTCTAAATATCAGTTCAAAGTCATAGGAACGGAAATTTCTTAAAAATTCCTTTGCAAACCCCTCCATCCGGATATACTAAGAAAAATCACTATTCCTTAGGGCACCCGGTTACAATTTTCGAAAATTTTCACTTTATGCCCAAATGATGTCCGGAGCGTTCTAAATTCTAATCTACCCTCATTTCTATCATTGGACCTCTAATCAGTTCAAAAACTACTATTATAACATTAATTCAGGTTGGGGGTTTTACAAATATAATAGGTTAATCATGAAAAAGGAGTGAGAAAATGGCACAAAAATAATCAATACACTCACTTACTCGGGACTGCTTGCTTTCACGAATCCTTTTGATACTTGGAAATCGAAGTCAAACCCAAAGTCAATACCCTATCAAGAGGAAGATGTCTCTCCTTCATCATACTTTTAGTAAATAATTTCCTACACCCCCTTAAATGTGACACCTAGACGTTAATAAATCTACCTATATTGAAGCAAAGCAAGAGACTGCAATGGATAACATTGGAACAATATGAAAGGCTTTTAGAATCCAACAAAGAAGAAAAGATTTTCCCGATCTCTTAAGTTTTCTTCTTTATTTTCACACCACTATTTCATTTAGTTACTCCCATTGATAAGAACCATGCATAAAAAAATGACTTTACATCATCATATTTCCCCCACACATACCACTAATCCCCTAGTCCTCTTTTAGAAAACACGCTTCTAGGCATCCATGAACGTAGTTCCATACAATAGAAAAGCCTTAAATTACATCACACAAGCATAACTAGAATTCAGACACATCGGTATCAAAAAAAAACTAGAATTTGAAACATCTTTGTCGTACATCTGACAACCCTCTGCGACAAACCCCAGTGACGGCGGCTACTAGTCTAATTATGCAAAACAAAGGGGAATAATTAATCCAATTTGACATGACAAATATCAAGGAAGTCTTATTCTGGTTTTAAAAAAATCATCATCCTCCAAAGTAGGTTATTACTCACTAATTTCCTTCTACTTATTGAATTGTAACCTTTTTACTTACACCAAAGAAAATAATTACAAATTGCACTCGGTTTTTTTATTTCAAAGAATATGGTAGTGTCTAAGTCTTTCGGTTGAAAAGAAAGTAATAACACAACCAACAAGCCACAACCAAAATATTTCATTATGGCGTTATCAAAGATTCCCAATAAAATTCGAGAAAATCAAAATTTAGTGGTAATAGAATTTGAAGCGACCTACAACAATTCATTATATATGAAAGTTTCAAGTGGACAAGACGGGATGCATATGGACCAAAATAGGACATTAGGAAAAGAAGAAAGAAATAGCAAATCAGACTTAGAAATCAACTTTGCATGCATATGTCTCGAATTTTTCCCAAAGTAAATCAAATTAAGTGGAAAAATAGGTGAAAGCACAACTCCTACTTCCTGAATCTCATGATGATTTTCTAGTCTACATTGTTTAAGCCACATGTACAATATCAAGTAAACATTATTATTGGAGCAAAACATTGGCTGCAACATTATCTGAACTCTCTCAATAATCATTAAAACTTATGTGGTAAATATGGGAAATGAAAAAAGAGCAAATACTTTGTCATTGGATGGTTTTAGAGAGGTAAGGCATTTTCATTTTATTTTTCGGGAAAAAGTGATAAAAGTTATAAGAAATTATCAACAAGATTATTTATTGACCCAAGAAGATTGATCCAACAATGACAAAAAACAAGAAATGGACAACAAAACATAATATCTCTATTTGATTATGAAACATATCATTCATAGTAGATTAATAACATTACTTCTTAATGATCCGGTATTGTTGGCTTCCATTCTTCGTTGAAAATCTGCAAGGCGCAACATAAAATAAATGACTAGGGTTTATGATGAGTATTTTCTTCTCCCACTCTTTAAATGTTCATCATATCTCATTTTAAAAGGTTTTTCACCGGTTTTCCTTATGTGTCAGGAAATGAGCAATTGAACTTTGATCCAATAAGGTTGATCAAAGTGAAAAGAAGATAGAATCATTGACCCATAAATCATTAATAAAAAAATCATTTCATAAATAGTCGAAATTAATATACTACAATCATTTGATTAAATTATATTATGCTTAGACCATAAATTAATAAAAAAAATGACAAATAAATAAAAATCGAAGAGTGGGGGAGAAGATGAGTTGGATTGAAAATTGAGACACTTCAATCATATCTCCAAATGAAGGAAGAATAGCACATGGGATACAGGTGTGGTGTCATGATGAAGAAGAAATGGGGAAGAATGAATAGTGAGAGAGAGAGAGAGAGAGAGAAAGTGGCTTCCCTTAAATGTTGGTAATGGAATAAATTCTTTGGAAATCCCTAGAAAACTCAGGTAATGAACACTGAAAAAAAAAATGGCCAGACGAATTGGGCTATCTCTGAGTCTATTTACTTATAGGCTACAGCTCATACCACTTATAATCTGCTAAAGCAACTGGTTTCAATAATAAGCCCCTAAAGAAAAGCACTCTACGTGACACGTCATCCACACGAGTTTCACGCTACGGCTCTTTAAGGGAAAAAGAAATAGACAACTAAACCATGTACTCTAAAACATATCAATGAAAGAATTTAGTATTAGTATTGGAGGGTTCATCAAAACCTCCTCTCTAAGTGGGTGGGTTAACGGGAACCATTAAGCGGGTTGACAATATGGGCGCCATTTGAATTTGAAAGAAAACCCAAGCGAGGAAACTAACAACCTTTATGCTTGAATTGAAAAAGAAACTGAGACATGGATGTAATTATTTAGAGGTTCCTATAATAATGCAGTTCATGTGTTATATAATATTAAGGGCAATGCATGTTTGATACTAGCCTTAGTCGTTCAATTCTTGTTCATCATTACATGAATAATGGAGTATTACGAGCACTATAATGTTGGTGTTATGTGAAATTTCCAAATATAAGGTTTAAAACTTATAAATATAGAGTACACCTACGTATTATAAGATGATAGTTTATTTAAAATAAGTTATAAAAGAAAGCCTTAAAATGGCGGATAAGCAAGTTATGATCAAGTTTCAACTTAGCAATGGACTATTAATCCATTGCCTTACACTGAGAAGAAGAAAAAAGCCACAAAGTGGTGACCATCACTCTTTGATCACAGCTGACAAATACAACCTAATGGAGCAATGCAGTCAGCAAGACGATTTTGAAACAATGGAGATTAAAAATACCTAATAGAATTAAAATAAATAAAAATAGAAACAATAAAATAACAAAAATCCTTGGTTTTCTTAGACACCAAGCAGAGCAAATAAATGAATACATAAAAAGAGGTTCAATAGAAAATAAAGAACAAGAAGGACAAATTGCTTACAGTCAAACATCAGGACACTAGAAACCACTTTTGCCTAAATATTATACCAGTTCTGCGGAATCTGAAAAAACAAAAATAAATAGACACAATAGGACAAGCATAATAATTTTTAAATAGATAAAAGAAATCAGTTTAAGACAATAAAAAAAATTCATACAGTAGGAGTGTAGTCACAAAGGGAGCGAAGAGAAAATCAATGAAGCCTTGAGAATCGTCGTCGTCCACAGCATCGTTGCCTCCACGATTTTGATTCATCTTCTTACATCTCTCTCTTGAAAGCCACCTATTCGTTTATACCATATTTATTGTGGCTGAGGATTTTCAAGCGTCGCGGGTAAGAGTTTTCAAGCTGTCATGGAAATGGACACATGCATCCATTGCCATGTTTTTGAGGAAAGAAGAGAAAATACAAAGTGGTGAACTTTCATCACTCTTTGATCACACCACAAACAAAAACAACCTAATACAGGCAATGGCCTAGTCCTTCAAAAGCAATTTTGGAAACCAAAACAGCCTAATAGAATTAAAAATAGAAACAATAAAATAACAAAAATCTCGTTTTCTTGGGCACCAGCGAATAGAAAAGAAAAAGACATACATAAAGAGATTAAATAAGAAATAAGAACAAGAGGAAAATTGCTACGGTCGAACATCGGGACACTTTGAAAACCCTTTTGCCTAAATAATACTCCACCGGTTCGATAGGAATCGAGGAAAAAAAAATACGAGGAAAGCATAACAATGGGCTAAAGAAATCAGTTTTAAGACAACAAAAAAATAAAAATCATACGATTAGGGTGTTGATAAAACAAGAGAGAAAATCAGTGGCGAATCGTCGTCGTGCCTTGCATGTCGTTGCCTCCATGATTTTGGAACCTCATCCGCTATTTCTCTCTCTCCCGCGAAAGCCGCCTATTCGTTTATGGAAACCCTAAGAGTAAAGCCCTCACCATTTCTTTCGGCTCCTTCGTGACAATTCGATCGACCCAATAAGCCAAATTCTCTCCTCTACCACCCTTTCTTAATCTTCTCATTACTTGAATTATACGTCGACATGAACAACCAAATTAAACCCCTAAAACAAAGGAAGAACAAACCATAAATGATCCTCAAGAACTTTTATTTGTGTCAACCGATAATCAGTGAATCTCGCCAACACGAACACGGAAAACAAAATAAAGGGATCGGAATATTGAGTTAGGGTTTTTTTCAAGTTAGGGCTTTCTTAGGGTTCGGGGGGAAGATCGGAGGAAGCAACCAGTGGTAGAAAATTGAAATGAACAAAGTAGAAGAGAAGCTAAGGAAAAACTATTTAGAGATTGTTTTGTTATATTATTATAATATTTTATAGAATTTTTACTTTCTTTCACTTCGGTGTTTTGTCTTTTTGTGTTTTGAAAAAAAAAAAATCAAGCGTGTTTTTTTTTTTTTTCTTATTTTATTTTAAAATAAAATAATTTAAAAACTATAGATGCGCGCAACTAAAGAGGCTGGCTTTGCGGAATTCATAGATAATTGATTTCGGTTTTGGATTTCATTGTTAAATTTCTTTTTAAAAAAAAAGACCATCGAATTTTAGGTTCATTTAATTTAAATGCTCGATCAGTTATTAGTAAATCAATCTACTTAAAATTATTTAAAGTAATTTTTGCCAGGTGTTAAATATTTAATTCATACTTATTTTGTTACTTGATTTTTATATTTATTTATTATTTAAATGTACGTATTTATTTATTTACATAAATAAATATTTATTTATTGTTGCTTGTCTTACTGCTTGAAAAAAGTAGCTTTTGATTTAAAAAAAAAAAAAAAAAAGAAAAAGGAAAAGAGAAGCACATGAGACTTCTCTTCATCGAAACAGCACCCCTCGAAGATACTGGTTTTCTCTTTCTTCTCTTTTACATTTTTCTCTACTGTTTGGCTGAACCATATGGCTTGTGATTTGGCCATCCCGATCTTCTAGTACCTTGAAAGCCTAACTCGAAACTCTCGACTCAGTGAGTCTGGTTTTTTATTTTTTTTCGTCTCTAGAGGAAGCTGTTTATGGTCAATACGATTATTGTACATTAGTATCATTTATTATTTGGTCCTTTTGTTTTAGGATTTAATTCTGTTAGTTGTTAAGTGGTTGATTTTGTGTTTGGTTGATGAGAAAGAAGACGAAGGAATGGGGTAGTAGAGGGAAGATACTGGATAACGTGAAGAAAGAAGGGAAATAATGAGAAAATGATGGAAAATTTTGTATAGAAAAACTTTCTCATATTGAGGTTCGTAAATACAAAAAATTGCACTTTGGCCAAAATTCATAAGATTCTGGCTTAGTTGATCTGAGTTATTATTTATTTGTTTGTTTGGATATTAGCAAAGAAAGTGGAAAGTGGTAGTAATCAAAAATGTACTTTACTATTATTTTTCTTTAACATGGGAAAATAATTTTCCTTAACATTTTTTCCTTTCCACTGCAGTATTTTTTGGTTTGAAACAAAGCGCATGCTTTTGGAATCTGGAAATCTTCAGGAAATAAAATATAAAGGAAAAGTAGAAGGAAAATAAAATATATATTTAAACTTGACAAATTAATTTATATATTTTCAAAACTCATTTTATTTGTTTTTCGACTAAAAATTTAAAATATGTAAAATCTTGAGAATATTGAATTTTTTGATTTTCTTTTTTTATGGCACCACTAGTGACGAACATGAAAATAATTTTCTTTAGCAATTTTTTTCTTTTCCCTATTACTTTCCAAGTTCAAAGTGTAAGACCCGAGAAATTCCAAATTATGAAAAAATGGTAAAATCGTAATTTCGGTTAAAAATCCGAAATTTATTCTCTAGATCTCGGATGACGAAAAGGATTTCACCGTTGGTCGTCTGCGTGAAATCTAGCTAACATAACGATCAATTTAAATGCAGATTAGGGCGATGGATTGACCACGTTTTTCGAAGCATCGCTGGTCTTAAATAAGCGATTTTTCGATCGACAAAGAGTGATCCATATAACCGCGTACTCATGTGCCGTAAGTGGTATGAGTATAAAAATGATGAAAATGGACGTGGAGTATAGTCATGGGAATGTCAAGCGGGAAAATAAATGATAAAATTGTCATTTGGAATTGTTGGATTATAAAAAGACAAAAACTCAATAGTGTCATCTCTTTGATTCAAAGACCAAACAAAAAAAAACGTGCTGAGGAAGAAAGGGCTCACAGTGGCTATGGCTTTTGAGTTTTAGTGAGAGAGAGAGTCACTTCTCTCTAAAATACCGAGCGTCAAGTCGTCGAAAGTCTTGGACGAGAAGAAGAAAGGTTGCTCACAGCGGAGAGGCCTACAGCGCGTGGAGGCTTCGGTTTTTAAATTTCGTCAAACTCCATGAGGTAGGGGTTTCTCCATACTTGGATTTTATTCTTTATTTAAGTACTTTGTTAATGTTTGAGTTTAATGAGGTCGTGAGGAGCCGTTTGATAGGTTCCAAATCTTGGAGCCGAGGTGTTCGATTTTTTAAACCCAAATGGAGGCGACTATGGCCATCACACGGCCCGAATTAGGTTGTTACTTGTGCATTTATGTGTTAATGCATGCTTTGGTTTGTGAGACCCAGAAATTGCTAGTGAAATTCGGGTTCTAAAAATTGAATCGACGATTTGTGTTGATTTTCAGGGAATAGCTGCTTAGGGGGTTATTTAGAATAGTGTTCACAAAATAATTTTTGTGAATTAATATGTTTAATTCGAATTAATTCAAGTGAGATTGCTCGTGTTTGAAGTTGATATTAGCCATGTGAGAATTTTAATTTTGATGTGATGGAATGTGAAATTCGTAACATGATTGTGTGAATTTAAATTATGTTAATATGTACATTATTATATATTTGTGTGTTGTAAAGTGATGGAGATTGGCGTGTGCGTTTATTATCTTGTTTGCAGGCGCTGGGACGATAAGAGTGAGTCGTAGAGTGGGTCTATGAGATAATGGTTCGGAGGGTTGTGCAAATAATGAATATCGGAGGGTACGTCCCAGGCAAAATATCAATCGTCGGGCTAATTGATATACATCGGATTAGTCCATACACAATATCAATCGTCGAATTATTGATTATTGCCACATCGGAGGGTTGTCCTGAGCAATGAAACTAGGTTCTCATCATTGGCTTAGGTGATTAGTGGTCGGGAGTCGGGATATGAGATGATAAGTTAGACGTTCAGTAAGTTAATATGTTTGCTTTAATGTGTGTTTATTTTGAAGCGATATGCACTTAGGTGGAGAGTAGTCCAGCCATGAGGTGGGTCCACTCCGAGGCATTAGCTTCGCCCACAATCGAGGAACATATTTTGTGACCTTGAGCAGGGAGTCCGTTGACTACCGTCGGCCCGCGGAATACTCGTGAATGTCGAATTTGACGAGCATTTTCACGAAAATCGAGATGATCTCCTTTGTACGGGAGCTCTACCGAATAAAACTAATAAACACGCATTCCACATACGATCAACAATATATGCAATATACTTATCATCCCAGTACTTAGGCCCATCAAGCACAATACTCAACACAATATATCAAACTATATCAATGGAGTTTAAGAGTTATTTTACTCTTAACGGCCATATATTAAGATTAGAAATTCCGTACATATGTGAAGTCATCAAAGCCGATCCGAGCTTTTCTTCTAAATTTCTTCGCCTCTAGAATGGCCCGGCGGCGATCTCGCTTCTTGGCTACCACTGTACTGTGAAAGGGGATCCACGGCGCGGGGTGAGCTAAAGCTCGATCAGGGAGGTAGCCTAAGTGGGCTACTCACCGCCTAAGTGCGGTCTGTTCCCAAATTACTTTATTCAAAGCAAATGCATGATCTATGAATCATTTTTTGACCAACTGAGACCAGGAGTCCTCGGAGCTCTCACACTCGCCTAAGCCTTGTATGAGAATTATTATTTTATTAGTGGACAACCCTCAGATGAATATATCCAATTGGGCGCTCAGGACGATTGATGTTTACATGGACCTCAAGACCCAGATAAATATCCATTGGTATTCAGGCAGTTGATCATATTAACTGGTTTGGACTACCTCAGATAATTTACATTTTAGACTACCCTCCGAACCTTGTTTCTACTCATCTCTCATGCACTCATTCTATCATTACTAGGATGTTCGATTTTCCTTGGAATGTATTGGTTCAATTCGATCTAAAATCACATAAGATCATATCAACATGAATATATTGCATAATATCCAATCACCACGATCATGTCATGTAATTAATCAATTTAAAGCATCAAGAGTACGCTCACTTGGGCTAATGATCATACAGTATTTAATTTAAATCCTTTCGGCCAACCGATACTTTCACAAATATATATTTTAGAACATATTAAGACAGTGAAACTGTTATATTAGGAAAATCCTGAGCTGCCGGTTCACTTGGTAGACACTTCACGGCCATTCCGTGACCCAAAGCATATCAACACATGATTAACACCCCAAGCGACCATTTTTTACACCATTTCGGTCATGGAGCATGCAGGGCTGCTCCATTTATTTCCAAATTTTTTACACATTAATTCAATCGGGGTTTGGGGCCAGATCAAACGGCCTAATATTGATCGACTCAAACATTCGAAAAGTACTAAAATGGGAATAGTGTCAGAGTAGGAGAATCCTACCTCGGGGAGGTTTGAAGAAACTCACTAAAGCCAGGAGTCCACGCGTAGCTGCTCAGCGTGGAACGTCTTTCCTTTTGCCGTCCTGAAGGCCAGTCGACCGGTTGAATGGCGCGTATTTCTGAAAGTACTCTCTCTCTAAAATTCTCTCAAGCTGGAACTCACGCATCCCCTACATCCGGCGCCCTTTGATACGCCCGTTTTTTGTTCTTTTATCGATTGGAGAAAGACTTCAAGCTGACTGTTTGTCACTCATTCATCTTCAATCCCATTTAATTAATTAATTCTCTTCTTTCTCCGGTTTGACATTGGTACTATCTCAGCGATCCATTTCCATCATTTCTCTACTCTTACCTTGTATTTTGCATGGTATTATGTGACCGTGCGTAGAAAATCGGGTTTACGGCACGGCAGCGTCTCAGCGTGCCAACTCAGGTATGCCGGAATATTGAAATTTTACGTGCTAGCGTATTTTTCGAGGACGATTCAACGGTGAAATCCGTTTAGGCCATAAGGAATCTAGAGAATAGAGTACAGTTTTGTCGAGAATTAACAATTTTATTAATTGAAATTACGATTTTGCCGCTTTTCCGAAGTGGGGTCTGGGTCTTACATATTTTTCGGTACAAAGACATACAGGGAGACGGCTCATCTTGGCCCAGAGTTTGTGAAGAAAGTCGAATTCGTGACTTTGATGGTTTTAAACATGTATTATAACTCTATAAGTTTGATATATGTTGTAGAAGAGTAATTTATTAACTTTTGTAACTATGGTAGATAGTTGGTATATTGATAAGTCTTGGTTTATGGGCCCAAGAGGCTGTTTTTATTCATATGTGTATCATGTGATTGATGTTGGGACAGGAGTTGTATTAAGGGTAGATCTCCCCGTACAAATGAGACTTTGCCCGATTTTCGTGAGAGATGTCGGGTCGCGCGTGAGAGTGTTCGAGATTGTGGTGTCAGCGGACCGGGATTTGGGGCGTCACACCAAGCGGATCCTTGGTGTTTGCTTTGATTGTTTTAGTTTTGAGAATTAAAGTTCATTCATTTAGTCATGAGTTTTGTTGGCTAATCCCTTTATTATACTTATGATGATAATAACGAAAGTAAATCAGTCAAGTGATGTTCTCAGTGAAATAATGATGTCGAGCCTCCTTCCTTGTATATTGTTATAGAATTACCAACAGCAAAAAAAATTACTAAGGCTCCATTTGGAACTGAAAGTACTAGGGAAAGAGGAAAAAATGAAACATGCAAAATAGATTATCTCATGTTTGGTTTTCATTGTGGTGGAAAATATAAAGAGAATCAATATGATAAAGAAATTCATTAATTTTTTAAATATTTTAAATTTCTTAGTCTTTATATAATAAATAGAAATAAATAAAACGAGTTTAAATAAACATATATAATTAATATTTTTAAGTGATTATTTCACATCGATCTAAGTTTTTACTTTGTTTTTTGTTTTGTTTTTTTTTTGTGATTTTATCGTCGATTTGTTGTGGTGTGTGGTTGTATCTTCTTGGTATGACTGTAGGCGATTTGCAAAACATATTTTGTTGAACAGAAACATCAAATCATGGTCGTTAATAAGCTGTAGAACTGGAATCATAGGTATAAATATATAGTGTTCAAGCCGATTTATTTATGTTATTAACTTAGACGTTGTGTTATCCTCTAAAATATTTAGCAAATTTGATTATATGTTTTTATCTAATGTATTATTAGTTTTAATCAATAATTATTATTTACCCAATGACAAGATAGTAGCATAAAATTATATTATATATATTACCTCAAGTCGTTCGTGATCTTTTTTTGTCCTCTTTTTTTAGTTTTTAAATTTTATGTTTTATAAAGAAGGTTTTGGCGACAATTAACCTTATGGATGAATACTAGGGTTCTTACATTTATCCATTAAAAATGAATAATGACATTAACAATCTTGTGAAAATGAATCATAATATTTTAAATTTTAATACACATTTTTATTTACTTTTATGACAAATACTGAGTTGTAAGAAATACAAATAAAGATAAAATAAATTGACAAAGGGGTGTTTTAAATAAATAATATAAAAAATAAATTTTGTATAAATTGCATGATTTTTCAAATGATGTTAAATATTGTGTACTTTATATATTAATATAAGGAATGATTGAAACAATACTTGTTTACTGTTTGAATAAACTTATGGTAGTAAATCGTTGTTATTACCATGAGGAACAGGGAAACATACTTAAATAAATTAATATAAATTATTAATGTTTAAAATAAACATTTAATTATAATTGATTACGATTCATACGCGCGGCGTATCTTTGTGATTCAGTGGCGATAAACGAAAAACAGGAATCAAATAAACACCAGCTTTGAATAGTCATCAGCTAATATATCATTGGGCGCGACAAAATGTTAGCAGTTCAATTTTAAAATCGTGAAATATTGTGAAGGAAGATAGGCTGTCATTATTTTTCAGTTATCGTCAAGAAAATTAATCTGCTTTGGTTAGATAAATAAACGGTTGGATTATGTATTATTAACGCTTGGTTTTAAATAAGAAATATAATGTGTTAGTAACACTTGGTTTTAAATAAAATATATTTAGTTATAGTTTTATAGTTTGAGGGTAATTAAGTCATGTAGCTTGAACCCGGGAGTCCGTTGACTACGATCGACATGAATACAAGTGGAGTCGGGTTACCGACGCCACTTTAGAAAATCGAGAGCGAGTCTCCTTTGTACGGGAGCTCTACCCAGTTAAAATATACACATGAAACCTGTCCCAAGCGGGTCCAATGTATTCAATATATCCAGAGATCAAATCACATGATATCTGACCACTTGGGCCTAGCGATACTCGTAATACATACCAACTATGAATCCAACTATATACCCAATAGTTACAAGAGTTCAAATGTTTTACTCTCATACAACATATATTAAAATTAGGGAAATTCTAATACATGTAGATATCGTCAAGCCAAAGCCACAATCCGGCTTTTCTTCTAATCTCAGTCTCTAGGATGAGCCTTCTCACAAATGCGCTCCACATGCACAGTGAAAGGGGATCCCACGGCCAGGGTGAGCTAAAGCTCGGTAGGAGAATGCGCCACTAAGTGGGCTACTCACCACTAAGTGCGATTGCAATGTTCCAATTTAAACACACATTCAAGCAAATGCATGATCCTACTTGAATGTCTACATGACCAACCTTCAGGATCCAGGAGTCCTCATCGACTCTCTCACTCACTAAACCTTGTGTAGGAATTATTAGTTTTATTGGTGGGCAACCCTCCGGTGAATATATAACTCGATTGGGCGCTCAGGCGTTGATATATATTAGTGTTTAATGGATTACCCTCCGATGAATATATATCAGTAGGCGCTCAGACGGATTGATCATATTATTTAGTTGGACTACCCTCAGATGAGATATATATCAGTGAGTAGCTCAGATGATTTGATATATTATTTAATTTAGGCTACCTCCAGATAATTAACATTTTTAGACAACCCTCGAACCATTTAATATTTTAAGACTACCCTCCCAGGAACCTTTTTCCACTCTAGACTCATCTCATTACCTTGTATCTATGGTCTAGGATGTTCTAGTGCATATGGAATCATGTGTGTGCAAATTCAATCTGATCTAGTCACATGTAAATATATAAACATGCATATATTTACAAAATAACCAATTCACACAATCATATCAGTATAGAATTAATTAATGCACACATCAAAAGTTAGCTAAAGCAGGCTAATGATCATACAGTAATTTAATTTAAATCCTTTCGACCAGCACATATTTTTCACTTAAATATATTTTCAAAGAAACATTATTAGGGAATAGTGAAACCCTAGTTTACTATTTAAAATCTAAGGCATCGAGTTCACTTAGTGAACCCGCAATCCAAACCATTCAGGCCCAATGCATACCAAGCAAACATTTAGTACCTGAAGATAACACTAATCACCCAAATAGCCCCTAACATCGGTGGAAGCGATCACATTTGCTCATTTTTCTCTTTCAAAAATTCAGTTAGTGTAATGTTTTGGGACCGATCCCATGCAGCTCCCGTTCAGGCCTTTTTCGTATCAATACACTTGATTTAAATGCGCCAGAATTTTTAAATTAAAACGCGACGGTAAATGTGACCCGCTGTTTCAACATTGGGTTTGACAAATTCAAATCAATTCGGTCCTGACTTTGGGAAGCCAGATCCAACTCAGTCCCTCCTTTGACCTCGAACTGGCAAAACATGAATAGCAAAAATGGGAATAAGCATGAAGTAGGAGAAAATCCTACCTCAAGGAGTTTGAAGAACTCTCCCAAATCCGGGGTCACGCGTTGTCTCGCGCGTAGAGCGACTTCCCTTCTTGCTCGTCGGCCCAGCGGAAGCGGTCGGTTCGTAGTATTTTTAGAGAGGAAGTTTCTCTCTCTCAAAAATAGTTCTTGCGGGAAAATCTGGTTCTCACGTTTTTGGTTTGGCCTAATGTAGGAGGAGATGAGAGGACTATTTGCTCTTTTGTCTTTTAGTCACTTAAATCAATTTCATAATACCCACATTATGTCCCTTCTTTCTCGATTTGATATTCGGCACTATCTCGGCCGTCTATTTTCATCATTTCTCTACTCATACCGCTCATAGTACATGAATACATGTTATAATGGCTTCCGTGCATCGAAAACGCCGTTTACTACACGAGAAGCGATGCCTCGAAGCGTGTCGATTAGCATCTCGAAAATTATGAAATTTTATGTGCTAACTAGATTTGTGAGGCGATTCCAATGGTACAATCCGTTTTGTCATCAGAGATCTAGAAATTAATTCACAGTTTTAACCGTAATTACAATTTGTAATCAAAATTCTCGATTTTGCCCTTATTCCATAAATTAGAATTTCAGGTCTTACATTTCTCCTGCCAAAGAATTTCGTCCAGAAGTCGGAACAATCATAATCACTACGCATGTATGTGCAATGCAGCGTGCAACGTACCATGCATGTAAAACTAGTCGTTTAAATGCTAAACGGCTAAATACTGATACCTTCATCCACAAACAAAGGATGGGTAGCTACTTATCGTGTCCTCGCGCTCCCACGTTGACTCCTCCACTCCACGGTGCAGCCATAGCGCTCTCGCTAGCCTCACGCGGTCTTCGCGTCGCAAAACGATCCTGACTACAAACAGTACCACGGTCCTCGCCGAGGTCCGTCGGTGTCAAACCTCGATCTATCCCGATCCACCACATGAAATTTGGATCTTGGAGTATATATATCGGGAGCAGGCGTGAAACCTGCGTGGACACGACATGCTGGCGGTAGCGGCTAACGATGCATACGGAGGTGCCTATCCTCTCGAGGAGTATCTCGAAGACCCCGAATAAACCTCGATAGTTTCCAGCTTCATAGGAGGGCTGACCCTCCCTCTTAGGTATCGCCTTTGGAGGCGTGATCCCCAGCCTCGGAGCTCTAAGGGTCGGCGTGTTGCATCATCATCTTCTACCGGCTCTAGGCGGTGAGAAGCAGCTATCGTATCAAGCTCACGCTTCTCGGAGGGTGTGCCACAAATCGGATCGGGACCATTGATGGGCTGCTCACCTCGGGGTCCGATGTAGCAGTGATCTGCGGCCTCCCCATTACAATGCCTCATATGGTGCCATTCGTATGCACGATAACTACGGCGTGAGCGAATTCCACTATGAAGCGATAAATCCCAGCACAACCTTATGACTGGGACGTATGCTCGCGTGTCCTCTAACACATGTATAATCAAGTCTGACCGTATCCACTACCTGACCCTTGCTTGGTGTGTAGCAGCTAACCTCTCCAAGGTCACACGATCATGACAATCAATGGGCCAGTCAGCGCTAGTCCATGTCATGAATGACGCATCCGTATCACAGGAGCCCTCGCCGGCTCGACAACAACACTCAACGAGATTTTCCAAAAGATATCAAACCTTGAGTCACGGCTCTGTGCTTTCGACTCTCGGTCTGCGTGATAATCATGTCTAAAAACGAAACTCACCCCAGCTCATAAAGTGGTGAATGACCATCACAGTACTTACGCCCGGCTTCGTAGCGATGTCAGCGTGCGCATGAGCGTGTGATGTAATATTGTGACAGCCAATCCCGGTTCCATGAAGCGAAGTCTCGGAGATCTCACTCATAAACGACACATCACATTGACTCTGGGGCCGTGGCTGCCTTAGGGAATGGGAAGGCATGGGCCCTTGAAACCCATTATGACCTTATTGAAATATTCATGTAATGAAAGCTATCATACGATCACTGCCTATATATATCCACATGCATATATATAATATGCTCGAGATGCCAAACATCAATAGGGAGAAATAAAGTCACCAGTCCCATATACAGTCATCATACACAAAATGAGCAGATTATAGATTACAAAACATACTAATATTCCAAAGTGCTGCTGATGACTAGATTAAATAGACAAAGATTAATACTATCATGTGGTATGTAACCGCCGTGAAGGAAAGGGTGAGGCGGGTTCTCAAGGATCACGAGAAGGAGGGTAGCCGATTACCTGAAGGAAAAGCGTAATTAGAATGTCGAGTCTCGAGAGTGGGAGTTAATATCACATAATTCATACCGTATCCATGACCAAAATGCTATACACGCTATAGTAATTCATAATATAAACATGGTAATGAGAATTATATTAATAAGGAAATTCATAATCATGTATCGCACACGACATAGTTCATGTCATAACACAAATATTACATGTCGAGACATTAGTGGGACCACATGTTCCAGCCTACTATAAGCCCTACGGCTCTGTTTAATCCGATGAGATTGGGCGCCCAGAATGCTCGGCCGGGGTCCTTATCCGGTCGACACTTAATCCAATAACCTATAGTTTGGCGCCCAGAGAGAATGTCAGCGGGGGTCCTTACCTCCCGATACTAACATATCACCCAATCCATGGCCGGCGCCAGAGTGGCAGCTCAACCGGGGGACCTTACCTCAGGCATCCCAGGAAGCGCTCAACCTTGGAACTCCGTGTCGCGACATAGCTATAACATAGGCGGACCCAATGGGGTGCGCCGCGCGATCACGTGTAACCCATCGGGTGGTATATACTACTATAGTTCCTATTACAGTCATTTGCAAACAATACACACTCACATCCATCATTATAACAGGTCTCATATCTTGATTATGCTTCATAACAAATAAATAATTTAATTACCATAGTAAAATGACATTTCGTTAGTATTAATCGTATCGTGATGACGGTGGCAGCAATGCCATAAATGTTATGCATTTCATGAGATGGTGTGTTATAAACCTCATGATATCAACTCACGAGAAGAATCGGGTCTAGGAACCGCTTCTATCTCATTTGCCACAGCGTAAATTTGTCGACAATCTAGAATGAAAAAGACATAATCAATATCAAGATTGAGGTTTAAAGCAACTCTGAACTCAAACTAGACAATTCAGGCTGAGCGGAATTATAAAGCACATCTAAATTCTACGAAAATTCAGAACCTCCCACAAAAGTAGGGACTTAACTCCACTGTAAAACAAGTCGAGGAACCTCTTAAATAACATTCCAATATACGATGGAAATCAAACATCAGGCGGGCCACCTGACTACAATTTGCAGGCTAGTCCCGATCCATCAAATCAACAATTGTATTCGCAATATACACGATCAATCTTACTAACTACTTGGGATCATACGATACAAGTAACTAATTCAACGTAGTCAATCTGATGGACATATTCAACATACATTATTGAGCAGTTAAAATGAATTATCGGACAATACGATTAGAGTTCCCACACGTTTTAGGGGTATAGAGATTCTTTCTGCAAGGCTTTCGAAGATAAAGGCGATCAAGTCGAACACGGAGCAGGAATGAGCGTTCTGTCACGGGCGCGCGCTTCGGTCGCGCGCGGCGGTGGTCGAAAGAGCGAGGGTTGCCTGGAATTTGATTCGAGGACACCGCAGCGGCCAAGCTCGAGAGGACCCAAAATGTGATCGTTTTAGTGAGGACCCGCGGAGTGGCGGTCGGCCCCCGGCGATCCCGACTCGGCGAGAGCTCCGCGCCCGTTCCGGCAAAAGCGATCTTGGAGCGTCGATCAAGGGTGGATCCCTTAAGTTTTGAGAGCGAGGAGTTCGGATGCGGTGTCGGTTTGGGGCGGGTGGCGGAAGCGAGAAGCGGGAGTGGCGGAGTTAAAGAGAGAAAGGCGAGGAGTGGAGTTCGGCGATTCGGTGTTTTCCGATGGGTCAGGGGTGGTCGAAGGTGGGTGGCGTCGAGGTGGAGTCTTTTGCAGTGATTGGGGCTTGGGGTGGTAGAAAAGCCAGGCTGGACGGTGGCGGCGCCGAGAGGGAGAAGAGAGAAGAGGCTGCGTGAAGGAGGAAGAAGAAAGGGACGAAATTGTCTTTGGCAACTTCCAGAGAGTACCTTAAATCCTTCCGATATTTTAATTACTACCATTGAGTCTAATTACAATTTAATTTGAGTTAATTTGTAATTAAAACTTAATTAGAATTATAATTAGTATATATTTAAGTATTTACTTTATTTTAACACTTAAATTAAGCCATATAACTATTAAAATAATTATCTATATAATTTATATGGTAAAAAAAATAATTATTGAGACCTAAGAAAATAAATACTTAGAATTCGACATAAATATATATAATTAGGAAAAATTTATATTAATAATCCAAATTACATGACGCTTAGAATTTGGGTATTACATGACCCTATCGGTCGACTCTCACCCCTACATCCTAGGGAAAAACATCTATACATGGCTTCTCTAAAGGCCTTAACCTCTAATGAATCATTGATATACGTGTCGGGTATGACAGCCGGCTAAGGTCTGATCACCGACAATTTACATGGGTACATCGACTCATAAATATCAAACCGACATCAACAGCCAATATTTCTACCATCCTAAAGTCCACCACTTCCAGCGCACAACTACGTGTATTTAGACTTGACCACTCTGCCTCTCGCCTATATGTGTTGTTGGAAGTGTATATAACCTCGAGCCCCAGACGGATTTCCTGTGACAGGTACTAGGGTGTGGAGGAACGAACTGTATACTATCATGTTCTATGGCTAACTGGAATTGGATTGTCCCAAAGCCTTGGGATCCCTGTCTCTGGGGCAATCCCGTCACTCATGCTCGATCCGGCCTAGTCCACGGGAGAGCTAGTGTAGGCCAGAGTCTTCGCCTCTTCCCCGAACTAGAAGAAGGCTCATCCTCCCTCTTTCTACCGACACAGTATCGAGTGTTTCCAAGTATCTTCAATCTCTCTCTCTATGGTGGGAGACCGTCCCAACCATGAATTCCGTATCCGTGGCGAAGTCTTACGATCCTGTCGAATGAACTGACTTAGCCCAGATTCTAGAGTGTCTCTCGTAATACCCGGTTGATCAGGCTACATATCTCGAGATTGACCTTCGGTCTCTCCCGACTCATCCAATGCCTCAACCTTATCTGAATTAGACTAACACTCCTAATGAAGCACCACGTGTCAAAACCTCCCTTTATTAGCTAAAGCTAGCACTTCTGCGAACTTGAGTGTACGGTGATGGTACTCTCGACAAACGCAAGGCGATCCTCAATTGATACTCATGCTCCCACTGCGATTGGGAGTGAGTCAAAAATGTCATCCACGAAGACTCACGACAAAATGATCTAGATAGGGTTGGGCACTTTAGCCATGAGATCCATGAATCTTCTTGGCGCGTGTCGATCGATAGGCATCATCGTAAACTCAGAGTACCCGCTGCTTGGCGTCTAGCGTTGCCTTAGGGACATCGGTATCTGACCTCGACTAATGTAACCGGTGCGAAGGTCTATCTTGAAGTAGACTCGCTCCTCTGTTGATCAAATAAATCACGATCCTCGGTAATAGATGCAGATTCTTGATCGTAACCCTTGTCCGATAGTTCTGTGGCCCGGACTGCGGGTTCCTGCGACTGTGGTGCCATCATGCGGAGTCCTTAGAGATGGGTGAAATGCGAGTGTAACTCGATCACGAGAGTCTACTACCCTCGGTGGAGTGGTCCGGGTAGCTTATACGGAAAAACATCCACATATTTGCACACTACTCGGGTAGATCCAGAGTCGATCTCTCCTCGTTCTACGAAGGTGGAGCTCGCGAGCCCGGCAGTTAGCGTCACGACACTTGGACTCGTATGCATCTGGGCGAAATATCATGCTTGTCCCCACTGATACCACGAGATACGAGTCCTGCGTGTGAGGCGGTAACTCTCCTGCGCTCTGTCGATAACAACCACATGGTTGTGATCCATGTGAGGATGACATGAACTCGACATATCCATAATCTCGGGTCCATTGTGGTAGAGGTGAGATCTACAACCATGACCTCGACATCATTCTTATTCTACAATCCTAGGGAGACTGCATTGGCTCCTCTAAAGTCTCTAGAGGTCCTTGCCCAGCTCCACCTTATTTGGGCCTCATTCTCTGGCCCCAGACCTTGACTAGTCTAATCCACAGTCGTGTGGAGGTAATCTCCAGCCTCTAACACTTTCCTGGGTCTGCATGAACCAATGACCATTATAGTGGATCTACAACTCCCACAATGAATGTCGGAGGATGATGAGTCCCCAAACCTGGGGTTACTAGGATCTCCACGACTACACCTTTATGCTAGCACGTCCCAGGCTGGCATCCCCTACGACACCTCGACCTCTACAAGGCACAGTGAAATGGAAATGTCGGCGGGTGAGTCGATTGTCGGTGGTGCGACCGAGTCTCAGTGGACGTCCTCATGTCCTCGATCCTCTACTATCCCATTTACTGATCTTACTTAATAGCAAGAATCATTTAACTTTCATTTCGAGTCTAACTAGTAATGCGAATCTGATTACTAATGGACTTGACAACCATGAACTAACTTAGTTCATTTCTGAAGTGGTGTTAACTTAACCTCAATTTATTTATTGATGGAATTCTAAGTTTCCTTGTTCATTTGATTACGAATCCATAAGGTCATAATTCTAACCTTAGCATTCGCACTTTTCTATCTGCGTTTCTGTACATATAATTTTCTACGCCTTCCTCAGCGCAATCCACGATTTCAAATGGTGGTTAAATCGATACGGTGTCTCCTAAAGAAGAACATGTTTGATTTCTAGTTTTCCCATTATTCTAATAACCTGAGAGAAAACCACAAAAAAAATAAATATATATACTAAATTTAGAAAACAAAAAGAGTTTTCAAATAACATCAAAATGGTGTTTTCAAAGTTTTCAAAACCTGTCAAGAACCGTTTTCAAAACATGGAAAGCGAACAAGCCCTTATATATTTGTTCTCAAAAGTGATTATGTTTTTTTATTTCCAAATTAATGAAAAGAATGCAAATATACTAATTTTAGTTTGATTACTTTTAATTGTTTTTGAAGGAAGTCTTTTATAGGCTTTAAGTATATAAATGATGAGTAAATATTCAAATTGCAAGAAAAAAAGTCACTCGAATCCATAATCTTCTGTCAAGTCATGCTCTAATACCATTTTTAATTTCTCAATAATTTAAAAAAAAATTGAAAGAACCATAACACTTAGATAAAATATAAAGTTTGACATATACAAATTTTCAAGTAATCATCGCATACATAATGCTTATATGAAGACAAAATTGATCAAAATTGATATGTCTTATAGTGTTAATGTGAGCATGGTTGATGTTGTATGGATCAAATTAAAGTACGAGCTAACAATATAATTTGCCTCTTGGAATTTGTCTAAAAGTCTCTGATTTACAAAATTAAAAAATTATAGATTATATATATCACTATATAGTCATTGCATCTAAAACCTGAATAACTTTTGCATAGGTATGATTGTACGAAATTATATTGTTGATTTCTTTTATTGTGATATGTCATTGGTTGATTATGGGTAAATGTCTTTTCAAAGCATAGTCAGGAATAAAGTGAACTTTTTCGAAACAATGGCATTAGTCCCACCTTGCAAGTACAAGTCAATAAAATAAACAAATAAAAAAGACATCCCTTTTTTTATCTCTCTTGAATCGGATTTCACGTTTAAGGAATTAACAAATAAAAAAAAAACATCGTTTTTTTGTTCTAAAATGAATGTGATACTTGTGGTTTTGAAAAATCAAATATTATCCAATTCTCATAGTTTCAAAATCGGTAATAAAAATGAATAAAACATATAAAATATGAAAAACAAATTAAAGGAAACTTAGGTTTGTTAATTAAAATAGTTAAATATATATTGCTAAATTATTTTGTGGGATCAAGAGTATTTATTAAGCTCAAAATAATTGATTAACAATCAAAAGACTTAATAAACATATTACATGATATAAACTTTATTTAACAAATAAGTATATTAAACCATGAGTCCATAGCTAGTTAATATTAAACCATCTTATAAATAGTTCATAATTAATATATATAATTATATAATTAAAATTGTAATATGATTATGTTTATTCTATAATTAATAAATTAATCTAATCCATTATTATTGAAATATAAATCATGGAAATAAATTATAGAATAAATAATTGGTTTGATTACCTTTACACATTTTTTATCTTCATACAACTGTGACTATTTAGTGTGTGAAATGAGTTGTGCTTTGAGTGAGACGCATGTGATTAGATGAATGATAGACAATGGAATCGATTATTGAGATTTGATTATTAGAAAAGGCAACCACATCCTCATTTTTTTTATAAACCACTTGCATGAGGAACTGTTGTCCCTTATTTAATAATTATAATAATGGATAATCCATACTCATAATGAGTTCAAGGCTATAAAATATTAACATCCTACATCCTAGTGAAATTGTTTAGAGTCTATTATATCTTAATAAGTGGTCTCAACTTCAAATAATGGAAATGAAGCTGTGTTATGTGATAAACTTTTATCTCTTGTAGTCCCTTTTGTGGATTAGTTTGTGTAAAACCCCAACCTGATTGAATGTTATAATAGTAGTTTTTGAACTGATTAGAGTCAATGCAAAGCGAGGTAGATTAAAATTTAGAATCTTGGACGTCATTTGGACATGAAGTGGAATTACTGAAATTTATGTGAGATACCCTAAGGAATAATGAGTTTTCTTATTATGTCAGAATGGAGGGGTTTGCAGGAATTTGTAAGAAATTTAGGTTCCTATGACTTTGAGCGATATTTAGAGAAGAATAGGAGATTTAAGTGAATAGTGATTTAAGTTTGAAAATTCGGGGGCTAGTTGAAATTTTTAAAATTGGGGCGAAAATACGAAATGTCGAATATATGTAGAGACTAACGAAACTAGGAAATAAAGTGAAGCGGTCGGTTTGGATAGTTTCGGGTCGTCCAGGCGTAATTCGGGTAATAATGCGCTATTGTCAGGATTCTGGGTGCAATGATTTTAAATCGGAATTTCGATGATTTGGGCACGGAATCCAGTATGAAGGATTTAATTAAAATATTTCATGAGGTCGATTTGAAGTTTAGGCGACCGCAGGAGATATTTTGACATTTAATCGGTATAAAGCGATATAAGGTGAAACTGAGATAAAATCTGCTATAAGGAGATATTTTCTTGTGAGAGCCAATTAAAACATTTCTTAATGACTAAGTTATGAATAAAATAATAGGTTAATGGATTTTTGATTCATTAGAATGGACCAATGAGCTTCTTTGGTTCAAGGGTAATTTTGGCAAGTGTGAAAGGGCAATTTTGTCAAGTGTGAAGCAAAATCTAAATTTAAGAAATTAAGTTGGCTCAAAAGGAGGAGGCAGAAGTAGGAGAGAAAGGAGAGGGAAGAGAGAAAAGAAAGGAGAGAAAGGAGAAGCAAGAAGAAGAAAAGGGGAAGGGCAAAGGTATGAGATGTGATTTTCTCCTCATTCAAGCTTTCAGTGATCTTCAAGTGGTAATCAAGGAGAGAACCAAAAACTCAAGAAACAAGTAAGTTTCATGGTGGGAAAGTTAGGGTTGATGTTTTCCATGTTTAATGTCTTAAATTACAGTATGGATATTAAATCGATGGTATTTAAGGTTTTAATGGTGCGAATTTAATATCAATTGAAAAGCCATGGTTTAGGTTGGGTTTTGACAAAATCAAGTGAGTAAGGAGTTAGGGTTTGATAGTGAGTGTGTGTGTTATGTTGAAATGGGTATAATGCATCAGATTTAAGTGTTTAGAGTGAAAGAAAAATGGAGAGAGAAACACATTTTGGTCAATTTTGGGCAGCAGTCTCAGTACGGGGAAATGTTTGTTTTCTATTTTGACCAGTTTTGAATATTTTTGGCCATAGCACTCAGAATTTTGATCCGATTTGAGTGATTTAAAGTGGCTACGTAAAATAGACTTGAAGGAGAACAAAACTTAAGAAGAAGGTATCGCCAAATTCTGATCTAAGTAGCCTAAATATTCCTCAAAGTAGGACCATGTGCAAGCCAAATTCTGAGTGGGTTTTGAACATGGAATTTAGCCAGTTATTTAGACGTAAAGTGAGTTTGATTGCTCCAATTGGGTGATTCAATTGGAATAGAACCATAGCACCTTAGCTTTAAATGAGTATATAAGGACATAGTGTCAAAATATAAAAGTCAAGACCTCAGAAAAATGGAAGTAATACAAACTGTCACTAGAAAATCGGTAAAATGACTAGTTGGCATGAAAATGCCATAACTTTAGATTTAAGATGATCCGATTGGATTGATTCAATTCTAAGTAAAATAGATTCCCTAGAAGGAATAAGAATATAGGAATAGTGTTTGTATTGGATTAAATGAGTATGGTTAATGTGTAATTGTGATTTTTCTTGGAAAGGTGAAAGGACTATCGGACGGGAGCGGGAACTCAGCGGGGCTCAAGCGGGATTGAGCGGTGAAGCGTGAGAGTGAAAATATTTTGAGAATTGAGTTTTAAAGTGAATGGTTTTAATGTTAAACTGAAAGTTTAATGTAAATTTTATGTAAATGTTAAGGCATATGGAAATGTTTTATCTTGCATTGTTTATCTTGCATCAATGCCTATATTTATATGTGTATTAAATATGTATGCATATGTTAAGGTATTATAAGTTTAAAATGTTTAAAGAATGCATATGTGTTTTAATGATAAGAGTAAAAAGGATTTAAATGTATTTATAAATGTATTTTGAAGGAAATGTTTCTTGATGGTTACCACTAAACCCCCATGTATTTGTTATGGCGATATCGGCCGAAGTACTTTAGCGTGCCAGGTTGGGAGTAAAGTTATAGGTTACTAGCGGGGGAAATAGGTGTCTAGAGTAATATCCTTACCACGTGATAAAATGCTATATTTGGAACCACATGCCAAGCGTGAGTTTCTCCGCCGGCGTAGTGGTTATGAAGCCCAGAATGTGACATCCTCACCGTCGATTACCGAAGCTGTGGTGTGTTTTATTCCCACAGGTTCCATCGAGGAAAGAAAGAAAGAAATAAATAAACCAATAAATAAATAAAAGTTTCTGATTTTACAAATGTTTAAAGCATAAATAGTTTTAAATGCACTTAAGTATTTATTGAAAAGAAAGTTTAAGGCATAAATGTTTAAAGGTATAAATGGATTTTAATTGTATAAGTATGTATTATTTTGGTATATCACGAAATGTTATTTTAATGAAAATGTACACTCCTTGGCTCGCTAGCTCATTCTTTTCCCTATGTTTCAAAACATTTTCGAGGGACGAGATGGTGCACGGTGGCGTCCCCGTGCGGTGGAGTCGAGCCATCAAGGAGCGACACTGTGATTTCATTGTATATATAATTTTCCATCTTTGTATATATTTGAATATTTTGTTAGCATGGATATATGTATATGTATAAAGTTGAAAAGGAACTACGTGGGCTTTGATCCCTCAGGTGGACGAGGTGCGTATTGGTCGGCAAGTCGGCTCAAGCCCAAATCTTTTGATAAAAATAAATGCATGGATTTGAAGAAGTTTCAAATGTTTTGATGATTGAAATAAATAAATGTACATATGCTTGTATATTGTGTTTGATTTGGTTGTGGACGAGGAGTCACAAAAGCGGAAGTTAAGGAAGTTGAGATGGAAAGATTAGAAGTGTTTTTAAATGTTTCGCGAGTTTTGTAAATTTAGGAAGAAATTCAAGCAGAGAAACTACGGCCAATTTTACGAAAAATCCAGAAGTGTTTGAAAACAAAAGAAAAGAAAAAGAAAAAAATTATCACTTCGCTTCGCATTATTTTCTAAAAGATATATTGGGATTGTAAAGGGGTTCGCTCCATGGATTTTATTTGACTATTTTAAGGAAAAGTTTCTATATCCATTGGAGTGCCGGGAGGTCCCCTCGGGTTCATGAGGTTAATCCGGGTCGGGATCCTTCAACGTGGTATCAGAGCCACGGTTTTGAAAATGTTATAAAGATTGAATTTTATGTCATTCATGAGATTGTTTTAATGTTTTATTTTAAAATTGCATAAATTATTTATGTGATTTAAAATCATATATACATTATGACATATTAAATTTTGAATTCACGGAAAATCGTCGTCGAGGTGACCCCCACCGGGGAGGCTCACGAGGGCGGTAGTCCTGCCACGGAGAATATGTTGATGAATGCCTTATGTTCCTCATGACGATCCTGAGTGACCTATGCCACCACAGACAGGGCCGCCACCACCACCTGAGGTCGTGGGAGGAGGATGCAGTTAGGATGGCTCGGCACAGCCCTTTGCATTACGGCTTGGGGCGAGAGTATTAAGCTTCTATAGAGAGGCGAAAGCTAGGAGCGAGACGCAGTGGATTGGGAGACCCGGGAAAAGGCTTCGTCATGGTTGGAAATGAGCAGATGCAGGGTGATGCGGTGTACGGATGAGCGGATGGTCACTTTTACTTGCTTTCTCTCCCTACAGGTGAGCATTGGGTGGTGGAGCGGTTCGGAGGAGATGCCGGAGGTGTCACAGGCACGAGTTCGAGGAAGGATTCTGAACAAGTTTGTTCCGACCCGATTCTGAGATCACAGTCTTTGAGGAGTTCTTTAAATTTTGGAGCGGGGGTTACTCTCAGTGACAGTTAGCAGCGACGGAGTTTTTACGAGCTCGTCGGACATGTGTTTGCTCGGGGATAGCCAGTTTGAAGACAGAGATTTCTTGTAAGTCTTAGTCGGAGATTGGGGACCATAGTAGCGTCGCGGCCCACACACGATCTGACCCGGTGGTCGAGGCTGCGAGTTAAGTTGAGAGGAGCATGGGGTTGAAATCGGGGCTACGACCGGTCAAGGGCGAAGCGGAGTGGGTCGACGTGGAGTTGCGGGGAGGTTCCGGTCGCGGTTGAGAGGGGAAGGAGCCGCGGTGGACGGGTGGCGGCGGGCGGTCGGTGACGCCGGTCTAGCCGAGGGTTCGGTGGTGCAGACGAGGTAGCTCAGGTCCTAAAGGAAGTGTGCTAAGTGTGGGAAGAACCATTATGGTGGGTGCGAGAATGGGGGCGACGAGTTGCTAAGTGTGGGCGGTAGGGACGCCGCGAGGAGTGCCCACGGATAGTTTCGCGGTGGATGAGTGGGACCCGGACGAGGGACGAGAGACAGTTCGATCTTGGTAGAGGTGGGGTCGGAAGTGAGAGGGGTTTGGGCGGGAGGCCCACTCACGTTTACCTAGATCACGGAGGGGACCGGCGGTGGGGTCGGCCGTCCAGAGACGGGGGCGTGGACTGACCTGGGGACCACGAGAAATTTGCAGTGTTTGCGGAGTCACTCGGCGGGAGGCGGATGTAGCACGGAAGGTCATGGCGAATTACTATCCAAGTTTTGAGGTGATGTTTATGTCTTGATGAATCCAGGATTGCTACTCCTTTCGTTATTGCGAAATTTATTGCCGCAGTGAGCAGTCTGACCAGTAGATTGTAGTATGGTAGTCTCCCTTCCTACAGAGATTCACTTATAGCGCATGTAGTATACACGGGTTGTAGAGTGATTACTCATCGAGGGCCAAGGAGTTTATGGCCAATTTGGTATTGTCGGGACATCCGTGACTCGACGTGATACTGTGGACGGATCGGGTTGTCTCGACATCACGCCACCGCGGATCGTTTTCAGAGCAGTTAAGTTTCTCAGACCGGGAACCGTAGATTACTTGCGGGGTAAGAAAGATACCGGGTCCTCGAGTATGCGATGTCTCGTGACGATGGTCGGGAAGCATGCTCCGAAAAATCATGATCCTGGTATCGTACTCATGCGCTTGAGGTGAGATGATGATATGAGATTGGAAGACATTCAGTAGTCGAGAATTTCCTGGACAGAGCCTGCATGATCTTCCAGACTACCCCGTGGCAGAGATCGATTCAAAGATCGAGCACCCGATGCAACCGATTTCGAGAGCGCCATATAGGACAGGCCCCTGGCGTAATTGAAAGAACTATGGCGTGCATGGAAGAAATGGTCAACAAGGGGTTCACGCATCGAGCACATCTCCTTGGGGAGCACCGATTTTATTTGTGAAGAAGAAGGTGGATTTGAGTTACGCGACATGTGGGCTGGATTACGTAGAGTCGACAAGGTAACAATATCGTAATCGTATCCTCTCTTCCGAGGATCGATGATCTCTTGACGCTGCAGGAGCCAAGGTATTCTCCAAGATTGATTGAGGTCGCCATCACGCTTGAGAGTTCATGATGAGGATGTTCCCAAGACAAAGATTTCTGTAATACCTGCGACGGTATTCAGTTTCATTACGCCATTTGATCACGAATGCCCCGTGCAAACGGGCATGGATCTCATGAATCAGATTTTCAGCCTTACTTAGATCAAGCCAGGATCGTGGTTTATTGACGATATAATCGATCTATTCATGCTGGGAGGAAGAACATGCGTAGCACTTAAGGATAATTTCCGCAAACATCATGGGAAACACGCTATATGCTAAACCCGCAGCGGTCGGGCTGCCTCGACAAGGTCGCTCAAATACATGGCTAGCGTTTCCGCAGTAGGGGGTCTCGGGCGGTCCGAGAAGGCCTAAGCTATATCGAATTGGAAACCCCAATTAGTGTTACGTAGATAAGGAGTTTTCTGGCTCAAGTGTGGTATTATCGTAAGTTCGTTTCGAGGGATTCTCGAAGATACCGCACATTCGACTGGGGACCGACGAGGAAAGAGGAACCGCTTTTAAGTGGTCGTGAGGCTTGCGGTTATTTCGATGAATTGAAAAAGGTGAGGTTACTGCACCCAAGACGGCACTTCCACGTATGTGATGGTTTTGGTAGTTGTATCAGGATGCCTCTGCACAAGGCCAGTCGTGCATTAATGCAATTTATCAAGGTGATCATACATGCTTCTGTGCAATCAAGAAGCATGAACGTAATCTCTATCCCACACACGACCAGCCAGCACCGCAGTGCCTTGGCTCTCGCTGACATGGAGGCATTACTTATACGAAAGTGCCCCTTCAGGATTTTTACTGATCATAAGGATTTGGCAAAGACTCGCCACGCCAGGCGAACCGGTCAACACGAGACGTAGAAGATGGATCGAATCGGGACAAGGACAGAATCGCAGGGTCATCAATATCATCCCGAAAGGCGACCAGGCAGCGTATGCTCTTAGTAGAAGACCCATGAGTTCCTCCGCACGTGAGGGTCGTGGCATCTTCCTCGACTCATAGAATCAGGTCCTGCGTGAACGATCGAAATCGCGCATTCAGTGAGCAATCGTTAGCCACATATTCCATGTACGCCTTGCGTATCGATGTAATTGTGATTAGAGAGCTTCGTATCTCTTCGTGGATCCGCCGTATAGCGAAGCCAAAGCGCGGCAGTAGTCTCGCAACGAGGGGATTTGTCATCGAGAGAGGATGGTACCGGTCATGGACGAGGTCAGGTGTACCGCAGGTGGGTGATGTGAGGAGAGAGATTACGGAGGAAGCCCATTCCTCCGCTTATGCTATGCATCCCGAGTTACAAAGACGTATCATAAATCTCTAAAGTGAACACTACCGTGGAAAGGTATGAAGAGGGATATTACAGAGTTCGCTCCGACGCCTCACATGTCGCCAGTGAAAGCCGAACACGTAAGCCCCAGACTATTATTACCACTCCCGATTCCTCGCTGGGAAATGGGAGAGAATCACGTGACTCGGTGGGTGACTTCCACGGCCGTCAATGGCCATGATACGATACGGGTGATCGTATTTGCACCATCGAAATCACCCCATTTCCTACCCATCGAATAAAGGATTCATCGGATAAGTCATTCCACCATACGTTAGAGAGATTATCGACCGCATGGTACGCCGCCTTCCATCGTTTTACGTAGATCCCGTGTTTACTCCTCATCGTTGGGCTCCGCCTCTTTACAGAATGCTCCTCGCACTAAACCGCATTTTAGTACTAAGCCATCCACATGATGGCCAATCCGAGAGACTATACGACTTTAGGAGGATATGCTTGGTGGCATGTGTTCCGGAGTTTGGGAGGGGAGTCAGGACACCCATCTACCTCGATGGAGTTCGTATACACAACAATATCGACCAAATATCGTATGGCCCCTTACGAGGCTCGTATGGACTGAAATGTTTAACTCATCATGGGACGAGGTAGGTGAAAGGAAATTAGTAGGTCCCGAAACTGCTCAAGTGACTTATGATAAGATCAAATTTATATAAGGATAATCGAAAAATTGCACAAGACCGACAAAAAGTTATGCGATAATTTAGGACCTAGAGTTCGAGGTAGGATATGGTATTTTTTCGAGGATTTCCCATGGAAGGGTGTACTAAGACTCGGGGAAACGCGGGAAAGTCGAGTCCACGATATATCAGCCATGCTGTGATCGTTGAGAGGATCGAGAGGTGGCATATCGACGTGGAGTCGCCATCCGACCGACACGCATTCACGATGTTTTTACGTTTCTATGCTTCGCGCGCCACATACCGCACTTTCACATACTTACGAGCAAATCCAAAGGAAATACGTGAGAACTGATACGGCAGGAATCCAGCGCGCGTATCCTTAACCGCCGAGAAGCGGTTCTCAAGGCAGAATAAGACTATTCTCACGGGTGAAGGTACTGTGGAGGAGTCATAATGATATAAGCTATACGGGAGCACGAGAGAGCGCATGAAGAGGGCATTATTCCCATCTCTTCGACGCAGTAATGAATGTTTTAATTTCGAGGGACGAAATTTTATAAGGAGGGGTGATCAGAAACCGTAACCCGATTAATGTTATAATAAAGAGTTTTCGAACCGCATTGTGGCGCCCAACGGCGTGGAACCGCGTTAGATGTAATTCTGAATGTTCCACGTCATTCGACAATGGCTGAAATTCGAAAATTGTAACCGAATGCCCTAAGGAATAATGAGTTTTATTATATCCGAATGGAGGGGTTTGCAAAGGAATTTGTAAGAAATTTCATTCCTATGACTTTGAACCTATTTAGAATATATCAGTAGATGGCTAATAGTGATTTTCGGACTGAAAATTCGAGGCTTGGCGCTGAAATTTTTCGGAAATTGGGCCGAAAAATACGAAAATGTCCAGAATATATCATAAAGACTAACGAAACTAAAAATAAAGTGAAACGGAACCGCTTTGATAGTTTCCGTGTGATCCGAACGTAATCTGCACAATACGCTATCAGTCTCTGGGATACGATTTTAATGATTTTAAATCCGATTTCAATGATTTCAGAGCCTGAATCCAATGTGAAGGATTTTAATTAAAATATTTCATGTCGTTGAAGTTTAGACGACCATAGAATATTTTTGACATTTAATCGTATAAAAGCAAGATAAGGTGAAACCGAGATAAAATTTGCTATAGGAGATATTTTCGCAGAGCTAATTAAAACCTTTCTTAATGACTAAGTTATGAATAAAATAATAGGTTAATGGATTGTGATTCATTAGAATGGACCAATGAGCCTTCTTGGTTCAAGCGGTAATTTCGCGCGAAAAGTGGCAATTTTGTCAAGTGTGAAGCAAAATCTAAATTTAAAATTTTACTAAAAAGGAGTGAGAACCTCGCAGGGAGAGAAAGGGAGAGGGAAGAAAAAGAGAGAAAAGAAAGGAGAGAAAGGAGAAGCAAGAAGAAAAAGTGGAAGGGCGTATTTAGATGTGATTTTTTTTCTCCTCATCTCGCTTTCAAGTTGATCTTCAAGTGGTAATCACGAGATGAGCCAAAGAAACTCAAGAAACAAGTAAGTTTTCATGGTGGGAGTTAGTTTGATGTTTTCCATGTTTAATGTCTTAAATTTTGCATTGGATTTAAATGACGGTATTTAAGCGTTTACCTAAGGTCAATTTAATATCAATTGAGAAAGCCATGGTTTAGTTAGGTTTGACAAAAATCAAGTGAGTAAGGGTTAGGGGTTTGATAGTGAATTGTGTGTGTTATGTTGAAATGGGTATAATGCATCAGATTTAAGTGTTTAGGAGGAAAGAAAAATGGAAGGTGGAAACACATTTTGGTCAATTTTTGGGCAAAGAGTCTCGGCGGGCCAGAAATGTCCTCGTTTTCTCTGTGCTTGACCAGCTTTTGGTATTTTTACTGTTGTTAACTTGCTCTAATTTTGATCCGATTTGAGTGATTTAAGTGGCTACGTAAAATAGACTTGAAGGAGAACAAAACTTAAGAAGAAGGTATCGCCACCCTGATCCTAAGGGCCTAAATATTCACCTTCCTAAAGTAGACCATGTGCAAGCCAAAATTGGTTCGCTTTTTGAACATAGATTAGCCCTGCTATTTCCGGACGCAAAGTGAGTTTCTGGGTTCGAATCGGGTGATTCCAATCAAATAGAACCCTTAGCACCAGCTTTAAATGAGTATAAGGACATAGTGTCAAAATATGAAGTCAAGACCTGGAAAAATGAGTAATACAAACTGTCACTAGAAAAACTTAGAAGGAATTAGCTCTGGCATTCTATAACTTTTTAGTTTGATGATCCGATTAGATCGCATCTAAATTCCTAAGTAAAATAGATTCCTAGAGGAATACACTGGAGTAGGAATGAGTGTTATGGTGGATTAAATGGAAATTATGGTTAATGTGTGTAATTGCATTTTCTTGAAAAGTGAAAAGCGACGATCATTCGGGCAAACAGAACTCAACGTGGAAGCAAGCTGGGATTGAGCAAGGAATCGTGAGTGAAAATGATATTTGATAATCGAAGCTTTTAAAAAAGAATGGTTTTAATGTTAAACTGAAAGTTTGAATGTAAATTCTTATGTAAATGTTAGCGCATATAAATGTTTTATCTCGCATTGTTTGCCCGCATCAATGCCTATATTTATACGCGTATTAACATGCATTTATTACGCATGTATTACAAAGCTAAAAATGTCAAAGAATGCATATGTGTTTTAATGATAAAGTAAAGGATTTAAATGTATTTATAAATGTATTTTGGAAGAATGTTTTATCGATATACTCCTAAACCCCATATGATCAAGTAGAATTTGATATTCTACGCATTCTTGGGCTGCAAAGGATTTCTGTAGGGTAAAGCATAAAGTCACTAACCGAGGGAAAACAGGTGTTCAGAGTAATATCCTTACACGCGATAAACGCATGACGAATCCCTACGCAAAGCGTGAGTTTCTCCAAGGGAATATAGGGGAGCAGGATCGAATGATCGTTCACTGCCAAGACTGAACGCTCATAAGGTTATTCCCGGTCGACGAGCAAGAAAAGAAAGAAAGAAATAAAGAAAGAAAAAGTTTACTACATAAATGTTTAAAGCATAAATGGATTTTAAACGCATAAAGATTTATCGAAAGAAGGCAAGATAAATGTTTAAGGTATAAATGGATTTTAATTGTATAAGTATGTATTATTTGTATATAATCGAAATGTTATTTTAATGAAAATGTACACTCACTCTGCCTTTAATATTCTTTTCCCTGGCTGCCAAAAACATTTTCGGGATCCGAGAGATAGGTGCAATGTGTAGAGCGGCCCCTGGTAAAGGAAATGAGCCATCGTATGAGACGACACTCCATGATTTCATGTATAATTTTCCATACCGTATATGTCAATATTTTGTTACGGATATATGTATATGTATAAAGTCAGTTTAACTACGCCGGCTGATCCTCGCCGATCGAGGTATCGCAGCGGCCTGGGCTTAAGTCCCGGCCAAGCCCAATCTTTGATAAAATAAATGTGCCGATTTGAAGAAGTTTCAAAATGTTTTGCATGATTGAAATAAATAAATGTACATACGTAGATATGGTCATGGTTGACGGTCACGGGACGAGGAGAACCTAAAACTAAGTTGAGTAAGGTTGGAGCAGATGTAAAGATCGTGCTCGCTTTTAAATGTTTTCGCAGGGTTTCAGGAATTTCCGGGAAGTTCAAAAACAGAAAACTCGTCACTTTTCGAAAAATCCAAGTGTTTGAAAAAAAAAAGAAAAGAAAAGAAAAAAAAAATTTCACTTCGCTTCCGCATTATTTTCTAAAGATACGCATGATTGTAAATGGTCATTCCACGATTTTATTCGGATCGCTTTAGCGAAAAGTTTTTGTATATCCATCATCGGGAAAGTGCGGAGTGTCCCCGGCTCACGAGGCTAATCCGGCCCATCCTTCGCTGGGTAAATATATTAAAAACACATTTCAGCCACAAGATAAACCCGTAAAATACACCTCATGATCGGACAAAAAAGAAAAATTATTTGCTTTTGTTGAAACCTAAAAATGTTTGAATACCTCTCTCTTTCTCTCTCATTAGCTCATGTTGTGACTGTCATCTCCTCTCTACTCTTCACATTTAGTCTTATTCTATCAAGTTATCACTGATTTTTATTTTCTCTTACAAATACGGCCTTCAATTGCAGATCGGGTCATCATCGAATCGTAGTCATAAGCATGTATCGATCTCAATATCCGCTGATATCGATCGACATGCAAATTAAAAATAAAACAGAAATTAAAAATTATAAATTAGAAAATACATGTAATTAAAAGTTATAAATTAATAAAATAAAATTTATTTTATATTTAATACTATTTAAATAATTATAAAATATTAATTACAAGAATTACAAAATTATAATATACTTATAACAAATACGTGGATTATCAAATTAATTAATCTTATTTAACAAAAGTAATATATAAAAAGAATATAATAATTATAATAATTTATGGTAAATTAGATGTTAATTTAAAAGTAACGTAGTTTTTATCTTCGAATTCATTTTTAAATTAATTTAATCTATAATTTATTATTATAACATTCATCCAAAATTTGTTATTAAAAATGCCATGGCTAAACAAATTTTTAATATCGTGAATATAAAAATTATCAATATTATATTAAATATTAAATATATTAATGAAATAGACACTGACTTCCTCATTTAATAAATATTCCTAATTTCAGGAAATTAATAGAATTTTCACAACGTTTCATGCCCTCATCTTCCTTATTCTCACCTCCCTTCATCTTCTTTATCGTCTAATCACTGCACTGCACCACGGATCTTTCCGCCGCCGGTCTCCCAGAAAGTCTAGGATCTGAAATCCTAGAAAGTCCACTCACTATCGCGGCATCGGCAAGGATTAGAAATCTGGTAAGAAAGTGAAAAAGTTTTGATTCAGGAAATTAATAAAATTTTCACAACCCTTCTCCCTTCATCTTCTCTATCGTCTATTCACTGCACTCACCACCGCGGCATCGGCAAGGATTAAGTTTTGATTCAGAAATCTGGTTCATCTCGGTAAGAAAGTGAAAAAGTTTAGATTTTTAGTTAATTTGAAGAGTAATCTCAGATTTCTTTTACAAGAGTTGATTTTTGTTGATTTTTTTTGTTGTAAGAGGTAGAAATGGAGTAAGAATTTACTGAATCGGCTTTTTTTTCTTCTATAAGAAAACCGTGTTGACCGAGTTGACTCGGAATCTCAGTCGAAACATCGGACTTTTTGAACCGTGCTCCTGACTCAACTCAAATTCATGACCGTTTCCCATTGCCATTTGTTTCAAGCAGGATAAGAACTCCGCTTCTGGTTCTGCTTTTTCAACAAAAACCAAATTCCAAAAAAAAAAAAAGGAGAACAATGGATTTGTGTTTCTCATTCATCAAATTATGTTTTTCCTTCTCTTCTTGCGATCTGAGTTATTATTTATTTGTTTGTTTTGGATCTTGGGAGCAAAGAAAGTGGAGGAGGTAATTTAGTAATCAAAATGCGGTTTTCTTCTAAATTTCTTCATGTTATTGGAAAGGAAATAGAAGGTTAGACATATCAAAAAGGATATAGAGTATCAAATTTCATCCTGATTGCTATTTCAGGAAGTTTCCAACTACAGGGTTTCTCTTTGAGCAACCTTAGAACTATTGCTATTTCGGATTAAATTAACAGTCTTAGGAATATTTTCTTCTATAAAAAATAGATTTAGTCTAGAATAGAGAAAACATTAAAATGTTAATTAGAATTTTGCAGTGTGAGATTTTTGACAATAATGATTTGAGTCATAAAATTTTCAGACCAATGAGGCCTAGATGTTTTTGGCCAAAACCTCAGGGAGGTGAATGAAACTAACTCTAAATTTCATAATCTGGGTAGAATTATAAAATTGCATAACACATTGGCTTTCCTAAATAGATTTTTTTTCCCTTTACTTGGCACAAGTTTTTGTGAGATCCCACTAATGCTGAAGTTGCAACTTTTACTAAGAGGGTTCAACATTTATTCTTGGTCCTGTAAACATATCATACAAGTTATGTGTACTTATATAAGGAGATCAAAGAGTCAGGGACACTTTGATCTTGCCCATGTTTCACTTATATAATTTACTTTAGTTATATATTCTGATTTATGTAAATTTATTTTGCTGAGCTGAACTCAACTCTTCTTTCTCTATGTTTTTCCCCAGCCACTTCTTTGAAAGTTCAAGCATTATTTCTTGGAACTAAAGGAGAAGCTTTCTGAATTTTTATCCCAATAGAATGTGCGTACTTTCTCCTTTTACTGGGAAGAATTAGACTCAGAGTTGCTGCCACTCTAAGATTGTTACAGAGATTGCAAAAAGGAATATGTTTTAGTATGCCTCAGTTTGTCTAGTTATGTCCTTAATGGCACAAAACTCAAGGATTTTCTCGCTGCGGTTCAAGTCTATGTTCTACGCAAGCCACCGTCAATATCTTTCTCGAATCGACTTGCATTTCCTGTGTGTGGGATTAGTGATGGCTGTTAAGTTATGCGGGTCAATGCTACGAGCATCATGAAACATTTCTAGGTCTCAATAATTGCATATATGTGGGTAAGGCGGTCGACTCCCAAAGGCTGGAGAGAAGAAACAAATAAACTGGAAACTAACATAGCCACTCCCCATCCACCACCACAAGACCCTAGTGAAACTAGAAATCAACCACTCATCCATTTATTTACCGACATCCCGGGAGAAGATCGCGAACCATCGAGAGGTTTCGCCCCAGCTACCATACATTATGCCGAAAAATAATTTATTTTGCAAAGATGTCAAGTGGGCCATATGATAAATCGTATGTGCAAAATCGTGTCTTAAGTTGTGCTTCTGATAAGAAAATTCACAATCCTATGGGGTAAGGTTCACTTAACACATTCTATTCCTACTCGGTATCTATTCTGTAATCTTGAACCTTCTTGAACATAACTTAATACACACGTAAATATTAGAGTAAAAGCTTGTCATTTTTCTTGTTCTTTAGTTTGATTATTATTATTATTATTATAATTATCATTAGTAGTATTAGTGTTAATATATAGTTAATTTCCTTTTCTTTTCAGGTAGACACTGGGAAAGCAAACCCACCTTTCATGGATGCTTATTGTAATAACTATTCGTAATTTTTAGCGTGCTTTAAGTGGGTTATTTAATTTATTTTTCTAATTATCTATATATATTTTATTGATACTAGAGTATTATTTTGGGCATATATATAGTAGTTTGACCCTACAAATTATTTAAATAATTAGTTTGATTAAATTAAATGTTAAAGTATAGGAAATATCTTAGTATATGTAAAATCTATCCCTAATTTAAGCCACTTGATTAAGCCCTAATAAAAAAAAAAATAAAATAAAAATGTAAATATAAAATATTTCCTGGGGGACTTTAGAGCCACTGGGCAAAGAGACCAAATTCAGGCCCCCCTCTCTCTCTCCTCACGCCCCTTCCTCTCTTCCTCTTTCTTTTTCTTTCTTTCTTTTCTTTTTTTTTTTCTTCTCTTTCTTCTTTCTCTGCGCCGTCGCTCCGTCCGACCACCTCAGCCATCAAGCCGCACGCCACTACCCATTCCTTCTTCTCGACGACAAGCTTCCTCACACGCAGCCGCCGCTCCTTCCTCCTTCTCGCGTGGCGCTGTCACTTCTCGCGCTTGGGGTGGTCGCTCTCTCCTGTAATACTCTTGGGGCGTGTTTTTCCGGCCAAACAAAGGCCATCAGACCCCAAAACCTTATAGGGGATAGTATGATTCGCCATTTCAAGTTTTAAATCGTAGTGATTTTTAGAGTATATAAACTTAAGAAGAAAATTCTCATGGCGCGTTTTGAGTTGTTTTTAAGCCGTTTAAAAATTATGCAAAAATTGTTTTGACCCCTAATCCCGATCTACGCTAGGGTACTCCTGGATTTAATTTCCGACGGTTGAATTTTTCCACACCGTTTGGCCATGCATGACTCGAAACGGTCGGAGCAGAACGTCCGTCTCGTCTGCGGATTCCGACTGCGTAACGGCTGTGATTCGAAGCCTCGGTGAAGAATCTATACTCTAAAACGCGGCGAGCCCTAATTGTATAATTGTTCGACATTCGTATTTTTTAATTGTTCGTAGTGCTTATTTTAATATTGAAAATGCCTTATTTATCGCTTAATCAGCCATGTTTGTGTTTTGAAAAGGATGTAACGAAAAAATATATACGCCACATTTGATGTTGTATGTTTAATCTTATCCTATGTAAGTGTAACTGCCGATTTTTGATTAAACGAGTTTAATTATATCCGAAGTTATCCATGTATAAATATAATGAATTATCCGCTATAAATTGTATCAATCAGATTTATCGCACTTGCTGACCTTTAGGTTTGGATTTCGCTGAGCCGGATTTATTCAGAGTCGTGGCCCTATTTCGCATTTGATAAATCGGGGAAATTAGAAAATGTATTTCTATCGTGACTGACCTATTTACGTGAGTTAAGTCCGCTTGTGGGGAGGTTCTCGCTTAATTTTCAGAGAACATACGCCTTGGCGCTCGCTTAGTCTGTGAGTTTTTTTTGGTCGAGTCTGTAGTATATTTAAATCTTAATCTTATTTATCAATAACGTCTTTTCCATTTTAGATTGTCCGACAGCTCCGCCAGGACAGCCTGAGGCGCAGGAGCGATTCTGAGATCCGACATACTCAGTGAGTTGATATCATATAATTTACGACACATCATATGCATGCATGGCATAGCATTTATGGTATTAAAGTTACACCCATCATCATCGACATGATTATTATCATTGAATTGTATTTACTATGGTAACTAAATCATTTAGTTCGTTATGAAATATAATCTCGCATATGATCGTTATGATGACGGACGTGAGTGTGTATTGTCAAGCGATATTGCCGTGCATTGTATGTGAAATGTCGGTAATGGGAACTATAAGGTGACATACCACCTAGTGGGGTTACATCGGGATCGCGCGGCGCACCTGGGCAATAATCGACTATGATACGTGATTTATGTTTATGTATACGAAGTTCCCCTCGGGTTGAGCGCTTTCTTCTGGGGATGCCGAGGTAAGGTCCTCAACAGCGTTACTCGGCGCCTGGCTATGGATTATGGTAGGATAGTCGCTGGTTAAGGACCCCGGTCGATATTTCTCTCTGTGGCGCCACTATAGTTTGTCAGGTTTAAGTGTCAATCGGAGTTAAGGACCCCTACGAGCATTTCTCTCTCAGGCGCCACCACATCGATTCAGAGAACCGTATATTTATAGTATCGAGCATAGGTCCCGCTTAGAGTTCTCGATTTTTGTGATGACTATGTGATGATATGAAATTTAATGTGTGTGCATGCATACTTATGTGAGTGCATTATTATACTGTAATTCTATATGTATGCGTATCCTATTGGTCGTGGATGTGGCATAGATTATAAGGATGTTAACTCACTGAAGACCGATACCCCAATTTATTTTTCAGTACCATTAGCCCTCCCCCGCCGTATTCGACCGCCGCACTTCATATCTTCACAAATGGACATGTATTATTATCGACCAGATATTTCATCTAGGTGTCACCGCAGTATTTGGATATTAATATGTTTTGTAATCAAACAGATTCTATTACTGTATACCGTCTGAGTAGGGATCTAGATTTCATCTCTCTTTTCGATATTTAAGCTGAAATAGAGTATATATATATAGGATTACGTGATGATATCTATGTCGTATTTGTACGATAAGTAGATGAAAGATTCAATTAGGGCTTACTACTGGGTTTCTGGCTTTATGCCTTCCCATTCCCTGCTGTCGGCCACTACCGTCGGGTCGTGACAGTTGGTATCGCAGCGATAGGTTCATTTCCTATGGCCTGTAGTCTATGTTTCCAATGATCATGAAAGCTGGGGGACCGAAGTTCGCCTGACCGTCACCATTGCATTTAGTTTCGTCTGTCCGGCTAGTATGCCCCGTTTAATCCGATACCAGGTTTACTCTTCAAACATGAGACTCCGAGATCGAGGGTGAATGCGCGCAAAGAACTCAGCCGAGGCAAAGACAAGCCATGACGAGGCCTGTGAGGCCCAAGATGAGGTATCCCTTCACCGATCCACCAGCTCGGAGAGGGTGGCGAGACTCCGGTGTGCCCCGTGCGCAACCAGAGACAAGCACCGGCCGATGAGCCACGTGCCGAGGAGCCACAGCCAATATGCCCCAGCACGCCAGCACGCCAGATGCCCGTGTCGCCAGCCACTATGGAGGAGCAAGTGCATGACCGGGGTGCATGCCTCCAAAGAACTTATAGCATCACGCGCCAGGTCGCCACGCTTCTCAACCTGGGACCAGATTCGACCCAGATCACATTCCTTGTTCCAAGACACCAGCTTAATGAGGTTGTATTTGATGAGCATCCGGTGACCTAATGGATTTTCGGACGGCGTGGAGAAGAGAGCATTTGATCTCGAGAGCATCCATGACTGACGATCGAGATGGCAGGTTTCTTCCTCAAGGGCTTAGCATTGGGTGCTGGTACAAGGATTACATCAAGCCGCTGAGGGTATGACATGGGCTCGGGCCTCAAGGAGAGATTCAAGATAACTACATTTCATTTGCCATGAGACAAGAGTACCGAAGACGCTTGAGTACCGAAGAGAGATGATATGTCTCAGAGGAGTACACCGTTGTGTTCATGTATCTTAGTAAATTTGTTCGACTACAGCACTTAAGCCATGAAAAAGACGAGTAAGTACATTACGGCTCGACCACATTTCATATCCTTGGCAAATAAGGAAGTGTAGCTTCGAGGTCACCGATTTAGCGAGACGATGGAGACCGACCTCTCGCCTTCATGGTATCTTAGTGGACGGTGCTAAGAAGAAGACCACGGCAGGAGCAACTAGTACACTGGCCATTCACAAGTGGCAAGATATGGGTGGCACAGTACTTCTAAGTGGGTACAGGCCGCCAGATGCAGCGCTTAGACCAAGGGGTCACAAAAGGGTGGGGGACAGCAACCTAAGGGTTATAGAGGCTTCCTGATTGACAGGGCTCACAGGCCCAGCTGGGGCTATGGGCTCAAGGACGCAGTTCGGCTCTGGGTACGCTAGAAATAGCTAGTTCGCACCGCATGTGCCCACATCAGGGCGCGATGCACCGTGGTTCGTATGGTGGCTAGTGGAGCTTGTTTTAAAGGAGAGTCAGGGCCATATGGCCAAATCATGTTCTAGATTTCAAATGGGCCAAATTTTCGTGGTTCTCATGCATTAGTGTTGCCCGCCTGGCCATCGATGCCTTGGCCCTTCGTGCGGTGCGCAAGATAGTACGCAGTGTCGTGGATATGGAGGTAGAGCCCAGAGGCGATTTGGTGGTAGGGCTGTGGTCGCTTCGAAGGCTCCTACCGCCTGGTCGGTCAAGCCGAGTTTACACTCATCTCTCAGACGCCAGTATGCCAAATGTCATATCAGTACTATTCCCGTCTGCTATACTAAGGCTAGGTGTTATTAGATCCCGGTGCCACACCCTTTCAGGTCTCCTAGTTTTCGTATCGAGGCTCGTGTTCAACCAAATGTACTGGTAGACTCGCTATCATCACTACCCCTCTCGAGTGATGCCTTAGAGGCGTATATTTTACTTCTTCCATCGTGTCCGATTTCAGAGTAGTGAGACTCGCGATCTGATTTTGTCGATGAATTGGATTTGCAGGTTATTTTAGGTATGGATTGGTTGGCCAGACACGCACTACCCCGGATTGCCGAGAGAAACAAGGATTTTCCTGGACCTGTGATTCAGAGTTGGTTTCTGTAGAGCGCATACCACTTCTTCTAATTTAATTTCAGCCATTGGCACAGCGGATGTTACACTAGGTGCCGTGTTTAGTTCTGCTCTCAGAAGGGACACACTAGCACAGATGAGGCAGAGTTGACGATGTCCCTATCGCTCAGAATTTCCCCGACGCTTCTGCAGGGAGTTGCCGGTTGCCACCGACAGAGATAGAATTTTTGCATTGATGTTGTACGGCACGCCTTCTATCTCCTGCCACCTTATAGGGGATGGCACCTGTCAAGGAGTCAAGGAGCAAAGCATGTGTGATTTGCGACAAGGGTTTTGTCGCCCGCATTTCTCCCCTGGGTGCCTCGTGCTATTTGTAAAGAAGAAAGATGGTTCCCTACACTATGTATATATAGATTACGCATTACCGAATAAGGTGACCATTCGAATAAATATCCACTCTTATCAGATGACTATTGATCGCCGTGGTGCATCATGTTTTTCTAAGATCGATCTACTAGTCGTGATATCACCGAAATCGGTATCAAAACAATAGGATGTTCAAGACAAGATTCGTGATTCCAGGTACGCCATTATGAGTTCCTAGTAATGTCTTGACTCACTACACGCGCCGGCAACTTTTATGGATTTGATGAATTGCAGTGTTCAAACCTTCCCGGATCGCTTGTAATTGTGTTCATTGATGACATCTTAGTATATTCTGAGGAGGGAGGAACATGTGTAGTATTTGGCGATAAATATGCACTGAGGAGCAAAGAATTATATGCCAAATTCTCCAAGTGTGAATTTCGTCGGAAAGTATAGCCTTCGGGACATGTAGTATCGAGGGAAGGCATTCAAGTGGATCCCAAGAAGATAGAGGCAGAATGATCGGGCGAGACCAACCACTCGTGATCGAGGTTCAAGTTTCCGGGTTTAGCCGTTATTATCGCTCGCGCGTGATTTTCGAGGATCACCGCACTTTTGACACTTGCAACTCCAAAAGAACGTGAAGTTTCAGCGACGAGGCTCGCGGAGGCGAAGCTCGGTCGGTTGATCGCTTGACATCCGCCTGTTGGCATTACCTTTCGCACAGAGGCTATACAAGCAGGCCAGGACGCCTGCAGCCTGGATTGCGTGTATTGATGCAAGACAGAAGGTGATTGCTTATGCTTCTAGTGTACCGAAGAGGCACGAATGCACTACCCCACTCATGACTCGGGAGATGGCGCGACTGTATCAAGATCCGGAGACATTACCTCAGAGTGGGTGAGACATGGTGAGATTTTCACTGATCACAAGAGTTTAAAAATATATTTTCTACAGAGGGAACTAAATTTGAGACAAGAGAAGACAATGAAAGGCTTAAGGACTATGATTGTACGATTCAACATATCACCCAGTAAGGTTAATGTAGTGGCAACATGCTAGTAGGAAATCATCAGCAAAGCCTCGCCACATTAGTGCAGGTGTCGACAATTAACTAAGGAGTCAGATGAATTGTATGATCATGGTTTACAACTAGAGGCGTTTGAAGTCCTGGAGCACTTTTAGCACATTTCGTAGTCAAATCGCCCGAGCGGATGTAATTAAACAAACAAATACAGAGACCCACGCTGATGAAGATTAGGACGAGGTTCACAGTATCGCAAATGATTTACGATCGGGGGATGATGGCACGCGAGATCGCAATTAGGTCATAAGGCCCCGATGTCGATGAACCTAAACGAGATTATGAAAGCAGGCCCATCATACAAATCTTACAAGATTCATCCCTGATCCACTAAGATGTACCGTGATCTTAAAGGTAGTCTATTGGTGGAATGGTATGAAGAAGGATGTAGCTAGTTTATCCAAGTGTCTCGACTTGCCACAGTCAAACTCAGCACGGTCGTTCCATTGTTGAATACCCCATTCCGTGGTTTTAAATCAGGGAGTATTACTTCAGCTTCGACTTCGGTGACCGGGTTACTTCGAACTTCAAGTAGGTATGATTCCATTTGGGTGATAGCCGATCGAATGACTAAAGTCAAAGACACTTCTACCCGCGGAAGACGACTCTTTCCGTGAGCTAAGCGCCGGTATGTATATCGAGAGGATTGTTAGCTCATGGGATCCCGCCGATTGTGTCTCGACGTAGGGCCCCAGTCAATTTCTGTGTTCATGGTTTCATGAGAGCTTCGTACTGACGACTTTAGCACGCTTTTTCTTCACCTCGTACGTAGACATGGATGGGCCCGAGAGGACTATTCAGACGCTGAGGACATGTTAAGGATGTGCGTGATGGATTTCGGAGGCCACTGATTGCATTACCGTGGAGTTCGCACAGCCATCATGCTAGCATCTGCATACGCCCACGATAAGATCGTATTGTTGCGAACGAGATCGCCACGTGGGCAGTTGGTGAGCGAGCGAAGGCATGTCCCGACTGGTCCAAATCACTTCGAAAAGATTCCTATCATTCGAGATCGGCCGAGACCGTCAGACAAGAGCTAGTGCACTCCCAAGAGGAAACATGTGGAGTCTGCGTGTGTGAGTATGTATTTCGGGCGTTTCGATGCGAGGCGGATGAGATTTCCTTGGGTAAAAGGGGAAGTTACACCTCTCGGGCTACGTGGGACCATTTGAGATTGGTGGATGTAGCTGGGGATGCAAATCTTACCGACTGGAATTGCCACCTAATTTCGCCAATGTTCATCCGGTCTTTCATATATCTATGCTGAGGAAATATGTGTCCGATCCTTCCCATGTGCTACAGGCTCAAGAAGTAGAGGCCAGGGAGGATTTATCGTATGAGGAGAAACCTGTAGCTATTGTGGATACTCAGGTTCGTCAACTCCGATCGAAAGTCATTCCGATGGTCAAAGTCTTATGGCAGAATCATTCGACTGAAGAATGCACGTGGGAATCCGAGCAGGAGATGCGACGTTCATACCCATACTTGTTCCAGTAATGAGGTATGTTCTATTCTTAAATTTGAGGACTAATTTTCTTAAGGGGGAGAGAATGTAATATCTTAATTTTTTACAAGGTTTTTGGCTGGTTATTTAATTTATTTTTCTAATTATCTATATATATTTTATTGATACTAGAGTATTATTTTGGGCATATATATAGTAGTTTGACCCTACAAATTATTTAAATAATTAGTTTGATTAAATTAAATGTTAAAGTATAGGAAATATCTTAGTATATGTAAATCTATCCCTAATTTAGCTTAATTTTTGGTCAAGCCCTAACAAAAAAAAAAAAACAAATAAAATAAATATAAAATATTCGGGGACTTTTTTGTGGTTTGACTTTTGAAGCGGGAAAGAGACCAAATTCAGGGCCCCTCTCTCTCTCCTCACGCCCTTCCTCTTCCTCTTTCTTTCTTTTCTTCTTCTTCTTTTTTTTTTTTTCTCTCTTCTTCTTCTCCGGGCGCCGCCGGTCCGTCCGACCACCCCGAGCCACCCGCCGCTACGGCCACCACCACCTCTTCTCGACGACAAGCCCCGACACGCGCAGCCCGCCTGCCTCTTCCTCTCTCGCATGCCGCCACTCCGCGCCTGGCCGCTCAGAATGCCCTCATGGTTTTCCGCTGCCAAACAAAGGCCATTTTCGAGCTCGTGACCCCAAAACCTTAGGAGGTATGATCGCCATTTCAAGCTTTAAATCGTGAGTGATTTTTAGAGAGATAAACTTAAGAAGAAAAATTTCGCTTTTATGCGTTTTGGCTACTTTTGCCGCCTAAAAAATTATGCAAAATTGTTTTTGGACTCCCTAATCCCGACCACGCTTACCCTGACGCACTCCGACGGTTAATTTTTCCTACCACCGTCGCCACTGGCGACTTCTGGGAAACGTGCCAGACGTAACGTCCGCTCCTCGCTCCGTGATTCCGACAACGGTTTTCGCATTCGAGCTTCTGTTAATCTATACCCTAAAAACGCGCTATGAGCCCTAATTGTATAATTGTTCGATATTCGTGATTTTTAATTGTTCAGAAAGGTTATTTTTAATATTGAAAATGCCTTATTTATCGCTTTAATTGCTCTCAGTGTTTGTGTTTTGAAAGGATGTAACTTAAAAATATATACGCCGGTACGATGTTGTGTTTAATCTTATCCTATGTAAGTAGAACCGCGTCGATTTTTGATTAAACGTATTTAATTATATCCGGAGTTATCCATGTATAAATATAATGAATTATCCGAAGCTATAAATTGTATCAATTAGATATCATAATTGTCGACCTTTAAGGCTGGATTGCGTCGACGTGGGATTTATCTCGTAGCTGTGGCCCCATTTCTGCATGGATAAATCGGGAAATTAGAAATGTATTTCATCTTACTGACCTATTTTGCTGTGAGTTAAGTCCAGCTTTGGTGGGAGGTTCGTCGAATTTTCTAGAACATAAGTACAGCCTCCTAAGGCTCGCTAGTCCCAGGAGTTTTTCGTCTAGCCCAGAGTATATTTAAATCTTAATCTTATTTATCAATAACGCTTTTCCGATTTTAGATTGTCCGACAGCCTCCGGCCAGATTACCGAGGCGCAGGAGCGATTCTCCGAGATCCGACATACTCAAAGTGAGTTGATATCATATACTTACGGCATCATATGCATGCGGCTGGCATAGCATTTATGGTGATGAAGTTACACCATCATCATCGACATGATTATTATCTGGAATTGTATTTACTATGGTAACTAAACTATTGGCCGCTATGAAATATATCCGCATATGAGGATCGTTATGATGATGGATGTGAGTGTGTATTGTCGGGTGCGATATTGTCGTGGCATTGTATGTGAAATGTTTGTAATGGGAACTATAGCAGACATACCACCTAGTAAGACGTGATCGCACTCGCAATAATCGTGACTACGATACGCATTTATGTTTATGGCATACGAGTTCCCGGTCGAAATGCTTCTGTGACGCAGGTAAGGTCCCGTCGTAGCCGCTACTTCGGGGCGCCATTATGGATTATGGTAGGATAGTTGCCGAGTTAAGGACCCGGTCGAGCATTTCCTGGGCGCCTGCCATAGTTTGTTGGTTTAAGTGTCAATCGAGTTATGACCCCGGTCGAGCATTTTCTCTCTGGCGCCAAATACATTGGATTTGAGAGAACCGTATGGCTTATAGTATTGGAGTATAGGGTCCTGCTAGAGTTCTCGATTTTTGTGATGACTATGTGATGATATGAAATTTAATGTGTGTGCATGCATACTTATGTGAGTGCATTATTATACTGTAATTCTATATGTATGCGATCCTATCGTTGTGGATGTGGTATAGATTATATGATGTTAATCTCACTCCTCGAGACCGACGCCTCAATTTATTTTCAGTACTATTAGCCCTCCCTCAACCAGAGCTCCGATCACAGATTTCATATCTTCACAAATGCGATACACGTATTATTATTATCGACTCCCCCGTATTTCATCTGTGTGTCACCGCAGATTTGGATATTATTGTTTTGTAATCACTGTGATTCTATTACTTGTGGTATACTGCCTGAGTATGTGGGATCGAGATTTCATCTCTTTGATATTTAAGTTGAGCAAAGATATATATATATATAGGATTGAGTGTGATGATATCTATGTCGTTTGTATGATATGGTATGAGTATTCAATTAGGCTTACTACTGTTTCTCGTGGCTTTATGCCTTCCCCATTCCCTAGTGCCTATTCACGCACCCTTGTTGGGTCGCGTGACACTTATAGATCAATGTCACATGAATTGCATAAACTTCAGGTAGTTCAAGTTTAATTATTTATGTCTTTCTAAAAATGCCTCATGATAAGTATACGTTGGAATAACTTTGAAGAAACATTGATCAAGATAATCAAAATACTCAAATAAATTTCTTCGACATGATTCTAACCATAGTTTCAAAGGTTTTTATGTGTTGAGGTTCAAGGCACAATCATCTTAGTTATACAGTATCTTCCAAGACATGTGTCTTATTGAGAAGTACGCTTAGACTATAATTTCATTTTTTAACGAACACTTTTATTCTGAAATTTATATAATATTATTACTTTATTGAATTTTTATTTTAAATATTCGATCTTAAACTTTTATTAATACAATCATATTTGTGACATTGATTTTCCCTCTCAGATTCCTCTGGGGCTTCGTCTAAAGGGACTGGCTTGTTTTGTTTCAAGCCCTTATATAGGCTTGGTCCCCCCTTTATAATGCCTCGTATACTCTCTCGTGAGGTGGGTGTCTCCTCGCAGCATCTTTTCGACAAATATATATGCTCTAGTTATCCATAAAAAAAATATTTCAGAACATTGATGTGCATCCAAAGTCACATTTCACTTCACTTAGGCATCGCCCTCGTGGTGTGCCTTGGTACTTAAGCTAAGATAGTAAAGTTTCGAGAAATTCTATGTAAATTGCTTCGGGTTTGCTTTACTATACTAAAAGTTTGACATACCCGGGGCTTGATGCTAATTTATTTAGCAACAATAATGTTAGCCATTTCTATACTCGCATGCTATTTCTGTTTATGATGACGCAATCCGGCCAGGTCTTTAGCCAAGAAGGGAATTTTGAATTCACAACGCTTCATTCCCTTATCTTGCTTATCCTCACCTCCCTTCATCTTCTCTATCGTCTAATAACCGCACTACTCCACCTGGATCACCTGACCGCCGGTCTCCCGTAAAGCCCAGGATCGTAAATCCCAGAAAGTCCACTCTATCGCTAAGACAAGAAGGATTAGAAACTGCAAGGAAAGTCAAAGTTTTGATTCAGAAATTCAATAAAATTTCACAACCTCTTCTCCTTCATCTTCTCTATCGGCTCATTCAATCGTGACTCACCATCGCCAAGATTCAGCGATTAAGTTCGATTCGTAACCGGTTCATCTCTGAAGAAAGTGAAAAAATTTTGATTTTAGTTATTTTGAAGAGAATTCTGCATTTCTCTAGAAAAGTTTGATTATTGTTGATTTTTTTGTTGTAATAGGTAGAAACGGAGTAAGAATATACCGAATCTGGGCTTTTTCTTCTAAGAAGACCGAAGGATTCTGTAATCTCACCAAACTGCTCCCGACTCAACTCAAATTCATGACCGCTTTCCCATTGCTATTTGTTTCAAGCAGATAAGAACTCGCTTCGTCGTTTTTTCAACAAACCAAATTCCAAAAAGAAAAAAAGAAAACATCGACTCGTTTTCATTCATCAAATCATGTTTATCCCTTCTCGTTGATATGAGTTATTATTTATTTGTTTGTTTTGATCTTTGCAAAGAAAGAAAGTGGAGCAGGTAATTAGTAATCAAAATGTGGTTTTCTTCTATTTTTCTTCATGTTATTGGAAAGGAAATAGAGGGTTAGACATAGTGCTGTGATATAGAGAGTCAAATTCTCATCCTCATTGCTATTGCCGGAAGTTTTCCAACTACAGGTTTTCTTGAGCAACCTTAGAACTATTGCTATTTCTACTAAATTAACAGCCTAGAATATTTTCTTCTATAAAATAGATTTAGTCTAGAATAGAGAAAACATTAAATGTTAATTAAATTTTGCAAAGGTAAGATTTTGACAATAATGATCGCTGAAATAAGTAAAATTTCGTATTCAATGAGGCCCGGGATAAGTTTTTTAGCCAAACCTCGTGGAGAATGAAACTCAACCTAAATTTCATAATCTGGGTAGAATTATATAATTGCATAACACATTGGCTTTTCTAAATATTTTTTTTTTTTCCTTGGCAAAAGTTTTTGTGAGATCCCACTAATGCTGAAGTTGCAACATTTATTGAGAGGGTTCAACATTTATTCTTGGTCCTGCAAACATATCATAGAAGTTATGTGTACTATATAAGGAGATCGGGGAGTCGGGACACTTTGATCTCGCCATTTGTCACTTATATAATTTACTTTATTTATATATTCTAGATTTATATAATTTATTTTGGCCGAGTTGGAACTCAAGACTTTCTTTTCTATATGTTTTTCCTGTGCCTACTCTTTTTGAAAGTTCGTTATGATTATTTCTGAAATCCAGTTGAGAAGCTTTTCGAATTTTTATCCTAATAGAATGTGTAGACTTTCTCCTTACTTTAAGAATTAGACTTGTAGTCGTTGCCACTTAAGTTTGTCAGTAGATTGCAGATAGTTTTAGTATGTCTCAGCTTGTCTAGTTATGTCTTCTTTAATGTCACAAAACTCAAGGATTTTTCAGGTTCAAGTCTTGCTTGGGTCGCAAGCCACTGTCAATATCTTTTCCGAATCAAACTTGCATTTCAGGTAAGGGATTAAGATTGGCCGTTGCTATATAAGTCAATCCTACGGCACCTTGAAATGATTTCTAGGTCATATATATATTTGATAGCAACATAAAATATAATACAATAACAAAACTAGTAGTTTTCAATCCATATTTTAAAATTATATTCATTGACATGATTTTCTCTTGATTCCCACCCGTCTCATACCGTGATCTCGAAAGGATGTTCAATTTATGGATCCTACATACTTTAGCTCGCAAAAGAATAAAACAAACTCAAGACTGGTGGGCAGTCTTCGTGGTGTTCAATTGGTGTTTTTTTCTTTTCTTTTTTTTTTGTTATTTGCTTTCTCGCTGGTATCGAGAGTGAAATAAATTTACTATCCCTTTGTTTTCTCAAATTGTAATTTTCTTTATTCCAAAGAACTAAATTCAAGTTTTCCATCCTGGACAATATGCAGAGGTTTTATTGCTTATAGCTACAATTTTACTCCGTAAGCTCAAAATTTAAGCTCTTTGCAGATGCTAACGAGGAATCAAGTCTCACAAAGCGTCTCGCCATGAAAGGTAAAACTATTTCCATTCACCCTCACCTATCCGTTGAGAATTTGTAATCTAGCATGCTGACTTAAGGGAAAGATAAAGAGAATGTCATATAGCAAAACCAGAAACAATAAACAAAAGTTGCACAACTTCTTACTCATCCAGCCCTCAATACACCAAAGATGTTCTCAGGAGAATAAGCACTGTCATTATGTTGTTATGTTGTTCTTTCGATTCCTTCCTCTCCCTTGTTCAGAACTTAGACAATCGAAAAAAAGTCTACTGCGGAAAAGGAACAAAGAGTTGATCAATCAAGGACAAACATGACAAAGTATGTAACAAGCGTAAAACAAATTCGATGCCTAGATTACTTTATTTCAACCTTTCTTTTACAAAGTAGAATTTTAGCAATTTGCTGGTCCTAACCAATTCTTCAATCTCAGTTCATTGACAAAGAAGTTCAAAGGCCTAATGATAGACTTTCAGGTTTGTCTAAATTATTATCTAGTTATCTTTGTTAGTAGTTTTCTTTCAATCTTCTCATCAATGTACTATATTTCAGGCCCTTAGACAAAAGATCCAAGATGAGTACAGTGAGGTTGTGGAGAGAAGGGCCAGACAGGTTAGCCTGCAAACCTCAGAATTTAAAAAAAACCTCAAATTAATTGTCTTTCTAGGAGTTTAGGGCTCTCAATGATCAAGATTCTTCCCTTAACTCACACTTTGTGTTGTGATTTTGTGATTGAACAGTCACTGGAACTAGACCAATGAAGATAAGTCTGAACTTCCATTAGAATTTGAGCTATAAAATGGATTCAATGACTTCTTAGACAATAGACAACCTAATAGAAACCGGAAACAGCGAGCAAATTTTCCAGAAGGCAATGCATCAAGGAGATTTATGAGATGGGTATTGAGAAACTTACAATGTGAGTTCAGAGACAGTATTTATAACAAGAAATTAAAAAGGCCATTTTGTACCTGTTGCCTATGAAGGCATGATGTTGAATGATGGTATATTCCTCCAGGAAACCACCCTTCTCTCTTAGGCTCCGTTTGAAACCTGAAAGTGGTGAGTGAAAGGAAAAAATGGTGGGAAAACCGTTTTCTCTCCGTTTGGGTAGCATTGAAAATTGGAAAGAAAAGAAAAACACAAAGGAAAATAAGGTAATATTTTCCTCACTATTTTTGTCAAACCGACGAGAATAATGAAGAAAAGCTGTGGAAAATAATGAAGAAAACCTAAATCCTCCAACCATTTTCAAGCACATCTCCTAGCAACATTGAAGTGCATGGGTGCATTGAACAGAAGAATGGTATTATGTTTGGACAGATAGGATGACAGTTTGTGAGATTTCTAACGGATAATTTAGGTTAGTTTGGTTTCCTCTCTACAGTGTTAAACACCCACCATTAGTTTAGAATTTCATCCAGAACCACCTTTATCCATTCATTGATTTTTTTAATTTTAATTTTTCCTTAATTTAAATATATTTAATTCAAATTTTAAATATAAATAAATTAAAATTAAATAATCTCTACTTTTAATTAAAATTCTGATCTCTATTTAATTACTTTTCGAACAGGCAAAATTTTAACTATATATTGGTTAAAAACAGTAATTTCCATTTAAATATAATTTTTGCTTATTCATTTTTGAGCCACAAAATCTGCGAGGATGTAATTTTTTATGTTCATTCGATTTTTTTAAAGTGTATGTTGATATTCTTTGCTTAGCAATTTTTGTTTCATCCTTTGATGGATGAAAATGATTAATTGATATTCTATTTTATATAAAAAAATTTCTTCAATTTTATAAAAATCAATAATCAATAATTTTATATAGTTCATAACATTAAAAAATTCTTCTTCTATTTTTCCTTCCTATATAGTTAACCAAACAAGGGAAAAAAATTATTTTCCTTTCCCAATCTTTTTCTTTCATCCTTAGTTTCTTTCTTTTTCTTTTCTCCCTATTTTCTTTTTTTAGTATTTTTCGGATTCCAAATGTTACGTTAGGCATGAGATAATTAGTCAATTAAAAAAAAATTCTTATAAAAGTGTGGCTTGAAAACTAATTCTAAATATAGTATAATTTTATCCATGTAGGATAAAGTTAAAAAAATTTGAATTTTTAAAAGTCGATCTCTTGTCTCAGCCGTCTTCTTCCCTATGCATGGATGTTATTCCCCATCCAAGCCTTTTTATTTATTAAATGAATCAATTCTATAATATTTCATTTTATTAGAATTATAGAATCCATCGTGTTATTTGGAGGTTAAAAATAAAAAATTTTGAAAAATGAAATTTTGGTTTATAATTTTAGAAAAATGGAATTTTTTCTTTTGAAAATTTAGAAAAAGGGATTTAAAAGTGGAATTTTTGAAAATATATTTTGAATTGGCAAGCTTACCAAAATAATTCATAAATTTTGAAATTTAGAAAAAGTATATTGGATTTACAAAATTTGAAAAAGTGAAGTTTGAATTGTGAATATTGAAAAAATGGATTTTGATTTGGGTTAAAGGGCACTTTTGCCCCTCAACTATAGCACATGTGTCAAATGAGCCACAACTAATTTTTTGTCATCTATGTCCTTTCAACTATGTATAGTTGTCATTTAGCCCTCAACTGTTTTTTATTTTTCTATTTTTATTTTTATACTTTTATAATTAATAATTTTGTCATTTTTTAAAAAGAAAATCTAATTGTTTGATAGTTGGTGTATCTTTATGATTTACCTAACTATAATCAAGATATTAATATTTATTTACTACATTTGGATTTCTAAAAATATTTAAAAATTAAGAAAATTCTTTATAGTATTTAGTTGAGGGGCTAAATTCGATAATCTTACCATAATTGAGGAACACAAAAAAAAAAAAAAAGCTTGGAGAGGGTAAATTGACAACTGACCAATAATCGAGGCAAAATGACTTTTAACCTTTTGAATTTGGGAATTCGCACTTGAATTTTTAAGATTAAATTCCACTTTTTGAAATTTGGAATTGAGGATTAGATTTTGGAAAATTGGGGCTTTAATTGAAAATTAAGTAAAATGGTTAATTTATTAATACAATCAAACCTTAAACCAAACAAGTTTATGTTAAATCACATATGATGTATCAAAGGTTTACTGACATCGTACTTAAGATTTATTAAACCCTTTATCAAACATTTTGTTATTTTTATCAAATATTTTTTAAATCATGTCTTTATAATATAATTTTTCAAATAAATTGAAACGAACCCATAACATAACTTTCCTGGGAAAAACAAAGACGTCTTACTTGCAGTTGTTGAGTTGTAGGTGGTGTAGCCCCCTGTAACACTCATGCTACCAACATAATAATATTATTCACATTAACACTAACTTCAATATTCTCCCTATACAAACTATTCTTCACATATATAACAAATCTCCCTCTTCTTCACATTTATAGCCGCTTGAATGGAGCTATAATGGGCCGATCCAAACTAGTGTGTGAACAGTAATGCCGTAGTCATTAATTCCAACATTGACTTAAAAAAAAAAAATGCTATAATGCTATAATTGTGGCTTTATACATAATAGTAATTGAGTGGGAATTGGAAGATGATGAAGGCATCTATCTCGACCCAAATACCCATCCTGTCTGCATCGACTTCAGATCTCACATGATCACGATTCCCTTTATCTCTTAATTCTAAATTGCTTACTCACATTCACGCCTAGCCTCCTCCTCAATATGATAACGTTTTGTCCTCCTCATTTCCCCTAAATATTGTTCTACCAAACCCTTATTAAATTATAGTGTTCGATTTACTTATATATATATAAAGCACCAAAAAAACAATTGGGCTTTGGTTCAATTAATTTGAAGAATTTTTGTGAGCCATTTATGATAAGAAAAATATTAGGAACATTCATACCTTTTTGAGCAAATTGAACACCGACTATTTATAGCCTTACAACCGCCTGGCCACTATCAATGTATTGTATACCTTCAAAGGTTTGCCAGATAAATTAATTGATTATTCATGACAGACGAGGGGATGGGCGCGTAGAGAGAGAGAGAGTTGAAATAAAATAAAAAATATATTGATAATTTTTTTATTTTTATGATGTTTTCATAAAACATATCTTAATTGTTTTATGATAATTTTTTACGTATTTTTGAAGTTATGTTAGAAAAATAGAGATATTAAATGATTAAAAATAATCAAGTATAACAAATTAAAAATGGATCTTCTTGCGCATTCACTAATTTAATAGTTTTAACTATAATAATTGTTATATTTTCATAGGACTTTTTTTAAATATGAGGCACATCGCACCATGAAGCATAATTCCCCTTTTTTGTTTTACATCGGTGCATTTACATTAAAAGGTTTTAGTACTTATAACGGACATCCATTATACTCATCATGTTACCACTTGAGCTAGATTTCAAGGCAAATTGAACGCTTTCTTAAAAAGCGGAGTTTTTGAGAATAATTTTTCTTGAAATTTATATATATATATATATATATATATATATATATATATATATTAAAAATCCTAATCTTTCATTGAAAATAATTTTCATTATAATATGTATTTACCTTCAAGTCATAAAATACTTGAGACCCCCATCCCTATGTCCTATTTGTGATCGTAAGCATTTTACCACTCGAGATAGAGATAATAGATAATTATAATTTTAAGTTTAAAGTTAAAAAAACTGGGGTTTGTAACTATGGTATTAATCTTAAAAAAAATGTATCATTGTTTTCGTTTCAAATACTTAACTTTAATTTTTTTAAATGATTTATTTTTTTATATTATACTATGGTTAAGAATATATGTTATTTAAAAATTTATATGATTATCTTAAAATAATAATATATGAGATTCAATCATTAGTATTTTAATTTAATGTTTCTATCAAAATTTTATATACCATGATGTGCCTTTTTAGCTTCTTAGGTTAAAAAAAAAGAGAAAACGTAAGGGAAACTCTCCGCTTCCCACTCTCCACTCTCCGCTCTCCAGTCGCCTAGCTGCCTCTTTTCTCCATTCACGCCCAACTCCACTGCACCACGGATCGTTCGGCCGCCGGTCTCCCAGAGAAAGTCTAGGGTTAGAAATCCAAGAAACTCCACTCACCATCGCGGCATCGGCTAGGATTACAAAACTGGTTCATCTTGGTAAGAATGTGAAAAAGTTTTGATTTTTAGTTATTTTGAAGACGAATCTCAGATTTCTCTTACAAAAGTTGATTTTTGTTCTTGTAATAGGTAGAAATGGAGTAAGAATATACTGGTCGGCTTTTTGTCTTCTCTAAGAAGACTGAGTTGACTCTGAATCTCAACCGAAACATCGGACTGGCCGAGTTTTTGAACCCTGCAGTCCCGACTCAACTCAAATACTCTACTCCTATCCATTTCTTGAGCTCCCTTCTTTTAGTTTCTTCTTATTGCTGCTTTGTTTCCTTCCCTTCTGTTTTTCAACAAAACCAAATTCCAAATAACGCCTCCAGTTCTCCTTTTTTGGTCACACTGCATCAAATTATGTTTTTTCCTCTGTTGTTTCTCATTTCCTTCTGTTCTTCCAACAAAACCAAATTCCAAATCTAAAAAAAAACCCATATGTTCGTTTTGGTCACACACAGCATCAATTGTTGCTGACTTTCCTCATTTCCCAATTGTTTTCCCCAAATCAACTGGCAAAGATCGTTTTGCCGTTGCTGGGAAAGTTTCAGAGTACTTGATTGCCCCCTATTGACGCTGTAGCCTGGTTATCTGTTTTTCTACCGCAGTCATGCTGAAAAACTTCGCAACCAAATTCAGACGCTGAGGACGGCGAGGATTAATGATCAAATAACTGTTGATGAAGCCACGAGAAAAAGGGATGAAATCAGACCAGCTGTTCAAGACTGGCTGAATGGGGTTGATCGGATCACAGTGAAGGCAGAGGCATTTGTATTGATGAGGGATGATCTAAACATGAGCTGTTTGCTGTTTGAATGGGTGGTGTCCTAATCTCATCTCACGTTATCAGCTTGGCAGAGAAGCATACAAGAAGGCGCAGGTTATTGTTGGGATCCAAACAGCCCGCAATTTCCCTGAAGTATCCTGGACTCGATACTCGAAAAAAGATGATGAAGGGATTGTCAAAATTCAGCAAAAAACTGCAGAAAGAGAAGGAACAGGAGAAAGACAAGGAGCAGAAGAAAGAGAAGATCCTTATTATCTTGGATGACATTTGGAAGGAAATTAATTTGGAGAAAGTTGGAATTCCTTTCAAGATGATAAGACAATATGCAAACTAGTGTTGGTTTCTAGAGACGCAAACCTATTATGCAAAGACATGGGCGCACTAAAATGTTTTCCAATTCAACCTTTACAAAGAGAAGAAGCTTGGCATTTACTCAAGAATATAGCAGGCGATTCTGTGGAGTGCTCTTCAAGAAGCGGTTTGTGCAAGAGGGAAGTCTATTGCTATGGTCATTTCCCATCACTATCAGCCCCTTGCTTGGGCCAAATGGTGCCGATGGCTTCCACGCATTGTTGCCTCAATAGCTCGGATTCGTGATTTTTACATGGAGATAACCTTCCACTTTGAGAGCTCTGTCATTCCATTTATTGGTCGAATTGCCCCATCAGATACTTACCGCATTTGGAAACGTGGGTCCAATCTTCGTGCTGATATGACACTTGCTGGCTTTGATGGCTTCCGCATTCGACGGTCAGACCAAACACTTCTCTTTCTTGGGGAGGGCTATTCTTCAGAAGATGGTAATGCATCTTTGGCTCCTGGTTCCTTGATTGTTTTGCTCATAAAAAGAAAGAAATCACAAAATGCTTGAGGGGCTGGTGTCAACCAACTGAAGCAGAAGTTGGGCCATGAAGTGATGTCTCAACCAATATGTATAGGCTAGGAATTGATGTTACACAGGCCGATGAAAGGATAGCAAATGGTGGTGACAATGATGACTATGAAGATGTATTGACAGCTGAAGAGAGGATGCACTGATTCTGCCTTCGATAGGCAACTCAGATGGTGTCTGTGAAGATGAGGACCACCATGTCCATGACCCCAAGAACATGGCTCAGGGTGGTTCTTTTGAAAATTGTGAATCCAATGGCATTGTTAAGGAGAAGAAAAGTTGGTTTGGATGGAACAAGAAAGGATCAAAAAATGGAAGTGATGATCCTGAGGATTCAAAGATTCTGAAGAAGTTCTCAAAGTTGGCCCCAGAAAGTAGCAGCCAGAGTACGGTTGATAGTCAAACATCATCTTTTGAGTTTTCTAGGGAGGATATGGGGAAGCTAAGAAGGGAAAAGATGTTAATAAGAAGAAAAGAAGAAGGGTGTAAGTGGTGACTCAAACATGAAAGCTTAGTATAAGAAAGGTCTGGTGACTGTCTTGTGGTTGAAGCCAGATTTTCCTTTGAAAACTGAAGAGCTATTGCTTTACTTGACATCTTAGCCAACAGTCAAGGCTGTTAGAGGCTCATGGAACTTTAACTACTAAACTACCACATGGCACATTTCCTGTCAAGGTAATTTTGGAATACCGTTTGAATCCTTCATTTTGTGGTACTGTTATTCCAATCTTTTCTCCCATATGTTTGCCCCCATTTTACTTTGGCGAATTCCTTGACATTTATCAGTATTGTGGTAATCACCTAACTTAGTTTCTTCATTATAAATTGTTTTTATCTTTCAAACCTAAAGCTTGCAAAGCTGCTTTCAGTTTATATTTCTCTATTTCCGTTGAAATGTAGGATCCAAGAAACACTTTAGTATTGGTTTATATATCTCATCTACTACAATAATTTACATCTAAGGTTTCTTTAATGCTGTTTGTAGTTATTTTTCTGACTCAAAAACCTTGAATCCTTGGTCTTCGATATTGTTTAGAATACATGACATTATGTGTACCTCATTTGCTGTTGCAATAAATTTAAACTTTTCTCTTCCTATAGTGGTATCGAGGTCCCCTGAAGAATGAGCCGGAAGGCCATATGGGACTTTTGTTTGGTATGATTACACTTTTTTTTCTCTCAGATTTTATATATAAGAAAAAAAGAAATAATGAGAAATCCACATTCTATCGGGATCTGTAAGTAGTTACAGCGCATATTTCAATAAATGCATTTATTAGAAATTGCTAATACTTACTTTAATCGACTGGCTGCCATCACATCATCGACACAATATGATGGTTGTAGTTATGTCCATGGTATCTATCTTTCTCGCCATAAACATGATTACATATTTTGTCGCTTGAATTGTTTGAAATGAGTAGAAATGCCATTAAAAATTCTGCCTCGAGAACAGCTTCCTTAAAATTACCCGTCTTCAACCTCATGAAATTCAGGATGAAACATGCCTAGTGAGAATAAGTTGCTGGAATTTCCGCATCTAAATTCCTTCAATATGGAGGTTCGAACATGTCTACTCTTATAGATTTGCATTTAAAACTTGTGCAAGCATACTAACACAACTACAAGTGTGGTTGCTACTAACACAACTACAACTATGTAAGTTTAGTATATCGATGAAGGTTAGGCCGTAATCCATGGAGTTGCAGCCATTGTTGTAACCACAGATTACAATGCATTTTAATTAAACCTTGCTTTTGACTTCAATGGTTAGTATAAGGCTTTTAATTGTAAACATAAAAACTTTGATAAGTTGATATGTATTAGATATACCTATGTATATAATATGTAATGTTATTACTGGCATAAACACAATTCTAATCGATGTTCTTTGCCGTGGTGGTATCCTATTATTGTTGGGCTTCTAGTGCCTTGTGTACTATAAATTTCATGCATCATAGCATTTGATGCTATTGCTATTGCTACTGCTACTAGTGCCTATCATTGCTTCGGTTGCTACTGTTTTGCTTGCTTTTGCTACTATCCTTCCTGCATCATTATGACCGGTGAAACCAACAACTATAAGCTAATATTTATATTACTGATACTACTAAGTGCACTATCACTAATTTTATCATCATCTCAATGATCACAACTTCTTATTATCTTTTTAAGTATTAAATGGAACTAAAACTCCCAATGAAGAAAGTACATTTGGTAACATGCTTGTGCAGATCTTCAGGCTTGATAACATTACTATCCTCCTGATGCTGAGTGTAATAGTTGATTGTAATAGATGAAACCTTATTTGGAAGCACATGACAACACCTAATCCGATAAACAATTATTGTCCAAATGTCGATCATAATAATACCCTTAACATCGATCAATGTCCTCATTAGTACTAAATGTTTTAACAAAGAGAGGAAGAACCACATGAAAGTATATTAGAAAATCCACATGATCTAAGATCAAGTTTTTTGATCGTGGTAGTGGTGAACTCTGAATAGAACCATCCTCTGTTGCACCGGCACATATGTCAAGAGTGTCACATGAGTACATCATTTGTAAAGTATATATCAACGAGGCCGCATGGTTTCAAGGGTGATATCTAAAGATTGTTCTATAGTTTTAAGATTATCATTGTTGTTGTTATTTTTGATATCATTATACGATGATGGTGCCGCACTTTACGCCGAGTGAGTTTAGCGCCTGATTGCATTTTATCGGATCCATTACTACGTATCGTACCAAACTAGCCCATATGGGTCTTCCTTTTTATTTTTTTATTTTATTTTAAATCTTTTTCACTCAAAACAACTATACCCTAAGTTGTAATTGGAGCAAAAGAGAAAAGCAAACGTGAAGGATGGAAATTGATCGAGGGTGCCAAAACATTTGAAATTAGAACATGTAGTTTCAACAACGTTTCAAATGAAAGATATGGATTAGAGAGAGGCAATCTATTGTTAGATATTTGTAGGCAAAATGAATCGACCCAATAGAAAACTCAATGATCAAGAGGCCACTACATGCCCTTTTTCCGCAAGATCCTCTATTACTTAAATCACTGTCAATCATAATCTTAAGAATAGAAGAGAGAATTTGGAGTACTCAGTTTGGATGTAAGGTTGGTAGTCTACCATCCACCCATAGTTATCAAAGGCGCTCCTCAGGCGAGCTTAAAGCCAAGGCACTACCACTCCCTACGGCAGCGCCTCGCCTCAAGGGAGGCGCTACGCCTCAAGGGAGGCGCTACGCCTCAAGCATTTTCAGGGTTTTCTTTCATTTTTCTTCTTCTTCTTTTCCATTTTCTACGCTGTCGAAGTCATGCAAAGAAGCCCTGTGGCTTTTTTTTGCAATAGAGACCAAAAACGCCATTTTGGTCTTATACATATTTTTTCTTTTAAATAATTGTAAATGACTAACCCCTCTCAACTACCGTATAATCCCTATAAGAGAGTAAGAAGCGCAAAAATCAAACTAAAAATGCCTGCTGAATTGTGAGAAAGTCAAAAAATAGGAAACAACCATCATAATAATCATAAAATATATATTCACATACTACGCGCCTCACTTAAAAAAAGCCCGCTACTATGCTCTTTACGCCTCAAGGCCCCCAATGTGCTTTTGTGCCCCAATGTGCCTCATACCAAATAACTATACATCCACCTATTTCGCCACTTCCCTTGCGCCGTTTCAATTCGAAGGAGGTTTGGGATGCACAGAAGAGAGAATTCAAAGAATACTGACTATGCGGGAAAGAATCTACATTTTAAAGGGTGGATGATTTAATTCGGAGTACTCGCTAGCCTTCCCATTTATTTCATGTCCTTATTCCTATCCTTAGATTGTTAGTATGAGATTCGAATGGGATTCAAAGGAAATTTTGGATGGGGAGTGAAGATGCTGTGAAAAGAAAGAAGACCTCACTTAGTAAATCGGGAGTGTGGTTTGTCAAGACAAAATAGTGGAGGACCTCGGGGATTAAGAAATCGCTTCATTCTTACTGAAGGCCCTTCTTGTAAAACGGAGTCAGCGCTTATGCAGAAACAAAATGCCTCTCTGGAATATTTTAATTAGAGTTAAGTATGGGGAGGATCAAGGCGGTTGGTGTACCAAAATGGTGAGGGCTAGCCAAGGAGTTGGAGTTTGGAAAGAACTTAGAAAGGGATGGGAGCTGGTGGTTGGAAAAATGGTATTTGTGGTGGGTAATGAAGCAGGTGTTTTCTTGGAAGGATAAGTGGTGTAGGTCAATGGCTTTGTGTGATGCTTTCCTCAATATGTTGACATACGCCACAAAGACGCTAGATTAAAGAGATGTGGAGCTCCGATGAGGGAGGAGGATGCTCGGGAATCCTTTTTGAGACCCTTCAATGATCGGGAATCGAGGAAGTAACAATTTCACGGGGCTTTAGTCAACGAAGAAAAAAAAAGAAGGGCTATTCTCTATCAAGTCCATAAGCTTAAAGTGTTGGATTATGCTTCCTATGGTATTTCATAAACATAATTTGCACCCTAAGATACGCCTAATATGTTGGCTGAGGCAGACTGGGAAAGGCCTCAACTTTGACCAGATGAAGATAGGGAAGACCTCGCTAATAGATGCTTTCGTGGTAAAGAAAAGAAGAAACAATAAGACTATCTCCGCTGAGTGCAATGTAACAAGGGTTTATGACATCTTCTTTTTCGTGTTCATTCTGGCCCTTCCTAGTTTTGTCTTACAAACTTGGAAGGGTGGAGGGGTCTTTCAGAGGAAAAAAGAAGGATGTGTGGAGGGTCGCCTTATGTCTTTTTCGACTATATGGAAAGCAGAAACAAAATTGCCTTTTGAAGACGCGGTATCACTGTCTATCCGTACAAAGTCCTCTTGTATTTCCTGGTCGAGACTACATTATGCATTAAAGCAGGGCACTGGCAAACGCTTATTGAGCTCAACTCTCTCTCTCTCTCTCACACACACACACACACACACACGCTCTTCTGCTTAATTTGCCAAGCCTTCTATGTTTATGAAGGTCTCATGAAAGGCAGTATATGGAACTTTAAAAGACAGAGGACTACGCCTACTCTCAAGGATTCGAGAGGAGCTTCTGGGTTTAAGCCTCAGATCATATTTTGATTGCTTTAATAATAAACTGCGTTCCTTCAGCTTTTTGAATATTTAGCATACGTTGTTGATTTGTTGTTCTCCATCATTTAATGAGTAAATTGTTTCCAACTCTGTTCTGTTGTCTGGGAGATAGTTGCCTCAAGTAGAATTAACCGTACTATGGTTTCTATGCTTGCTAGCAAGGATGCTGATATTTTGGCTTAAAGAGGCACATTCTCCTTGGTGCATTGCATTTTTTTGGGTTTGCGCTTTTCTTGATTTATCCCTTTGTTTCTAGCTTTCTATAAAGGATTTCTAGCCCCTCTATAGCCCTTAATTTCTAGGCGAAATTCTTTTAAAGTTAGTTTGCGTTATTTTTATTGTTTTTGATCCATTAATAATGCCAATATTTTGTATACAATTACACACACACACGCATATATATATATATATATATATATATATATATATATATATATATATGTACGTAATGTGTGTGTATGTTAATATTATTTAGTATAAAGAAATAATAAATATCTCAGTAGTAAAAAAATTTGTTGTAAACCTTATAGATCCTCTAATTGTTGATATGAAATAAACTCACTCTGATCTGCCATTAATATTTTCATTTGATTACTTGGATGATATGCTACTCATTACCTTCTTATGGATGAATTTTTCTATCCTTCAATTGTAAATATGGTTTCACAACTACTTCATATTTTCTTTTTGTTTTTAGATAGTAGGTGCCATCATTTGATAGATATGTTCTAATGTTAATGGATAATCATTGGTTATGGGTACTTTTTATGGCTAATTCATGATGCATATTTCATACTCTTATTGTAATTTTCATAACCACAACCATGTGAACAAATTTAATGGTAAAATTGAGATGCCATTGCATACAGTTTTATTAAGTTTTTTTTTAGATTTACCTTTTGTCCCTTGTAGTTCCATTAATCTTATTAATTTATTATCTTTTATGAGTTTATCAACCAATTATTTTGAAAACTTCTTAGAAAAATAAAACAAAGTTTTGGAAGCATCCCTTCTCTAATATTTTATGTTAAAAGGATAGAATCAACATATTAGGAATCAAACGAAGCAAATACAAGTGTGGATGCATTTTTATTAAACCTTGCTTCATTTTGACCAATTATTAGTATGAGGCTTTTAATTGTTAACATAAACTTTGTTAAGTTGATATATAGATTAGATATACCAATGTATATAATATGTATGTTTCAAATCTTATGTTGGTATGTATTGTTGTTGGGCTTCTAGTGCCTTGTGTACTGTAAATTTCATGCAGTATAGCTTTTGATGCTATTGCTATTTGTGACGCCCCAAGGCACAGGGGTCAGTTGGCCTCACTGAATCCCAGCTCGCGGAATGCAGTGAATGTCGGATGACCGACATTTTCACGAAAATCGACGAGTCTCAGCATGCGGGGGCTCTGCGAATACAAAACCTGCATAAAACCTGTCCCAAACAGTCCAATATAACAATAACATGAGTAAAACGGCCACTTGGGCCCATAAACAATACCCATAAAACATACCAACTATGAATCCAACTATATCCAATAGTTCTAAGAGTTCAAATGTTTTACTCTTGCCTAGCATATTAAAATTAGGGAATTCTAATACATGTATAAAATCATCAAAGCCACTGCCCATTTTCTTGTGGCTAGGCTCTGGGACGAGGCACTGCCGTCTCCTTACGCTCCTGTGCACAGTAAGTAATATCCCTCGACGGGGTGAGCTAATGCTCGATAGTGGAATGCAGCCACTAAGTGAAATTTCACCTCTTGGCTATAAGTGCGGTCATGATGTCCCAAATAAACACACATTCAAGCAAATGCATGATCTACTTGAATGTCTACATGTCGACTCGGATCAGTGCCCTGCTCTCTCACTGCAAACTACTGTATGAGAATTATTATTTGATTTGTTAGTGGACAACCCTCGGAGTGTATATATCAATTGGAGCCGTACCAGACGATTGTTATATTATTTGTTTGTGGACTACCCTCCGATGTATATCAATTGGGCCGTCTGCGACGATTGATATTTTTAATTTGGACTACCCTTCGATAATTAATATTTTTAAGACAATACTCAGAATATAATTTTTCTCTAGACTCATCTCATGCACTCACTCCTATAGTCCTAGAGATTGTTCCCAGTGCATATGGAATATGTATGCCAATTCCAATACAGTCTAATCACATGCGAATGGCAAACATGCATATACATAATATCCAATCACACAATCCATAATAAGCGCGAATTAAATCAGTGTATATCAAGTGTTTCAGCTTGAAGTTGTGATCAACCAGCAGCAGTGGCTTGAATCCTTTCGACCAAACACATTTTCACTCAAAAATATATTTTGAGAACCTTTATTTCGGGAATGGTAAAACCCTCGGATTCTTATTCTGAAAAATCTAAATCATCGATTCACTTAGTGAGCGGGTTTGCACAGCCATTTAGGCACCATACAAACCAATACATGGATCAAACATAATGCGATTAGTCTACCAAATCAATATGAATGGATCCAAGGCACATTTTGGTTTAAGTATATCGGTCGGTCGAAGTTTTGGGGCCGTCAACGACCGTTGAGGGCACCAGTATAGAAACATTGAAAACACTTAAATAAAGTGTAAAGCCCAAGTGAGGAGAAAACCCACACCTCACGGGTTTGTCGAAACCCCCCTCGAATCCAGGTGTCCATGCGTGGCCGCTCCGTGATAGAGCGGCTTTCCTTCTTGTCCGAAGGTAGACGTTCGGTTCTTAGGAAAACTAGGATTCGATCTTCTCTCACTAAAAGCGCCATTAATCGACCTCCTTGCCACTTTGGTCTTTCCCTTCCACGTTTTTGCCTTTGATTTAATGAAGAAGACCAATATATTCAATTTTGTCATTTAGTGACCAAAAACTTCAAAAATGATATGTCCCTTCATTTTCCCGGTTTTGACATTGGCACTTTTAAAAATCCATTTTCATCCATTTTCTACTACTCATACCACTTTGCTTTATGAGTACTTGTTATATGTGACTTTGATCGCATGAAAAGTATTTTACGGCACGGCCTTCATCTCGAAACGTGTAAATCAGTATCTCTCGGAGTCGTGAGGAAATTTTACGTGCTAGTTAGATTTCGTGAGGCGGTTCAACGGTGAAATCCGTTTAGATCATCGGGATCTAGAGAATAAATTCGGTTTTAGCAGAATTTACAATTTGAAGTACGATTTTGCCATTTTTCCAGATATTGGAATTTCTCGGGTCTTACACTATTGCTGCTGCTACTAGTGCCTATCACTGCTCTGGTTGTTTCACTTGCTTTTGCTACTATCCTTCTTGCATCATTATGACATAGTGGAACCAACAACTATAAGCAAATATTTATATTACTAATAATACTAAGTCGGCACTATCACTAATTTTATCATTATCACAACTTCTAATTATCTTTTTAAGAATTAAATGGAACTAAAACTCCCAATGAGGAAAGTACATTTGGTAACATGCTTGTGCATATCTTCGAGCTTGATAGCATTACTACCCTCCTGATGCTGAATGTAATGGTTGGCTAAATAGAGTAGACCATTACTACCGCTGTTGAATTTTGGTATGATGGATTAGGAAAATCGGTTTAGCGTGACTCAAAATACATAGGCAGTGTCGACCCGCATCTGTGTTCTTTGGATAGTGATGGGATTCATCAGGGCCTTCTCCGCTTAGGTTTGAGAATATGGTTGAAGTTTGCGGGTTTTAGGATATCCTCGGTAGTGGCAAAGTTTGCATTTAGGCTCTTACAGTTTATTAAGCCGAGAATTAAAGGCCACTGAAAGGAATTTTGAAGATACGGAATATAGAGGTTTTTGGTAGAGTGGATGAAAAAAGGCTTTAAGCGGGATATATCTTTCTAGGATGATGTGGAAAAGGAAAGGTGTTGTCCTTGGAAGAAGCGGAGAAGAGGAAAAGGCTGAGAGGTTTTAAGAGTGGGTGGATTTGGAAGAGAGGTCTCATGGAGACGAGAAATCCGAGGAGATTTGGTTGAAGAGGGGACGAAGCAGGGATTTTTCATAGAATGACGATTCTCATAGAAGGAGGAAATCCGTTAGTAACCTTCGGTATCAATGTGGGGAGAAAGGCGGGTCAAGGAGGGATGAGGTTAAAGATGGTTTGGTTGGTGCTTTTTCAAAGTCTCCTTTCGACCTCCAAATAATTGGTGCCTTACGGACCTACACCTCGATTTGATTGGTGCGATCTTTACGCTAAGTTGGAAGAAATGTTCACGGAGGAGGGAGATCTAGCGGTGTCTGGGCTTACGGTAAATCAAACCGGGACTGATGATTTTCAATTGCTTTACGGTCTTTCGATTGGGATTTTGTGAAAGATGAGGTTATGGGCTTCTTTAGGATTTTTTCCCGAGACCAAGCAATTTGTTAAAGTCTTAATGCTACTTTCTTAGTTACAGTGCCCAAGAATTGAATGCTGTTGAGGATTTAAAGGACTTGAGACCAATCAGTTTAGTGGGCAGTCTTTATAAAATTTTATCGAAAGTGTTGGCAAACTGAATTAAAAGGGTTATGGGGTTGGTAATTTCCCAGTCTCAGAATGCGTTTGTAGAAGGGAGGCAAATTCTTGATGCAGCGTTGATAGCAAATGAGAGTGTGGACTCAGTTCTAAGAAGGAAAGAGAAAGGGATTCTGTGTAAGTTGGACATTGAAAAGGCTTATGATCACATGAGTAGAGTTTTCATGCGGGGCTCGAGAGAATGGGGTTTGGGCCAAAATGGATTAGGTGGATTCATTAGTGCATTTCCGGCTTCGTTCTGCAGTGTAACACTGGTTCTCCCTACGGGGTTCTTTCGGGTTCCCAGGGTGAGAGGCAAGGGGATGTGAGACCCGGAGAAAATCCCGAATTCCACGAAGAAGGGTAAAATGGTATTTCGGTTGAAAATCGGAATTTTCTAGATCTCGGATAATGAAGCGGACTTCACTTAGTTGGAATCGTCTCGCGAGGGGAAATCTAGCTACCGCGTCGGGTGTTGGATTCGGGGTGGTCGGGATTTCACGTTTCGGGACGTGGGGTGTCGGATGACTATGTGGTAGGATAAGGAGATGCCACATGGCACCTCGAAAGGTGTGACACTTGGCGTAAAGAAATGGCTCACATTGAGCGCGTAGATGTATGATCCTTGAGCCACAATGATCCACTTGAGTGGATGGTATATAAAGGAAATAAAGAAATAAAAGAAAAGGGATGGAAATTGAGAGCCACACAGTTGTCTTGGGGAAGGAGGAGAAAACCGCCATTTGTTATCGTTAGATACTCCAAAGAGGAGAAAATCAAGAAAGGAGAAGTGGGGAGAAAATGAAAGAAAAAAAAGAAGAAATGAGAAAAGAAACAAAGCGCAGGGAAACGTAGAGAAAAAGAAAGATCAGGAGGTCTTGGATCTCATTTTCTAGAGAGAGTCTCTTCCTTCTCTCTAGGTTTGTAGCCGATCCGACCGTCGGATTCCTTCGAGACAAGAAGGGAAGTTGTTCTACACGAAGAGGACAACGAGTGGACTCCGGTTTTAGGGAGTTTCTACGAACTCCGGAAAGGTAGGGGTTTTTCTCCTACTTGTTTTACTCTTTGCTTAAGGGTTATGTAATGGATGGAGATTTGTTGAGGCCTAGATGGCCGTGGTTTCGGTTCCAAAAGCTTTGGACCGAGTTAAGAAATCCCTAGAATGGTTTGGACGGTCCACGGACTGTTTGTGTGATTGTGTGATTTTGTGTTATTTCCATGAGAAGATAACATGTTTGTGTGATATGTGGGTGGTTCCAAGACGAACCGCCAGATTGTGCTTTAGCCCATGTGAGCTAAGTTTATGTTATTGTTATAAACTGAATAACATGATGTATGGAATTTACAGTGTGCTCTATGTAAGTGCCTCCTTCTGTATGTTCTGATGTGTCGTGTTGCATTGCACTTAGGTGGGAGTAACCCAGTAGGAGATTCCACTCTTGGGCTTTGCTTTCGCCATACGTGGGACTATTTTTTTTAGGTACCGAAGACGTGCTTGGGGATGGGACGCATCCGGGGCCTTAGAGGCGAAGAAATGGCCAAGATGGCCTTATCTTGTATTTTGTATATTTGAAAAAAATTATGGGCAAGAGACCCAGTTTTGTATAAATTGTAATTAAATACAATTGTAAATAAATCATTTTGTATAAAATATACATTTTTTTGTATAATGTGTGGCCCAAGTGGCGATTTTACGCGATGTCGTGCCTCATGACGTGAGACACGCGTAGATTTCAACGAGGTTGTGGTGGTCGACGGACACGGGTTTGGGCGTCCACGAGGATCCTCTATCGCCATATCTTTTTGTTATCGGTATGGAAGTTCTGAGTTGTTTGATAAAGCGTGCGGTGGAAGACAATTTTATTTTAAGGTGCGGGTTGGGAATAGAGAGGGAGATGGTCATCTCCCGCATATCTTGATGATCTTTATTATTTTTGTCAGGTAAATCGGCGGGTTGATGTGCTTAAGATGAACGTTAATGTGGTTCGAAGCCTTTTCAGGATTGAAAATTAACCTGAACAAAAGTGAGATTATTCCTCTAGGTAGAGTGGACAACGTGGAGTCGTTAGCGGGCGGAGGCTTGGTGTAGAAGTTGGCTCCCTCCCGCTCTGTGCCGGTGCCCCACGGGAGCTCCCACGGGACCTTGGCGGTGCAGGATTCTATTGAAGAAAGATTCGAAAAGGTTGTCCCTCTGGGAAAAGACAATATATATCGAGGCGGGAGGCTCACACTTATTGATGCTGTCTAGCCTCCCCCATTTACTTCCTCACAGCCCAGAATGCCCAAAGATTGTTTGCTGGCCAGAAGATTCGAGGGCTTTCTACGGGGTGGAGGGAATCTTGAGCGTAAACCACATCTTGTCAACTGGAATACTGTTTGCCTAGAGACAAGTAGAGGGGGGTGAGGGGTGAGAGGCCTTTCGGTGATGAACCAAGCACTGCTGTGCAAGTGGTGTTGGTGGTTTGCTAGTGGGAGAGGGGTTCTCTTTGGAAGATGGTGATCGGTCTGAGTTGGAGAGGAAGAATTTGGGGGTTGGTATACTAGAGACATCGGGGCGGTTGTAGTGCGGCTTATAGAAAGACATCGAAAGATAGGCTCACCTTCTCTCAAAATGCTATTTCCTCCCTAGGAAATGGTAGAGAATTTGGGTTTTGGAGGATCGCGGTGCGTGAGACCTGTTTGAGCCATGCCTTCCCGCTCTGTTCAACGGCAGCTCACAGAATGTGAGGTATGAGATGTTGGGATTCTTCAAGGGAGGATGGGGGCTGGTCTCCAGTCTTCCTTAGGCTGCTATGGCGGGAGATGGAAGAGGGTGGAAAGGTTCATGCTTTTTATTCCATGACAAGAAGATTAGGCACATTGAAGGATCGAGCTTTTGTTAAAGGAGTGCATTGGGATGGCTTTTCAGGTTAGACATATCGTAAGTTGATCTTTGCTCCCTCCTTTAGATTTCCCTATTAGATCCATTTGGAACCCATTAGTCCCCAATGGGTTTAAGCAGGAAGCTTTCTGGGGTAGGAGTGCTTACTGCTGGACCAGGTGAAGAGGAGGGGGATTCCCTTAGTAAACAAGTGTTTTTTATGTGAAGAGAATGAGGAAACAATAGACCACTTGCTTATTCATTGTTCGAGAGCCAAGATGTTATGGGATCTTCTTTTGGCAATTACTGAAGTTAATTGGGTGTTCCCTTCATATGGTTGTGCTTCTTTCCTTCTGGCTTGTGAGCGCTAGTGTTGGCAAAGGAAGAGAGAGTTTGGATATGACTCTTCTTTGTTTATTACGGGCCGTGGTTGGAGAGGAATAGGGTGGTTTTTGAAAATGAGGCCCCCTCTTCTCATAGGATGAAATCTTTCTTTTTGTTTACCTTGTGGGCGTGAAATTTAAGGTGTATAGTGTTGATAGCAAATTCTTTGGGTGGGTTTTGGCTTGGATGGGGTATAGGTGAGGTAAGAATGAGTGTTTCCTTGTACTCCTCTTGTGTACTTTGTGGGAGCTTTGTGCTCTTTTTTCATCTATATACTGCTTTTTACTGATAAAAAAAAAAAAAAAAAAATAGAGTAGACCTATTCGGAAGCATGACAACAGTTGACCCAATCTGGTAAACAATTATTGTCCAAATGCTTATCATAACAATACCCTTAATGTCGATCAATGTCTCAGCGGTACTAACAAAAAAGCTTTAACAAAAGAGGAAGAACCACATGAAAGTATATTAGGAAAATCCACGATGATCTTAGAGGATCAGAAGTTTGATTGTGTAAAGGTGACCTTATGAATAGAACCATCACATTAGACTTGTGTCATCTTATCGGTAGTGTCATGGATGAGTACATCATTTTAGAAGTATAAATGAGCGGGTGCATGGTTTCCCAAGGTTGATATCCTAAGATTGTTCTATAGGTATAAGACTACATTATTATTATTATTGTTGTTGTTGTTGTTATTTTAATATCATTATATGATGATGATGATGGTGGTGTCATACTCTACAGTGAGTGAGTTTAGTGGCTTGATTGCATTTTATTGATCGCATTGCTGCTTACCAAAATTAGCTAGCCCATATATGGGGTCCTTTTTTTTAATCTTTATTCTAAATCTTTTCACTCAAAACAGACATACCTGTTCCTCTAGGTTAGTTTTTAGCATTCTCTAAGTTGTAATTTGGAGCAAAAAGAGAAAAGCAAACGTGATGGGTACTTTTTTTTCTTGCTAATTCATGATGCATATTTCATACTCTTATTGTAATTTTCATTACAACAACCATGTGAACAAATTTAATGGTAAAATTAAGATGCCCATTGCATTCAATTTTTTTAAGTTATATTTTTAGATTTACCTTTTGTCCTTGCAGTTCCATTAATCTGTCATAAATTTATTATCTTTTATGAGTCCATTACTCAGGATATTTTGAATTCTTAGAAAAATAAAACAGAGTTTTGAAAGCATCCATTCTCTAATATTTTATGTTAAAGGACTAAGATATTGACTTTTAGGTTGTTGCTGCAAATTGGGTTACTTTGTTGTAGAGGATTTGGATAGTTGAAGCACTAGAGAGGAAAAATTTCCATCAAATTTGATATTCTTGACTTCCTGTCAAATCTATTTCTTAATTGATGAGAACTTTGTTTGGAACCAAAAAGTACTAAGGGAAAGAAATGAGAGGAAAAAATGGAAGGAAAAGAAAAATTTGAAAATAAAAAATAGAGTTTAAACTTAATAAACTAATTCTGCATATTTGATGCAAACTTGTATTTGTTTCTCTATTATATAAGGATTAAAAAAAATTTAAAATATGTAAATTTTGATTGTATTTGATTTTCTTTTATAATTTCTCGTTAGACGAACATAAGAAATCATTTTCTTAGCATGTTTTTCCTTTTCCTAGTATTTTTTCGGGTTCAACGAGCTAGAAATTATTTCTAGTAAAATAGGTTTATTTGTTGTATTAAGCCTCTCTGGCATATGAACATAAAATCTGGCCTTTGTTGATTTTTCTTGTTATGTAGGTTATAGCCACCAATTATCCCAAACTATCTGGTCTAGTTACATACGAATTTGAGAGCTTAAAAAAATAATATGAAATTCTACATATTTATTCAAACTTTTATTATTTGTTTCTCTATTATATAAGGATTAAAAAATTTAAAATTATTTAAAATTTTGGGGAATTTTGATTGTATTTGATTTTCTTTTATAATGTCTATGGTGAAACCAAACATAAGAAAATAATTTTTCTTAGCATTTTCCTTAATATTTATGGTTTTGTAGACCTAAAGAGAAATTGTGCAATTAAAATAGGTTCGAGACTCTTGTCATTAAGCCTCTTGGCTTATGGCATAAAATCTCGGCTGATTTTTGCATTTGCAAGTTGCTCCCAATTGTCACAACCATACGGAGTCCTCGTTAAATTTATGAAATTCGAGGAGCTTGACCAAATGGAAGAGTTCTCAACCCCCTCTCTCCATTGACTCATTTCCACGCCTTAGATCTAAGAGATCGAGAGGATCATCGACATCATGGATTTATGGATTAGAGGCAGTTTGTGGTGGTCGATCAGCGCGACATCTAGAAGGTATAACTTCTCTTAGGAGTGTATTCGTAAAAGATTGACTAGATTAGTTCGTCTGGAAAACAAGAAAAGCCCATGCTTGATAGAAGCCCATTAATGTTTGCAAAATAAACTAGTAAAGCTGAAGATTGTAAATCTCTTGAGTAACAAGCAAGTGAGATATCATATCTTTTTCAATGAAAAATCATAACAAATTTGGGATCTAGAATCGAATCTCTTTGCTGCCTAAAGAGTTTCTAGTGGGACCCGATGATTTGGAAAGAAAATAATTAAATATGACATAATCGTGTAAACATATTGTTGCTCTAGCGTGTACCTAAAATTGAAACCATTGCTTGTTTTGGAAAGGGAAAGTGTAGAAAGCGATAGGAGATAAGGCTTGTAAGGGAATATAACTCATACATATGTTGTCAAAAAAAAAAAAAAAGAAACTCATACAGTACTCATACTTTGGAGGGACAGCGAGAAGATGCCCTTGTTTCTTTTTTTCCATCTCACTTACTAATACACCTGGTTTTGTCTTTGATTATTTTTTATATATTAGTTCATAATATTGTTTAAGGTGTAGTTTGTTTTTTTTTTTAATAATACTAGATAGAGCTTATTTTTTCCAACTTAGTAAATCTCACACATGGGATGGCCCATGATTAAGATAAAGGAAACCTTGACTTTGGTGGTTGGTGTACTATTTGCTGATGCTTTGACTCCATAGGGAGGAATCAAACTCTTCTTTTGGGCCCTCATGTGTATTATTCTCATATTTGACTTGATGGAGTCACTACTCACTCATAAATCACTTTATTTCCTAAAACTAATCGTATCAAAACATATATGCAATATAACTATTAAGTAGCTGCAACAAGTGTGATGAATGATTGTTTGTTTTGAGTTCAATCCATTGTTTATGGGTTTGCATTTCTTGATTTAGCCCTAGCTGTATAATTTATGGAAAGAAGCTAGTCTTTCAAAAGTTGGTTGGAGTTAATTTATTTTTGTTATTATAGTTAATTTATCATTTTTCGTGCGATCTTTTATTATTTTCTCTTGCTCTGTCAGTATTCCATTTGATAGATATATTTTAATGTTAATGGATAATCATTGGTTATAGGTTTTTTACTGGCTAATTCATGATGCATATTTCCTTACTCATGTGTAGTTCATTACAACCATGGGCCCATTTAATGGTAAAATTGAGATGCCATTGTATACAGTTTTTTAAGTTGTTATTTTTTTATATCTACCTTTTGTCCTTACAGTTCCATTAATTTGCCATAAATTTATTATCTTTTATGAGTTCATCAATCAGGGAATTTTGAAAACTTCTTAGAAAAATAAAACAAAGTTTGACATCTTCTATTTTATGTTAAAGGATAGAATGATTATAGTATTTAGCACAAGAATTGGGTTTGTAGTAGAGTGTATTTTCTTAACCCTTTTGAGCCAATAATTGGAAGAATAAAATAATGCCTGCATTGATTGGAATCGGGCTCCCAAGGAAAAGCTTCATACTTTTTCACATCACTCACTTAGCATATGAACATAATATAATCGACTGTTGATTTTTTCATGACACCCAGGGTTGCCATCTGAATTATCCCAAACTACTGAGTCCTAGTTACATAAAATTGAAGACTTAAAAATTTATGCCCTCATTCTAACTAACAAGCTAGTATTCTTTTTCTCTTCTCTTCAGGTCAAAATTTTAAAAATACCATTACGAAATTTTGGTTATGCACAGATTTTCTTTTCTCATCCTGATGAAACCAACCATCATTTTCTGTATTTTTAACTCCCTAATCTTTGGTTTGTGAGCACAAAAGTATAATTAAATACTACCGCGCCCAATCCAGAGGTGTTTGATCAAAATCAACAAAACCCTATCTCTGCTCAGACCTATCGTAAATAAGTGGCCTTATTTACCCTTCTACTCTGTCATCAGCTGTATTACTATAATTTAGATCTTAATCTTACTCTTATATAAACATCTGCAATCAAGATCTTAAAATGGATCAGTACATGACTCTTCTGCGGTCTCTAGTGGCGTAGGCCTCCCAGTGTGCCAGTCTATTCAACGATCTTCAGCTGCACGGAAAGGTCATTTGGTGAGCAGCTGCGGAATGGTGATAATCTCCTACAAGGTTGCCACCCCTAAATGCTCATCTGATAAAACACCACATTCAAATTGAATTCATGATTCCTACTCGAATATCTGCATACCCCGATTCGCCTCGAGGTCTCATAGGCTCTTCTGGCATTAACTTATGCCATGTATGTCGTTTTTTCAAAATACAAAAATATTTGTTTTATTTGTAGTAACCTCGTCTCATCGTTGGACAATCCTTGAATTGAATTGTTGGGTAACTCTCAAAACAGTTAATGGACCTCTCTGGCACATTGAATTGTTGGGTGATTTCAACACAATTCTTGAATTAACTTTTAAATAAAATTCTATTTGATAATTATCAATATTATTGTTTGGACAACCTCAGGTTTTCATGTGTGCGTGCATTTACTATCACAGTTGATGCATATAATAAATAAAACTGTGTGTTTCCATATAATACATGTTAATATATCAAACGCCATATATTGCCAATTTACCTACATGTTATTTCAAACACCAAACAACATATCAACACACAATTTACGCTATCTTGAAACACAAACAATAACATACAACAATAGCATACAAGGACCATTTCGGTCAAGAAAAGTAGTGGAGACAATCTGTTGGTCCCAAAATTTGCATTCAGTCCCAAAGTTTAGGGCGGTGAAAACTACCACTCACGGCTTCACACCATCAAATTCCATTTGAATGGCTCTTAAGCAAAATATTAAAATAGGAGAAAGAACCCCTATAGGTTGTCCCAAGCTCCCAATCTGTAATACCCACACGTAGCCTCTTGCGGTGGGGACCGACTTCTTCTTTTTCCTTTAGGAGTTTGTCGGACCGATCACCGGGAAATCTAGAGAGAAGGTAGAGTTTCTCTCTCTAAAAATCCCTCTCTTTTCTCTCTCCTTTTCCTTTTCTCTCTCTCTTCCTCCACTCAATCGGTTGGGTCAAGTTGGTCAAGTGGGAGAGTACTCATCTTTGCATATGCAGCCTACTATTGCTTTCATTTAGATTACCTTATCCCATATCCATACTGCATGGGTTTTCCTCGATGGCATGATGCCATGTGTCTCATATTAGGCCCCACTTGGCTCCTTGTTTAACTCATTCCATGGGACACATTGGCATCTTGAACTACTCAAAGTGTAAGTGTCCCGCACTCTTCTAGTGTCTAGAAAATTTGAAATTAATTGTCTGGAGATGACCATTGAAGCCATTGCAATTTATGATCAGTTCAACAGTGATCCATTTCATCATCGAGAGATCTAGAAAAATTAGGATTTTGTAAAAATTTACAATTTACCTTTTACTAAAATTCAGATTTTCTAGTTTAAATAGTTTAGACTAATGCGATGGCCTCGCCAGCTTATGAGCGCAAATCTCGGCTGTTGATTTTTTTTCTGTTGCGGGTTACTTATCCAAATTGTTCAACCATACGAGTCCTCGTTAAATTTATGAGGAGTCGAGGAGCTTATTAATGGAAAGTTCTATCCTTCCTCTCTCAGAGCCGGCTCAATTCAATGGCGGGTCTATGAGGAATCAGAGATCATGGGCATCATGGATTCCTGGATTAGAGATAGCCGCGATTGTTCGGTAAACGACATCTAGAGTATATTCTCTTAGAATTTTATATTAAGTAAAGTTATTAATTTAACATTCTGAAATAAAATCTGTGATAAGAAAGCGTCATGTTTGCAAAATAAACTAGTAGAATTGAAGATTGTAATCTCTTGAGTAACAAGCAAGTGAGATATCATATCTTTTCAATGAAGAAATATAACAAGTCACAGTGAGGATGTGGTTTGAAGAGTACATCATTTTAAGTACAAATCAGCAGGAACATGTTCCCAAGGGCAGTCTATCTAATCTTGGTCTACTCGATTATAGATTATTAACTATTATTGTTGTTGTTGTTGTTGTTGTTATTTTGATATCATTATACAATGATGATGGCGGTGGTGTCATACTCTACATTGAGTGGGTTTATAACAGTTGCATTTCATTCTTCATATCTTTTACTTATATAAAATTAAGCTATTATATGTAGGGTCCTTTTTATCTTTATTCTAAATATTTTCCTCAAACAACTATACTCGAATTTTATGTTGGGCTTGAAAGAAAAGCAAACATGAGGATCAAGTGAGTTGGAGGTGCCAAAACATTTGAAATTAGAACATGTGGAAGTTTTAGCAATGTTTTCCCGAATGAAAGATGTGGATTGTCAGGAATAATCTATTATTTAGATATTTAATAGAGTGGCTAGGATTGTGATAGAAAACTCAATGATCAAGGTATTAATTATTACATGCCTTACGCGGTATCTCTATTACTTAAAATGCAGTCATCAATCATAATCTTAGTAAATAGAAAGAGAATTCGAATTACAGCACAGGAGTTGGATGTAAGGTTTGGTAGTCTACCATCCACCTATTTGAGATTTTATTTTGAATGTTGCTTTCAATCAGTGGTGGGGCTTGGAACGGAATAGAAGAGAGAATTCGAAGAAGACTGGCTATGTGGAAGAGAATCTACATTTCAAAGGGTGGTAGGATAATTTTAATTCGGAGTACCTTGCCTAGCCTTTCCATTTATTTCATGTCCTTATTCCCTATCCCTAGATCGATTAGAATGAGATTTGAATGGATTCAAAGGATTTTTTTATGGGGAGGAGCTGTGCTAGAAAGAAGATATTTGGTAAATTGGGAGGTGGTTTGTCGAGACAAAAATAGTGGAGGACTAGGGATTAAGAAATTGTATATTCTTAATAAGGCCCTTCTTTGTAAATGGAGTTGGCGCTTTATGTAGGAAACAATTTTCTTACTTGCCTTAGCTGAACGAAAGTGCAACCAAGCTTGGAGGACAAGGTGAGATGGGTGGAAGAAAAAAATAGGCTATTCTCTATCAAGTCCATGTTTAAAGTGTTGGATTATGCTTCCCATGGGTATTTCCCTGTAAACATAATTTGGCAGCCCAAGATACAGTCTAGAAATATGCTTCTTTGCTTGGGAGGCAGCATGGGGAAAGGCCTCAACTCTTGACCAGATTTAGAAGATAGGAAGACCCTTGGCTAATAAGTGCTCTCTGCAAAGAAAAAAGAAAGAAACAACCAGATAATCTTTTTGCTAAGTGCGGGTGTAACAAGGGTTTTATGGGACATCTTCTTCTCTTTTTTTGGTGTTCATTGGGTTCTTCCTAGTTCTGTCTTACAAACTTTGGAAGGGTGGAGGGGGTCTTTCATAGGAAAAAAAAGAAAGAATGTGTGGAGGGCCAGGCCTTTATGTCTTTTTTGGACTATATGGAAAGCAAGAAACAAAATTGCCTTTGAAGATGCGACATTGTCTATCCAGAAGATAAAGTCCTCTTTTGTGTATTTCCTCTGGGCCGAGACTACATTATGCATTAAAGAGGGCACTATAACGCTTATTGAGTTCATTGAATGGCTGGGATCTAAGTGATTTTAGCGTTTTTGTAGCTTTTCTTTCTGCTGGGTGTTTTCTGGGGATTGTTTTCTTTTGGGCAGCCTCCCCATTGGTTGTTGTTTGTGCTTTGTTGGGCTGTTTTTTTTTGGCTATCTGTGGTGTTTCTGTGGGGTCATGGTTTGTTTCCTTGTACTCTCTATGAGTCGCCACTTTGGCGGCTCTCCTCTTGAATATATTCTTCTTTCTTACTTATCAAAAAAAAAAAAAAAAAAAAATCTTGGTAAAAAGAGCTTTAACACATGATTGACATTGATACCTTTAACATCATTTTTTTTTCTATACAAATTACAATAAATCCAGGTCAAACCAAACCTAAGTCTATTGTCGAGGACCTAATTTTGTGCAACAGTGGTTCCCTTTTTTTTCTTCCTTAAAAGAGGAAGGGGAATGCAAGGGAGCATATCCAAACATGTAGCTCAAAATGAAAAGTAAGCAGAATAAATAAAGTAAAGCTGTAAAACTGTTATTTGTTTGTATAGTGGGGTAGTGTTGAAGAATGGTCAAGAGGATTAAAAATTTTCTCTGCTTGTTACAGAGACATGTAAGGGAAGAGGTGAAAATCAAAACAGAAGAAATGAATAATGAAAATAAGGAAATAGAAACCAGTTGATCTCTAATCCTACATACAACGGAAGCTACTCCAAAACTCTCTTAAAGAAAAATTCAAATAGACCAAAAACCTTAAGAAAAATACTGAAGTCCAGGAGAAATCTGGGGACTTGTCCATCTCTTGGGTAAAATATCCATTTTCAACTATGTCTCTCTCTCTCTCTCTCACACACACATATTGGCTCTTCTAAGCTTAATTTGCCAAGTCTTCTGAGTTTATGAAGGTCCCATGAAACGCATATGGAACTTTAAAAGGTAGAGTGACCATCAGCTACTCTCAAGGATCTCAAAAGAGCTTTGGGATTAAGACTCTTGCACACTTCCATTGTTTTTCTTTTTGTTGCTTTAATAATAGCTGCGTCAGCTTCAACTTTTTGAATATTTAGCATACGTTGTTGATTTGTTCTCCATCATTTAATGGGTAAATGGTTTCCAACTCTGTTCTGTGGTCTGGGAGATAGTTGCCTCAAGTAGAATTAACAGTACTATGGTTTCTATGCTTGCTAGCAAGGATGCTGATGTTTGTAAGTATTTATTTGAGAGAGGCAAGGGGAGAGATGGAAAGAACCGTGGGAGAGGAACTGATCCAGGAACGGCTTTGGGAAATGAAGGAAAAAATGATGGGATGCAGCCTAAATGTCAAGACGTTGGAGGATATGGAGGTAAAGAAATTTAATTTTATTTATTTATTTCATTTTTGTTGAAATTTTTTGAGAATTCTACCAAAAGGAATAGATATGATTTTGTTCGTTTTCAGATTGTCTCGATTCAGCCGCGAGAATATGGCTGGAGAGGTGCAAGCAGCGCCGCAGTTGAAAAACTAGCGGAAAAATTGAAAAAAGAATAGGTAGAGTATATATATATATATATATATATATATATATATATATATATATATATATATATATATATATATATAGCTGATATCTGACCATCCATATCGGTTGTTTTCTATATTCTCTCTCTATCTCTGTCGAGTTAATGGATCATCTAGTATGTGATTTGTAGGTAGGAAATACCCTAAAGATATTTAAGTTCAGTACAATATTCTTCAAGTTCTCACTGAAATGCAAATAGGTAAAGTCTTAATGTATTCTATATTTTGTTTCCCTTTCTTTTGGTTGTTCCTCCCCCACTTGATTGTAGTCTCAAGGGCAAAAAGGGTGTAATGTTTTGGGAACACCATGAGAACACTTAGGTACACAAATTTCACTCTCCTTGATCATGGCATTTGATTATCTTATAAAGGGCTTCCTAGCCTCCTAGCACTTAAAGAGGCAAAACTCTTCTTTCAAAAGTTGGTTGAGTTAATTTTATTGTTTTATTATAGTTAAATTTATCATTTTACATGTATGTTGTTACTTTATATTGCTTAGTCATTTATTTGATAGATATGTTTTAATGTTAATGGGATAATCATTGGTTATGGGTACTTTTTTTTTGGCTAATTAATGATGCATATTTCATACTTGTATTGTAATTTTCATTACCATAACCATGTGAACAAATTTAATGGTAGGTGAGATGCCATTGCATACAGGTTTTTTAAGTGGTTATTTTATTAGATCTACCTTTTGTCATGGGGTTCCATTAATTGTCAAATTATTACTCTTTTAACCAGGTTCATCACTCAGGGTATTTTGAAAACTTCTTAGAAAAATAAAACAAAGTTTTGAAAGCATTCCTTCTCTAATATTTTATGTTAAAGGATAGAATGATGGCTTGTGGTGTTGCTTGCAAATTGGGTTAATTTGTTGTAGAGGAATTGGATAGTTGAAGCACTAGACTTCTATTAGGCCCTATCTTGGAGTTGGGAAACAATTTCATCAAATTTGATATTCTTGACTGCCATGAATCTTTCTTAATTCAATAATGCTGTTTGGAACCCAAAAGTACTAAGGAAAGAAAATAGAGAGGAAAAATAGAAGGAAAAATTTGGAAGGAAACTTAAAAATAGGTTTAAACTTAATAAACTAATTCTACATATTTATTCAAACTCGTATTATTTGTTTTTCTCTATTATATAAGGATTAAAAAATTAAAAAAATGTAAAATTTTGATTGTATTTGATTTTCTTTATAATTTTCTTGATCGAGCCAAACATATAAAAATCATTTTCTTAGCATGTTTTCCTTTTCTAGTATTTTTCAACCTTTCCCAAATAGAGCTTAAAGGAAGTGTGCGAGGTAAAATAAGTTCGAGGCTTGTTGTATTAAGCCTTTTAGCATATGAACATAATAATCTCAGCCTGTTGATATTTTTTTACTGTTGCAGGTTGCCATCCCAATTGTCCCAACTATAGGAGTCCTAGTTACACTTACGAAATTTGAGGAGCTTAAAAAAAATTTAATAACCTAATTCTACATATTTATTCAAACTAGTATTATTTGTTTCTCTCTATTATATTAAGATTAAAAAATTTAAAGATATGTAAAAAATTTTAGAAAGAATTTTGATTGTATTTGATTTTTTTTTTTTTATAATGTTTATGGAGTAGAGCAAACATAAGAAAATAATTTTCTTAGCATTTTTTCCCCTTTCTCTAGTATTTTATGGTTTCAAGCGGAGCCTAAAGAGAATTATTGTAAGTAAATAGGTTCAAACTACGTATTCGCCTCTTAAACATGAGCATAATCTAAATGGTTGGTTCACTGTACGAGGTTGCCATCCCAATTGTCTCAACCATATGAGTCCTCATTAAATTTATGAAATTCGAGGTGCTTCAGCCAATGGAAGAGTTCTCAACCCCTCTCTCTAGCCTAGCTCATTTCCAAGACGCTCGGTCTAAGGAATCAGAGGGATCATCGACATCATGGATTTCATGGATTAGAGGCAGTTGTGTGGTCGATCAAGCGACATGTAGAAAATTATGCTTCTCTTAGAATTATATTAAGTAAAAGATTGACTAGATTTTGTCGATGCGAAAACAAGAAAAGCTGTATGATGAAGCGATAATGTTTGCATAATAAACTAATAAGCGAAGATCGTAAATCTTTTGACTCAAAAGCAAGTGAGATATCATATCTTTTCAATGAAAGAAATCATAACAAATTCGGTCTGAGAATCGATGTTTTTACGCTAAAGGATTCGGTGAGGACCAATGATTTGGGAAGAGATAATTAAATATGAGATAATCCCGTGTAAACAAAAGCTGCATAATCCGTGTACCATCTTTGTTGCTCTAAGCGTGTACCTAAAGCTAAGAGCACAACCTTGGTGGAAAAGGGAAAGTGTAGGGGGAGTAATAGGAGATAAAGCTTGTGGGGAATATAACTCAAATGCGGATGTTGTCAAAAGAAAAAAAAGGTGTTCATATAGAGATGCTTATGCTTTGGAGGGGACAAAGGAAATACACTTGTTTCTTTCTCAGTCTCACTTCTTTAGCATAATGATTCCAAAACCCTTATCTTATTAGAATGAGTAAGTTGGTGATAGCATCAACAAAAAAAGTTATTAAATTCTAAGGGAAGAGGCTCCTCAGCTTCCACAAAGGTTCTCTATTTTTATTAATAAACACTAGAAACTTACCAATACTACACCCTAGTTTTGTCTTTGATTATTTTATATATATTCAGATTTTATAATATTGTTGTTTAAAATGGATAGCTAAATGTTTCAACTAGGAATATTGATTGGATAAATGTTTTATTTGTCTTAAATTTATATTGAAATTAGGTGATTTATTTTATATATGCTTATCGCTTTTGTGTTTGGATTGATGCTTGATTTGGTTTTTATATGAATTGAGGATAACAAATAGATAATAAAAGATAATAAAACATGTTTGGGATTATATGATTTGGTTTTAAAATCATATATATTTATACCGAAAAGTATTAAGAAAAAAAATTGGGAAAAGAAAATTTGGAGCAAAATAAAAAATTTGTTTGAACTTAATTCTATATGTTTATTCAAATTTATTTATATTGTTTCTGATATATAAAGACTAGAAATTTTAAAATGTGTAAGTTTAAGAATTTTTTTTATTATATTACTATTTTATTTAATATTTTGTGGTGAAACTAAATAGGAGAAAATTATTTTGGTTAATATTTTTCGGGTTCAAATGGAACCTTAAGGGTTCTAAGCGAGAGTTCCATAGAAAAGAAAAGAAGAGACAATAAGAAATCCTTTAGACTTTTGACCCGTGTCGTATGCTTTGTGTCTCATCCTTCTCTATCCTCACCTCCCTTCATCTTCTCTATCGTCTAGTCTTGCACCACGAATAAAAGCAAAAGGCAAAGTAAAGCAAGGCTTGGTTTAATAAAAGTAAAAGCAAAAGCCAAAGTAAAGCATTTGGGTTTAATAAAAGCAAAAGCAAAAGCCAAAGTAAAGCAAGGTTTGGTTTAATAAAAGCAAAAGCGAAAGTAAAGCAAGGTTTGGGTTTAATAAAAGCAAAAGCAAAAGCAAAAGGCAAAATAAAGCAAAGTTTGGTTTAATAAAAGCAAAAGCAAAAGTAAAGTAAGGTTTGGTTTATTGGAATTTTGCAACTTTGCCCTTTATTCTCTTTCTTTATCATATCCACAGTCCACACCCTCCCTCTCTCGCTCTCTCTCTCTGTTTCTTATTTCCTTTCTTTACCTTCATCTCCTTCTATACCCTATCTATTTAAATATTGAACAATCTATTACATGAGTTAGGTAGTATGTATTATATGAGTTAGGTATAATGGACAAATATAATAATTTAATATGTCCTACTTATTTAGAAATTGAACACTCTACCACATGAATTAGGTCTAATGAAAAAATGTAATGATTTTAATATGCCCTAACTATTTAAATATTGGATGTTTCACCACATGAGTTAGGCATAATCGACAAATACAATGATTTTAATATTTACGGTATTGTAAAATATTTTATCCTCAGCTTTCTTAGTCTATCTTTGTTCTTCACTTAAAAGCAAGAAAAGAAAGAAAAAAAAAACGCCAAGGAAATAGGTTTTATGAATGATAAATTAGATTTTCACTGTGAATATTGAGTTTTTAATATATATATATATAATTGTTTAGGTTTAACATTTAAGAAATTGAAAAGGTAACGAAATTGATATATATATATATATATATAATTGTTTAGGTTTAACATTTAAGAAATTGAGTACTTGAGAATTGATATTTATTTAAGTTGCATGATTTAACCTTTTCATTTATCCTACTTTTAGGTTTTTAGACACGTCACAGTAAAGTTAAACATAATTTTCATTTAAAAATTGAATTTGAGATGTAAAAATCCAGAAATCCCATTCATCTATATTTTTTTACAAATAAATATTTTAATTCTGATGTAATAAATTATATTTCTTGAGTTGGGCAGAACCCCTCTCATCCACCAATAATAAGCAATGTCTATTTAAACGTGGGAATACTTTATCACGACTTAAGCATGAAGAGCTACTCATCTACATTTATATCTTGGTATTTTAAATCTTGTATTTTATTTTAACCCTTTATGTTTTTAGTAAGGTAATAATGATCTCACTAGTGTGAAAAAACATCAACTTCTAGCATATATAACTATTATTTTTTAGCTAAAATTTTAAATTATTATGTTAAAGTCATATAAAATTAATTTATTGAATGCTAATAAATTTAATAACAATTATTAAATTTAAATAGAATTAATAAAAATGTATCATTTTGATGCACTGTTATTTCTATAGTTTTTCTAAACAAAAAATATAAATGATTTTTAATTATATTTTTTACTTTTGTAATATAAAAAATAAGTAAAATATTTAATTAAATAAAAAAACTTAATTTAAGTTTCATTTCTAAATAATTTTTTTTTGGTGAAGTAGAACTCCTTATTTTTAGTTTAGCAAATATAAGAACTTAAAAGGCTCGTGAGTTAGGTGATAATTTTGTTTTTAATTTTTTTAATTTAGAAATAAAAACATTATATGTTTATTTTAATTTTTTTTTCAAATTTAAAAATAAAAATAAGAAAATATGATTTGAAGAAGAATTAATTTTAAATATTTTATTTTTTAAAATTAGAAATGGGTAATGGCGAAACAGTTGAATACATTGTAAACAAAAGAAAATGAAGATAAATTTAGAGAAAATAATTGAGTTTTATTTTAATTTATTTAAGCCCTTCGACCGTTGAGAGAATTTGAGCACGGGGTTACGCTTTTGAGACCGTGCTGTATCTGCGAGCGAAGAAGCGTTAACACTGCATTTATTTTGCCCACAATTTGTGGTGAAATTGTAAAAAATGCCCTCACCTTGGCCCAAAAGTGACTCATTTGAAAACATAGAATAAATATCGACAAAACATAAAACTTATGTTTGGATCCTCCACTTTCAAATAGACGCGTATTTGGAAAAGGGAATATACCTTTTTTTTCGTTCATCCTTTTTTTGTGAGATTGACATGGTTTCGAAATATCAAATACTATACGTAACTGCCAGATCCCAAGGGTGTATGCAGTATGTAACAGTGTATGTGACAACTTTTAATTATTTTTAGTGTCGTAATAAAAATTTTGGCTTGTTTTAAGGGTGAAGTATAAAGTTTTCAAGAATTGTGACACTTACAGTGGGAAAGTAGAGGAGATGAAAGTATAATTAATGGAAGTTTAAATAGTAAAATAATAATAATAAATTGTCAAAATAGTTCAGGGAAGTCTCGAAAATTCTCTAGATCTCGGATGGCCAGCGAGAAGCAGGGCTAGCGTCGTTAAATTAGTCTCGCGAAATCTAGTATGAGAAAGTTTCGTTGGGTTAGAGATAGTCGAATATTTTACGAATTTGAAGCGGCAGGTTTAGAGTAAAGCACGAAACGGGATTTTAGAAATGTGAAAAATGGAAAATATTTAAAGAATATTCAATTAGGATAAATTAAATTTTTCGGGACAAAAATGAGCCTGAATAATTAATAGAAATTATTTATGCTAAATAATAATAATAATAATTAAAGAAAAGAATAATAATTAGAAAAAAAAAAAAGAATAAAAATCCAAACTGGGAGATGGGATCACGTCGAGAAAGAGGGGGTAGAGGCGATTTCTTTTATTTACACCTTACTAACTAACAACTACCGGATGCGAAATCGGATGGGTAGGCGTTCGGTCGGGCTTGAAGGCAAAGTGGTATCAGCCAGAAGGCTGCGCGTAGATACTTGATATCTTGCCTTTTGTCAAGCTTTAAAGGTAGAAAATTTGCCCTACTTGTGTTATTTCAAGCCTAAGGTTATGTAATGGGCGAAATTTTCTTAGGCGTAAAGGTCGTAAACCAGGTCCCAAATTTTAAATTGAGTTTAGGAATTTTTAGGAATTTTGAGGCTTGTGTTCGGACGGTCATGGCTGAATTTTGGGCCTTTCGACGATTCGGGTTGAATTTCAAGAGTATAGTTAGACGAAGTCGGACAAAATTTTAAATGTTTAGTATTTTTAGACTTTACGGAAAGATAAAGCTTTAGTCGAAAGTTGACTAAAACAAATAGTTTTATGGGGTATTTAATGTGTATGGACATTTTGGACAATTCGCGTCATATTATGATAATACATATCGAATGGGGCCCCAGTACGTAAAGTTTTGTTATGTCGAGTTGGATTAGATATGGTCATTTTGAAAGCCACATTAGTATGTTTTATGGTTAAGCGTTAAAGTAGAACATTTTCAGTGCACATGGATTGTGTGGCGATTTGAGCATCAGACGAGAATCTAGAGTCTTGTGAATTTGAAGAAAGTGTCGAGAAAATGTGAGTACTCGAAAATCGTTTCCCAAAATGAAAGTGTTTAAATTCTGAGTTTGTAAGTGCTTTGAAAATATAGATTTATAAAGCATTTTTATTACCTCCCAATTGTTATACTTTCGGCGGAAAAGTTCGATTTCGGTATTTAAGCAGTTTGGCACGGTTTAGCGAAACCCACAGATGTACGGCTCGGTTTAGGTCAGATGTATTCGGATTGTGCATGGCAATGTTGCTGGATAATATGACTAACTATATTGCTTTACAGTCGGCAATTGGGGTTAAATATAGTATATTTATATAGTGAGAATTAAGCCTGCGCACGTTCGAGGTATATAGTTAGCACGTTGACGAGTACGTAGCGATGAGGTGTTGGTTCGAGGTTCCATCAGAGCATTTGAGATTAGAGGTTTCCATTATGCTATATAGATCGCCCAGGTGTTCAGGACCATCTTAAGCCGGGTGGTGTTAAGTTCCTCTGAGTGCCAGATTAAGGAGTTCAGGCATCACTTCTAGGGTATTTAAATAGACCCTGATGGTTGGTACTTGATTCTGATGCTTTTTCAGATATTAACCACCACTTGAAACAATTTTTAGCGGCCAATAGTTTTCGAGCGAGATTTCGTGACGGGTGGTTTCATACTTGATTTTATTGACGAGAAAGCAGTTTCTTGGCCAGAGAAATAGTTTTGAAACGGTTTCGAAATAGTTTCATAGCAAAAACCAGTTTCTCATAAGCAGTTTTACAACCATTTACGTCTGATTTTCATATTGGTAGGTATAAGCAGCGGAGACAAACGACATTTAGAACTTATAGTACTCAGGCGCGTTTGGCTGCGGTTTTCTATTTTTAAAATAATTTTTCAGTGCGGTGTTGAAAGCAGAAAGATCTTTCAGGATCCTCGGTCAATATTTGTGATTATATATAAGATAAGGTGTAAATTAAAACTAGTAAAACTTAAAATGTGACATTTTGTATATGTAAATATCTTTTGTAAAATATGTATGCATGGTTTTGAGAAAAACAGGTTATGATAAATTTATATTGGATTTATCCTTATCTTATATTTTGATGAGGACTAGAGGTCCTTTATTGTTGTAGTTTGACATTTGGAAAACATTGGGAGTGTATTTTGTTTTATCACCAGGTGATTTGTATTTTGGAGAAGCGACCAAATGCTGATGGAATTATCTTTGCGGATTTTACGTTAAATCTAAAGGTGTGATTTTATTAGAAGCGAAGAATTTTATAACCCACGTTTTCAAATCTGTTTGGCGGAGTTTTGCGACAGCTTCATGTTGGCTTGTCGGTCGGCGAGCTTGGTACGGGAGGTTGCGTGGAGTTCTTGGCGATTTCGTCGCACAGGAAGAGTGCATCGACTTGGTATCGAGGCGGGTTTTAGGCGATAGTTCGCGCACCCGCTGCGTTTTCGCGGTATTTCCTATAGAATTATTTTTATAATGATTTTCTGTGCAACCATTGTTTTGCTAAATCCTTGCATGCATCAAATATTGAAAAGTGTCGCGAATCTTTTAATCTTGAAATTCCACGGCGTATGCGGACAAGGTGGTAGGTGGATGCAGGACTTCAGCACGAGAGAGGCACCACGGAGATATGTCGAGCACACCCTTAGATCGAAAGATGCGCTGATAGATCGGCCCGGTAGAACCATCGAGGCGCGGACCCGGTGGCGCCTTGACGATGGATCGGGTTATATAGATTGTTGTTAACTACCCATCGGACGAGAGTCTCCGGAAAGTAGGGCATGATAGGCAGTGCTTTCCCAAGTTAGGGCTAAAACTTGCGGAAGTAGTGGCGAGCAGAGGCAAGGTACTTATGGTTATATAAGGTTAGCGTTCTAGCTATTATATGGTGAAGTAGACATGAGGTCTTTCCACCATAATTACTAGAAAAAGGTGACATGGACACGAGGTTCTTCCACCGGCACGGTAGAGACACAAGTTTCCCGTGTTTACTAAGATACAACAAAAGCAAGGAAATAGTTTATGAAAAGTTTTTAGAAACTTTTAAAAATAGCTGCTTGACAATTTTATGAAAAGTTTGAGCACTAAGGTAGAAAGGGCGGTTTCGAGTTCTAACTCGGGGGCGACGGACAATAAGAGAGGTGCTCAGAGCAGTCGACCAGACCCGGTCGGTCTAGTAAAAAGAAAGGAAAGAATTGGACCCGGTAGAGCTCGGAGACGAAGAAGCGGCGTCCCAGCGGGGATCGGATTCGATCACCGACAACCACAGGGAGGTGTGGTAGATCTTTAGGATCATCTTTTCCATTGTGCCTACATCGGAGAATCTCGAGATACCGGGATGAATATGGGAGGAACACAGTGGAGGAAGGTCCGCTATCAAGGCCCATCCATGATTAGTAGTGCAAGAGACTCTAAGGTAGGTGTAACGCTCCCCACCACAGGCACCGGCCGGTCCAGTCAATTTAGTAGGAGTGGATTCAACGAGAGGTGGCGGTCGACACCTAGTAGAGTCGCGATAGGGTCTGAGGGCGGGCGATACCAGGTGGCGGATTAGGCCTGCGTACTCGGGCTGGTATTCTGATCCTGGCGGGAGCGAGATGCATCCACCGGATGTGATTCTGGTATGATTCAGTTTACGATCATGATGCATATGCATTGGTGGACCCAGGAGCCACTCATTCATTTATTTAGGTACATTCGAGAGGCACCGAGATAGAGAGTCCCGACTGCAGATGTTCATTGTGGTGGTTTCCGTAACTTGATGGGGATACTATGTGTCAGAAAGGATAGTTCAGTGGTAGATTGGTGATCCAGAATAAGGATTTTCCATCAGATTTGATAGTGTTAGGTATCCATGATTTCGATATAATCTTGGGTATGAACTGGTTATCCAGGCATAGAGCCACCTTAGATTGCTATAAGAAAGAAGTAGGATTGGTTGACCGGAGGCAGGGGCGTGATATTTTGAATCGGAAAGAGAGATCGCCCTAGTCTCGGTGAATATGATCGCCTCGAAAATGTAGGAAGGTTGCGAGGTTATTTGGCATTTGTAGTGGATATGAAACAAGAGGGACAGTGGAAAACGTCCCCATAGTCAAGAGTTCGGATGTCTTTCAGGATGATATTTGAGTTTACCCCGAGATAAAGAAATTGAGTTCGTTATTGAACTAGTTAGGGAATGATGATATCCGTTCCTCGTACCTTAATGGCGCGGCCCGAGTTGAAAATTGAAGGCACAATTGGAGGAATTGCTAAGCAAGGGCTTCGCTCCCGGAGCCTAGTACCTCGCCCAGTGGGGAGCTCGAGTTCTCGTGAGAAGAAGATGGAAGCACGAGTTTGTGTATAGACTATGAAACGGTAGATCGGGCGACAATACGCAACCAGTATCCACTTCCTCGTATAGATGAGCTATTTGACCCGATTAATGGATCTCGGTGTATTACAGATTGACTGGGTCATTTACCATCGATTGAAATTAAAGGAATGATGTTCCTAAGGCGCAGCCGAGGATGAGATACGGTCACTGCACGTTCCTAGTGTGCCATTCAGATTGACTAATGCCTGAATTTAGCGTTCATGGATTTGATGAGCGAATTATTCGGTCGTATTTAGATAAGTTTGTGATCGTATTCATTGATGACATTCTAGTGTACTTAGGCGGTTCGGAAGGCTTGTCTGACGTCTCAGGACGGTATTGCGGATTAACTAGAAAGCGTCGAGTTATACGCTAAGTTTGGTAAGTGCTAGTTTTTTGGTTGGACAAAGTAGCTCTTGGGTCGTGTCATTTCGGAAGGTATTAGTGTGGAACCTCGAGAAGATCGAGAAGCTATAGTGGCAGGCGCGGCAAATGTTTTAAGTCGCCAGTTTCCTTGGATTGACGGGTTATTACGGGAGAGATTTGTTGATGGATTTTTGAAGATAGCAGCCGTTGACCCGATCTATTGAAAAGGATCGAGAAGTCGGCTGGTGGTCAGATACCGGCATAGTTTTGAGGAGGCGAGGCGAGATTGGCGGCTGACTCAGTGTGCTTCTGTCGAGAAAGGACGGTTATGGTATATAATGATGCCTCCAGAGACAAAGGGTTAGGGTGTGTGTTTTGATGCGGGATGTGGTAAGTGATAACTTATGCTTCGCCGATTTTAAAACCTGAAAGCGAGAACGCTACCCGACCCATGATTTAGAACTAGCGGCAGTGGTTTTAAGCTCTAAAGATCACGGAGACATTATGCATACGGTGTTCACTTGTCAGGATATTCCGCAGATCATAGAGCACGCAATATATCTTTGCCGAGAAGAGCTTAACTTAAGCGTAGGTGGTTTGGAGTTGATTAAGGATTATGATTGCACGATAGAGTACCATGCGGGGAAGGCGATGTAGTGGTAGATGCCTTAGCCGAAAACGGAGGTTCTACATGCTTATCTGTGACAGTATATCTCCCATTGTTGATAGAGTTGAGATCTTTGGGAGTTCGGTTGCGGGTAGCTTATCACGAGGGACTTGTTGGCATCATTTATGTTGTCACTCTTCTTATAAGTTAGATCGAGGATCGAAAGGGTTCGAGATGATTAAGTTGAGGCAGAGATTGAGGTGGTAGGAAACGAGTTCAGATCGGAAGACGATGGGCGTAATAGTTAGAGAGTCGAATGTGTGTACACACAGAAATAGGTGAACTAAAAGGAAATCATGGAGGCTCACTCTTGGCATATATGTTTTTGGTGCTTTGATATCACCTACAGGGGCATTATTGGTGGAAGGCGTGAAAAGGAAAGTGCGATTTCGTATCCGGATGCTGACTTTGTCGGCGAGGTAAAGCGAGCACGAGAAGCCGCGGGAAGATCTGACCCCTTCCAATTCACCTGTATGGAAGTGGGATAAGATTCTTATGGATTTTGTTCTTAGGGCTTAGGAGACTCGAGAGGCTTGACACGATACCATATGGTGATAGTGGATAGACTAACGAATCGCATTTTCTCCAGTTAGCAATGATGACGGATTGGACATGTTGGCTAATTATATGTGGAGAATGGATTAGATTACATGGTGTTCCTATATCGATAGTCTCAGACAGAGACCCCAGATTCACATCCAGATTTTGGTCCAGTTTACAGGATGCCATGGGGACTCGATTGCACTTTAGCACAGCTTTCCATCCTGGCCCGAGTGGTGGTCGAGAGAGAACTATTCGGGCGCTAGAGGATATGCTTAGAGCGTCGTGATAGAGTTTAAGGGAAGGCCCCCGGGATGCGCATTTATCTCTACGATGGAGTTTGCCTCTGACAACGATTATCGATCCGGCATAGGCATGGCTGCATTTGAGCATTGTATGGTGGGAAATTAATGCCGGTACTCAGTATCTTGGGATGAAGTAGGAGAGAGGAGGCGATAGGCCCGAGTTGGTACGAGTTACCTTAGATAAGATCCAGTTGTGAGGCAGGACTCGAGATAGCGAGGACGAGCCCGGAAAAGTTATGCGAACAAGCATGAGGGATACGAGTTTAAGATTGGGCGATAGGGTTTTCCTCAAAGTTTCCCACCCAGGAAAAGGTGTCCTGTTGAATTTGGAAGACGTGGAAAAGTGAGGCTAGATACATGGGACGTATGAGATTATTGCAGTGGGACAGTAGCATATAGATTAGACCTTCCTCCAGAGTTGTCTAAGGTTCATAATGTGTTCCAGCGTATCCATGCTCGTAAGTACATTCAAAGATCCCACTCCCATGTACTCGAGAGGAATCACGACCAGTAGAACTAAAGGATAATTTGACTATAAGAAGCGACCCGATGCAGATAGTAGATCACGAGAGAAGCGAGATTTTGCGAATAAGGTCATTAAAGTTAGTCGAAGTTTTTATGGAATCATGGGATTAAAGAGGCTACATGGGAGTCAGAGGCTCAGATGCGCAGTCAGTATCCTCAGTTGTTTTCAGATTAAGGTATCATCTTTATATTAGTTTTGTTCATTTCAGACAGGAAATGTTCTTGTAAGGAGGAGGATTTGTAACCTGCGTCACAGAGGGTGTGCGGTATGTGTAGGTATGTGCACAGGCTTCATATGTTATTTTAGTGTCATAATAGGAATTGCGAAAAGCGTTTTTAAGGGTGAAATTATAAAGTTTTCCAATTGTGGCTTTTCTGATTAAGGAAAGTAGAGAGGGTGAAAGTATAATTAATGGAAGTTTAAATAGTAAAATAATAATAAAATTGTCAAAATAGTTCGAAGTCTCGAAAATTCTCTAGATCTCGGATGACGAGAAGCAGGGCTGCGTTGTTAAACTCGTCTGTGAAATCTAGTAACCAAGGAAGAGTTTAGATTTAAAATTAAGAGATAGTCGAGAAATATTTTACGAATTTCTAAGAAGCTGACAGGGTTCAGAGTAAAACACAGCAGGTTTTAAAAAATCTCGAAAAATGTAAATATATTTAAAGAATATTCAATTAGGATAAATTAAATTTTTCGAGGGATAAAAATGGACTGAATAAGGTAATAGAAATTATTTATCTAAATAATAATAATAATAATTAAAGAAAAAGAATAATAATTAGAAAAAAAAAAAAAAGAATAAAAATCAAACTGGGGAGATGGGATAACGTCGAGAGAGAGAGAGAGAGAGAGAGGGGGTAAGAGGCAATTTCTTTTTTTTATTTTCTTCTCCTTTTTTCTTTCTTAGATCTACGAAAATCGGACCATAGGCGTTCGGTCGGGTGAAGAGCAAGAGTGGTATCTGTGAGAATACCGCATGGAGTCACAAATATCTTGTGGCTTTGTCAAACTTTAAAAGGTAGAAAATTTGCCTACTTGTGTTATTTATTGCAAGGTTATGTAATGGCTTGAAATTTTCTTAAATGAGTAAGGTCGTAAACTTGAGTCAAATTTTAGGTGAGTTTACAGGAATTTTTAAGGTACTGGGACTAATGTTCGAGACAGTCGGGGCTGAATTTTGGGGCTTGTTTTCGGCCGAGTTCGGGTTGAGGCTTCAAGGGTATAGTTGAATGAGTCGGACAAAATTTACCGAAATATTTGAAGTATTTTTGAAACTACGGAAAGTCCCTTTAGTCAAAAAGTTGACTGACTCAAATAATTTTTATGGGGTATTTAATGTGTATGGACATTTTGGACAATTTCACATCCTTATTATCGATATCCATATCGAATGGGACTAGTAAATATAAGAAAGTTTGTTATAATCGAAGTTGTTGATATAGTCATTTGAAAGTACGTGTATGTTTATGGTTAAACGTTAAGCGAGGGCATTTCGTACTTTATGGATTATTGTGGCGATTTGAGCATCAGAGCGAGAATCTCAGAGTGTGACAAGATTTGAAAGAAATTAGTCGAGAGAAAATGGCAGTCTCAAAATCATTTTCTAAAATGAAAGTGTTTAAATTACAAGTTTTGTAAGAAGTGCTTTGAAAATATAGATTTATAAAGCATTTTTATTATTACACCTCGGTGTTATACTACGTGAGAAAAGTTCGATTTCGGTATTTAGAAAGCAGTTTGGCACGGTTTGTAAAGCCCTAGATGGCACAGGCTAGGTTCCGATTAGGATGTATTTCGGTTATTGCATGGCAAATGTTATGGGATAATATATTCGCATATTGCCTGGTCGGCAGTGGGGTTAGATATAGTATATTTATATAGTGAGTCGCCTACATTCGAGTATATAGTTAATGCGTGACTTGAGTGCATGGCATTGAGGTGTTGGTTCAGAGGTTGTCAGCAGAGCATTTTGATTCAGGGTTCCATTATGTATATAGATCCGCCCGTGTTCATAGGACCATCTTAATAGGGTAGTGTTCCGGTTCACCTCTGCAGATGCCAGTTCGAGGTTCAGAGGCATCACTTCTAGGGTATTTAAATGGGCCACGGTGGATTGTACTGATTTACGATATAGCGGCTTTTCGGATATTATATGGCTGAAACAATTTTTACTTGTGAAATAGTTTTGAGCAGTTTCAGCGGCGAATTGGTTCAGGCGGTTTTGGTAAAAATAGTTTTGAAACGATTCCCGAAATAATTAGTTTTGAAACGGTTTTGAAGCGGCGAAACTTGATTTCAACGGCGAGAAATAGTTTTGAAGCCGAGTTTTCGAAATGGTTTCATAGCAAAAGCTTCGGTTTTCTCATAGCAGTTTACAACCATTTACATGCAGTTACCTCATATTAGGAGAATGCAACGGCGAGACAACGGCATTTAAGCTTATAGTACTCACTTGAGCAGTTTGGCTCACGGTTTTGTTTTTAAAATAATTTTTTTAAGTGCGAGGTGTTGAAAGTAGAAAGATCTTTCCGAGATCTCAGTCTGGCTTATTTGTGATTATATAAGATAGGTGTAGTAAAACTAGTAAAACTTAAAATGTGACATTTGACATATGTAAATATCTTTTGTAAAATATGTATGCATGGTTTGAAAACGGTAGCGATAAATTTATATTGGATTTATCACTATCTTATATTTTGATGAGGACCGAGAGGGTCCTTTATTGTTAATAGTTTGACATTTGGAAAGCATTGGGAGTGTATTTTGTTTTATCTGAGGTGATTTGTATTTTGGGCTTGACCACACGTACGTCGTTATCGCTGCGGGATTTTCGTTAAATCTAAAGGTGTGATTTTTGATAGAAAAGCGAAAAATTCCATAACCCACATTTTCCAAATCAGTTCAGCGGTTTTAACGGCTTGGCTTCATCGCCAACAGCCGGTCGGCGAGCTTGTTTGGAGTTCTTTTGTGGAGTTGTAGAGCAGATTTCTGTCAGCAAGGAAGGGGGTGCGTCCTTCTCCGATTCTCATGGTTTCAAAATCGATAATAAAGCGAACAAACACATCAAATATGAAAAACAAATTAAACGACTTCATTGTCGAATTAAGTAACTCGATATCCATTACTGAATTATTTTGTGAGATCAAGAACATTTATTAAGCCAAAAATAATTTATTAACAATCAAAAGATCCAATAAACTTATTATAAAATACAAACTTTATTAAACAAATAAGCATATCAATTTGTAGTGTATAGAAAAACATACTTGAAATGGATCTGGAATTATTGACGGTCATTTATCTCCAAATAAATCTGTAGGGGTAAGATCAAAGAGAAAGATAACTAAGATTGAAAATGGTTTCATTTAAAGAAATTATAAAATAAATAATTGGTTTCATTGATCTTTATATATATATTTTTTCTTTTTCATACAGCGTTGACTCTTGGAGTGTGGAATGAGTTATGCATGAGGTGAGACGCATGTGATTAGATGAGTGGCAGACAATGGAATCGATTATTGAGATTTGATTCTTAGAAAAGGCAGCCCATCCTCATTTTTTTATAATCCATGGCCCATGAGACTCTTATTTGCAGCAATATCTAAAATCTTCATATTTTATTCAAACCTCGAGATTTCCCCACATGAACCATATATTTTATTGATGCTTCCAACTTTGCCCATTTGATTCCAAGTTTTTTGAATTCTCGATCTCCACCTCACTTTTGTCACAATTACAAAAGATAAAAGATTACCCAATCATCTTATTTTAATATATATTAATATAGATCTAGAGGTTTTTTTTCTTTAAGACCCTTATTCTTGCAACAATATCTAAAATCTTCATATTTTATTCAAATCTCGAGATTTCACCATATGAACCATATATTTTATTGATGCTTCCAACTTTGCCCATTTGATTCCAAGCTTTTGAATTCTCGATCTCCAACTCCAATCATTTTTTTAATGTCACAATTACAAAAGATAAAGATTGCAATCATCTTATTTTAAAATTATATAAAAAAAATTAAATTATCAATAATGGAATCTTTAGAAGGAAATAAAATTAAAATGATGATACAACTCATTCTTAGTTAATAATCCTTGGGGTGGAATCTTGAATGAAAATTAAATTAATCATACAACTCATTCTTGGTTTCTAAAAGTCAATTCTTACATGTGATTAAATTAAGATCATTTCAATAAGCCATCTATGTGATAAATACTAATATTTCTTCTTTATAGATCCCTCTATTAAGAATAAGATAGTTTTCATATTTACAAAAGTATGGATGTTTTTTTTTTTTTTTTTTTTGAAAAGCCTAAAATATGATTCATAATGAGCATACATGATTTCACAAATATTGGAACGTTAAGATTAGCGGGAGTCTTTATGATTGATTTTTCCTTTCTCTTCCTTTTTGTACAACCATTTTCTCTTCCTTTTTTTTCTTGGGTGTATGGTGGATGGGGATAGTACTAGAGGCCAGTTATAAATTCACTTTTCATAAAACATTGAGCTGCTTCCCACCTCCCCTTTTTTACGTATGGGAAAAATAAAAAAGGCTACATATCATTCATCTAAAGTATCTCTGGAAACTTAAAATATGGAAGAGATTAAACCTAGTTTATAAAGATATATTGTGAAACGAAAATCAAGATTTTGGATAAAGGGTAAAATAGTAATTTCATTTGAAAATCAGGGTACTACAGATCTCGGATGTGAGCTTGGACTTCTCGGATTGAATTCGTCTCGCAGTTGCTACCACGTCGAATTCGTTAGATAGAATTTGGTCGGGATTTCACGTTTTTCGAGGCGTGGGGTGTCGGATGACACATGGCAAGTTAAGGAGATGCCACATGGCACCTCAAAAGAGTGACACTTGGCAAGAGCCATGTGGTCTACTAAAAGGAATGGCTCACAATGAGCCATGTGTGGGAAAAGGGATCCCATGGCTCACATTGAGCCATGTGGTGATGATGTCATAATGAAGGAATTTTGAAATAAAAGAAAAAGAATGGAAAAGTGAGAGCCACACCTTTAACTTGAGGAAATGGGGAGGCAATTTCCTACTCATTGACCGAATGAGTGATTTCTCCAAAAAGGGAGAGATAAGGACCAAAGTAGAAGAGAAAATGAGGAGAAAATGAAAGGGAAATGAGATGAGAAAAGAGAAAAAGGAAAAGAAAAGCAAAAAGGAGAGAAAAGAAAAAAAGGAAAGAAAAAAAAGGAAAGAATCCGTAGAGAGAAAAGGAAGAAAAATGAGAAGGAAGGAAAGGGAAAAGGAAGGTTTCCCAGGTTTCGGGCGGTCGACGTTCGAAAGTTCGAGGACTAAAGTTGGTGCATATGATGGATCTGAGTGTGGACCTTGAAAAGTTGGAGTTTAAACAAGCTAGAAGTGAGGATATTTTTCCTCTTTGGTTTGCACAGCACAAAGGAACTTTATAATGGCCAGGGAGTTCTTATGGGGAGGCAGTGAGGAAATTTATGTAAACTAGTTAGAGCCTTGCAAGGACTGGAAATTTATGGATTCATGGCCCAGGTTCTTGTGGCTTGTGGGAGTTAGGGTTTTAATTAGAAACTGAAAGTTTCTAGGTATTGTGGTTTGTTGTGAAAAATAATGTTTGGAACCGGATTGGTTCATGTTTGTGAAGGGACGGTGAAGTGCCCTGTTGAATGGTCCTAATTTCGAGACCTAGTTGTGTGTTAGTGCTTGCTTGAATAACATGCAGGGTGTGGAAATGTGATATTGATGCATGCTATTTGATGTATTGATATGGTTTGCATGGAGGTAAATTATATGTATAAATTATAATGTTCTATGGTTTGCAAATGTTTCATGTAGTGCTCATTCATGCATGTAACATGAGGAAAATGCATTGGCATCATGCATTTCATATGCACAGTCACATCGCGTTAGGTCGGTATGGTCTGAAGGGGAAGGGGTTTATTCATAGGTGTTGAGGTGAATGGGTGGAAACTTCGGAAAAAATGGAATGAGAAGTCCCAGTAGAGATTCACGAGGTGTGTAAAATGATCAAAATGATAAAATTACATGTTTGGGTAGGAAGCAAGTTGGGGTGATCCCCACGGGGTGAAAAGTCCACAGTTTATTCACGGTTAGACATGAATCCCAGACGATGTAAGTTCGTGAAAATGTTGAAAGGCGATGCGGCGTCCTACGGTGTAAGCAGGAAATCCATTATTACAAAATAAAGGAAAAATAATTTGATAAATTAAAATTGGAGGGTCTCGATGGTTTAGTCGGGGTGTGTGGTGGTTTTATTTCACATTGGCATTCCGGTGTGAGAATTAGGTTGGGACTCGGTGGTGAGAGCATGAGGGTCGCATCTCATGCATGAAATATAGACATTTCATATAGAAAATAATTGTATGGAATGTGATTGATTGTTTATATATGCCATTGCATATGCATTTTAGGTGAGAGTAACCCTTGTAGGAAAACTCCTCTTGGGTTTTGCTCACCACAATAGGTGAGACCCTCTTTAGTGCAGAGACTATCCGGACGGCACTTTCATTAGAGGTAGTTTTTAGAAAGCTGAAATGTGGCTTTAAGTAAATATTTTTAATAATATAAACTTGTAGAACAAGCATGGAAACTATGAAAATATAGTGGATTATTATTATTTTGAGTATTGGTTTATGGGCCCAATAGGCTATTTTACTCAGGTATGCGTCTCGTGATACGAGATGTATAGATTTTCCGCAGGTTGACGGGTAGTCAACGGACCCCCGGGTTTTGGGGCGTCACATATATGACGTCAGAAATTGAGATGGTAACCAAAGATATCTATTGTCAAGACTACACTCCAATGTCCTGGGTCTTTAAAGGATGACATAATCTTTAAAATTTGTGATTCTTCGTTCATAGCTTTTTAAAACTATTTTTGAGAACGGTTTTTAAAAACATAGATAACACCATTTTGAAAATTAATTTTCACCTTTCCAATTTATTAAATACAATTTTTGTTCAAAACAGAAGGATGACATTTTAGGTGAAACCTACAAAACAGTAAGTACGTTCTTTTATATATATATTTTGTTCATTTTGTAAATCACTTGGTCTCCGTTTGAACTCGAAAAAGTAATAAAAAAAAAGAAAATAGTAAAAAAAATAGAGGAAATATAGAAGGAAAAAGAATTTGGAGGAAGATAAAAAATAGGTTAAACTTAATAAATTAATGCTATATGTTTTATTCAAACTCATTTTATTGTTTATCTCGATTATATAATGGCTAAAATTTTTAAAAATATGTCAAATTTTAAAGAATTTTGATTATATTTATTTTCTTTTTATATTTTCACGAGTGAAGCAAACATAAGAAAATTATTTTTTTAATATTTTTTCTTTCTATAGTACTTCCAGTTCCAAAGCCTTAGTATTTTGTTCTTTTGTTCTTATAATGATTTAATATGAAATCTTTCATTCATTCTCATCTTTTTATCACTTGAACTAGACCTTATGATAGTAAGTACGTGTTTCAAAAGTTAATAAAACATGAGTAAAAATAATTCTTAATTTAGCTTTGATTTATTTTGTGATAAAATAAATTCTCAAACAAAAACCAAAAGAAGAAAAATAAATATTATGCCTTAGAGCGAGACCCAGACAAATGAGCAATTCAGAGACTTTTATTTTAAAAAGAAAAGAATCATGGATGACAACTTTGTTCAACCGTGTGGGTCCCAATGCTTGGACCTTTTGTATGGGTCAAGGTGAATTAGTCACTTCATTTATCTCATGGATTCCCCCAACTCAGACTTTTATTAATTATATAATATTTAAAATAAAAAATAAAAAAAAGGAAAGGATAATAATAATGTACTTAAAAAAATAATTTTTATACATATATATGATATATATATATATATATATATATATATATATATATATATATATTATGGGTTTTCCATATCTGATTAGGGCATTGGGGCTTATAAATTAGTGATCTCATGGGGTTTGGGTCTCGAAATGTGAAAATGATGGGGGCTTGGAGAATTTGTTCTTTAAATTCAATATTTTTATATTTTTATTGTTTTCATAACCTGAGAAAGCTGTATTTTCATATTCACTTATTTTTTCATAAAAAAATTGTAAACAAACATGTCTAACTCTTTTATATTTTTACTTAGAAAGAGTATCCATCGTTTTTACTAAAGTGACATTATTTTAACTTACTTTTAGAATATTTGAGAACATAACAAAAAAAAAAAAATTTGATTACAAAAGTTCTAAGTTCTTAAATAAGTCTTTATTTTATATAATATTAAATTGTATTTGAAAATGGCATGAGCCTACGGACCTTTGATGCTATATACTTTTAAGACCAAAATGCCTTTTTCAAAAACTTTCATTTCAAATTTCTTCTTCAAATATTTTAAAGTTTTTATGACCTTTTTAGAAATTCCAACAAAATTTAAATCATCATTATATATGATAATAATCTCAAATTTGGTTTATGATTTCTTAATAAAAATATACGAGCATATAAGGTTTTTCACACGTTATTTTCTTCTTTAATAATCGCACTAAGAGCAGGAATTACCATGTGTATAGATTGCATCAGTCCCCATCAAATCATTAATATAACTTGATTTATTACATATTACAAGGATTTGTACTATTTGCTTCAAACAATTTAAATCATTCATGGATTTTCACACACACACATTTATACTCTACAAGTTTTATACTTTTAGACATGGACTACATGTCTATAAACTTATTATTTTATTAATAATTGTAATTCTGTATGCATAGCCTTTTTCCTTTTTGGTCAATTATTTCTTTTTCAACATTCTTCTACATTTTGTGGTTCTAGATCTTTATCATTTTGTATGATGTCTAAAGCCATTTGGAAAATATTAAATAAAATATGATTTCAAACCCAATTTTAGATTTATGCCCATATAGAGTCTTATGACAAACTTACTAGGTACTTGGTTCAAAATATTAACTGCAGTTTTCAAATCTTTACCCCACAATAAATTAGGTAATGAAGAATTAATAAGCATATATCGCACCATATCAAGAAATTTGCGCTTCCTCATCTCCGCAATTCCATTATGTTGTGGAGTATCGATCATTGTACACTAAGAATCAATGCCACATTCCTGAAGGTATTTCACAAATGGTCCAAGGTTGCGTCCCGCCTTATCATATATACCATAATACTCACAACCTCTATCAGAATGAACAATTTTGATCTTCTTTCCTTGTTGGAGCTTAACTTTTGCTTTGAAATGTTGAGGCAAACAAAGTCGGGGCACTGCAAATAAGCTCAACAAAACCATAACGGGAATGATCATTAATGAACGTGATGAAATATTTGTGGTCACCTATAGTAGGAGGGGTGAATGGGCCATTACTGATTTATAGAAAAACAAATTCAACAGTTTCATTGTCAATTAAAGTAGTTTTGATACCCATTATTGAATTATTTTGTGAGATCAAGAGCATTTATTAAGCCCAAAACAATTGATTAACAATAAAAAAAAACCCAATAAAAGTATTACAAAATACAAACTTTATTGAACAAAGAAGTATATTAATTTGTAGTGTGTGTAGAAAACATACTTAAGACGGATCGAGTATTGATTGTTATTTATCTTAAAATAAATATGTAAGGGGTAAGATAAAAAAGAAAGACGGTTAAGATTGAAAATGAATATTTCATTTCCCCAAAGAGTGTTCTACCATACCCTTATTAAATTTTATGATTCTATTTACTTATATATATAGAGCATAAGAAAGAATAAACTGAATCTTGGTCGAAACGGTTATCAACAAAGAAGATAGAAAACATGGACCCATAACTAGTTAATATTAAACCATCGTAAATGATACATAGTAACATACATAATTATATAATTAAAATTATAGTATAATTATGTTTATTTTATAATTAATAAATTAATCTATGACAATATGGTTGAGATATAAATCATGGAAAGAAATTCTAGAATAAATAATTGGTTTAATTCATCTTTACATTTTCTTCTCAATTTGTGACTTTAGATCTTGAGTGTTTAATGGTGTCTTGACTCTTATCTTGAGGTGAGTGGCAAACAATGAAATATATTGTTGAGATTTGATTTTTGCATAAGGCAGTCCATCCTCATTTTTTTATTAGCCATGAAGACGTGTTGTCAAACAATTCATTATCCATACTAGAGTCCAAAGTGTTAGAAAATTACGTTAACCTATAACCTTCTTTAGGTCTTGATCTAGATTAATGCGGAATGAAAATCAAGACTATAAATTATAGGTTAGGGAATTAGCACCTCGGCCATGGTGTAGATCTAGGTGACCTTGATCTGATGAGGAAGACGAAGTGGCTTGTGGATCACGAATCTTGATCTTCCTCTCAGCTCCTCCATGATAGCACTCCTTTCTCAGGTGAACTTCTGGTTTTACGAGGCTGGATGAGATGAGAATGAGATGGCTTTTCTCCCTTTATAGTAAACCGGGGTCAATGAGAGTTTTACTCTGGATGATCTGGCCGTCCGTCACTCCCATCTAGAGGATGTGGACTAAAGGTCAGAATCGACCTCTACCATCACATATGGGCCTAATAATTCGTTACCTTATACTAATCCATACATGCAACTCCACAAGTTGAGCGATATAAGAAAATCTAACATTCTCCCACTTGGTTCAACATTGTAGGTTTTAAAAATAATTAAATAAATAATAATTTTTGACTCATAGGGTGATAGTGAACATGAAAAATCTTTTGTATGGCCATACATTATTTTGAAAATAATATGACAATTGTGAGCCTTATGTGACTATCTTTATATAAGTAAGATATCATAATTACATGAGCTGGCCAAAGCGGTTATATTTTTAGATGGCAAATACTTCCTTCCACAATCTGATGTGGTTATTTAATCTTATTAAGTGCTTTATATGTTATTAATTCTTTATAGTGGGCACTCCACTCTTTAATGCAGTATAAAAATCTCAATATCTTAGTGTACCTGAAAATGAGATAAAGCGAAATATTGCATTAAAATGTCGGAAGAGTTACAATAATGTCATGACCTTTTAATCATCAAAAGAGTTCTGAAATTACATTATCAACATGACTTTTATACAATTTTGGCGAGCCCTTTAGTCATGGGATGCCGCTGCCGTGCGGTGTGCTATAGTGCTCGATGATGATTTCTCTCGGCGTTTTCTCGCTTTCCACAGTACTTTATATCCCGATATTAACTGGCTGCGGCTCCCACTTTTATTGTTCTTGGGGAGCCTTGCTGCGAGCATTATCCGCAAAGAAAGCTTTATTGGCTTAGATGCTGTATCCATCACTCTAAGCCACGAAGAAAAATTCTTCAACCATAATGCTTTGTTTTGTTGCTTCATAGCATGCGAAACCAGTACGCACTCCATAGTCGAGGGATGTTGTAGAGTGCGCGGGTGCCGTACCCTTTGCACCGTACGGCTATTTTATGAAATGTAGCGAAGTAGACTTCACTCAGATCATGAGCTTTGCAAAGTGCATCTGTATGTCAATCAAATCCGGATGATCGGGACTCTACGTATGTAAGCATATAGTCCTTGGTTCCACAGGAGATATCGCATGCTTTGCAGCGTTTGTCCGTGCTCTATCGAGTTACTTTGATATCTTCCCAACATTCCCACGGCGAATGCAATGTACGGTCTAGTCACGAACCTCTAAATAGACAGGGCCCATATGCTGAATGCATATGGAATATTCTTCATGGATTCTAATTGAGAGGAATTCTTGGGACATTGGCGACAAAGCGAATTTGTCACCACCCAGCAATGGGACTATTGAACGAACAATTTCTCGTATTAAACCTTTACAGAATTTTATTGATATAGGCATAAAATTCTTAAGATCTTTTTAGATCTATCTCTATGTATCTCAATTCCTAAAACATAGGAAGCCTCCCCCATATCTTTCATGTCAAAATTCTGAGAGAGAAATCGTTTGGTCTCCCTAATTAATCCCAGTTGTATGATAATATCATCGACATACGGGACTAGAAAGCGTGCTTTATCTTGCTTTGACCTTGATGTATATACATTGATCTACAATATTTTCCTCAAAGCAGAATGAGGTAATGATATTGTGAAACTTAAATATACCATTGTCGTGAAGCTTGTTTTTAGCCGAGTATGCTGAACTTCCTTTGGTTTGCGAGACAAGATGATTACCTTTTACGAAAATGAATCCTTCGAATTTGAGTCATGTATACTTCCTCCTCAAGTTCTCCATTCGGGAATCAGTTTTGACATCCATCTGATCTGCATTTCATCAAAGAAGGAAATGAGCTACAAAGGGCCATGATTATCCTTAGTGAGTCCCTTCTTTGGCTTGGAAAGGTGTCATGTGATAATCAATGCCCTCTTTGAAAGGAAACCTTTGGCAGTGAGTCTTGCATATCTTTGATGTTGCGAAGAGGCATCGGTTTGGTCTTATGGGCCCGCGACTTCTGCGAAGCCTTCACGGTAATACTACAGATCGGACTTGATTGTTTGCCATTGAGTTTTAATTCATCCTTCATTGCATCGGACCATTTTTCGGAATGCGTACGGCTGTGGCTAAAGAAAAAGAAATGGGGTCTTGATTGAGTCAGACATGTAGTCGGTCTCACAGCAAGGTATCGACATAGTCGGTTGGAATGGCCCAGGCTTTCGACTCTTGAGGATCTTCTTAGAGTACGATTGGTCTAGTGGCTTGTGGTGCGTGCGAACCACTTGTTGTTGTGGTTTCTGAATGAGCCCGGCTCACTAACCCCTCTTTCTTCATGAGTTCGGATAGGAGGATCGGTTATCCTCCTTCATAGGTTGTGATGCGAATAGGTAGTTGTTGAGCCATGAAGTAAGGTATGTGCCCACCGGGTTCAACACCACGACTGAAAGTCACGAGTCTTGTGCTTCTTATCTAACTCTATGATAACCACTCTCATGTCAGTGTTATAATCCTCGAAATACGGCATTAGTGCTTCTGACTTTATGCGTGTGAGAGGGACAAAATTATATGCTTACTATAAGTTTAAAGCAACAATTATTATTAAATGGCATTATAGAATTACACTTTATCTAATAGCAACCACGCTAATTATTAGTGATAAAAATCACTGTCTCCCTTTGGGCAAGACATTTACCAGCGTAGGATTTTATCTAGCTTTTATTTTATATAGCTAATAGGTGATATACGAAAACTAGTATCTCGTACTGTGGGCACAGGGACCGATTAATCTGGAGTATACTCCCTATTACTATATTCCAATCCATATTCTTGTTATTTATCGGTCACTTCCTGTAGGTAGAGTGACTAATTTTAACCTTAAATATAATTGCAAATGCATATTAGATTTATTTATGTAATTTAACGCACCACATGGCAACGTTTACGGGAAAATCACACACATTATTAAGCAAGTCAAGATGCTTTGGCTACTCCTGGCATACTCAATAATTTTAAACCTAGAATATCTTAAAAAACATATAAAATTATTTTGTCTTAAATTAACCTTTAGTATTTAAGTTTGCCAATAAAAACATCAATGAAAATCTCTACGGATGTTAATGGGCTTACTACGAAATTTTTTGGCCAAAACGTTAAAAAGTCGATCAATTAGATTTTAAATGCATTAAATATAAGTAATTAAACTCATTTATTGAAAATTAATAGGGATTTTTGAAATTCCATAACCCAGATCCCCATTTATTGAAAATAAATAAGGAGTTTTTTAAAATTCCACAACCCCTAGTCCCCCCTCTCCCGATCCGTTCTCTCCCCCTTGCCGGTTAAAGCTCCGCGTGAAGGCGTTTCCTTTCCAGTCATAGGCGCTTTTCTTGGTCTTTGTCTGCCTACCGATCTGAAGCCTTGAAGATCTTGGGGAGAGTACGTGTGGGGGAGAGATCTGCGTGCGGGGAGGAGCCGAGATGGGGAGAGGAACAGAGCCACGTGGGTTGCCGTCATCTCATCTGAAGCACGTCCAATGACACAAGCGAATAGTACAGCAGATTCCTGATGATCCCGATCATGGACCCCGAATAAAGTACATAAGAAGATTGAGATGGCCGTGACTCCCACAAATTTTCATCGTAAAGCACATGTAAACATTAAAGAGAAAAAAAAAAAAATCGGAAAAAAGCATGATCATATCTTTATGCGATGAATTTTTTTCTTTGCCAGTCAACAGTTTCATTGATTTACGGTCATTAAGTAGATCAAACATCATGGACATACGAGATACGGCTCACGTACGAGTGTTAGAAAATTACGTTAACCTATAACCTTCTTTAGGTCTTGATCTGGAACAATGCGGAATGAAAATCAAGACTATAAATTATAGGTTCGAGGGAGTATACCTCGACCATGGTGTAGATCCTGGGTGGCCTTGATCCTAGATGAGGGAAGGCGAAGTGGCTTGTGGATCCACGATCTTGATCTTCCTCAAAAGCTCCTCACGATAGCACTCCTTATACCAGTGAACTGGTTTCACGAGAGGCTGGATGAGATGAGAATGAGATGGCTTTCTTGCACATAGTAAACCCGGGGTCCAAATGAGTTTACTACGGATGATCTGGACCGTCCATCCTCCCATCCCCAGAGGATGTGGACTAAGGTCGAGATCTGATATCTCACTTATCACATATGGGCTATTAGTCATTACACTATACTAATCACCCTATGCAACTCTGAAGTTGAGCTTGATATAGAAAATCTACTTTACATCCGGGGGCATCGAGCGGATGCGCTTGTGTAGAGTAAAGGCGTCAACTCGCTCCCTATGAAGAGTACATAAATTATTGAATCATTGAGCTTATTTATAAATTTATAATATATAGTTATATATTTCAAAAAATAAATAATAAATTTAGGGTATTTATGGTAAATATTTGTGATTGGAGAAATGAAAATTGGGGTTTTAATAAAATATTCAAGGACAAAGTGGTCACGTGTTGCAGATTATTTCTCTTATCATACATGCAAAAGGCTGCCATCTTCTCTCTCTTTCTTTCTATTTTTATTAATTAATTTATTTGGAATAATGCAATGTACAAATTTTTTTTTAATACTAAGTACTAAGTAAAAAGTAATAATTATTCCAAAAAAGAAAAAAAAAGTTAAAAGTAATAATTGTACCCAATAAAATGTTTGTATTTTACAAACCATATTTGCAAAAAAAATTTTATCTTATCTTTTATTTCCTGACAAATAATGGACAATTTATAAATAAATAAATATTTATTAAATTCATGTGTACTAATATATTTGAGACATTTAATAGACTCAAGACAATATTCTAAAAACATAATTATTGATAGAATAAATCTAAGTGGACAGCAGGTTGTCACTCATTAGTTTTAAGAATAATAAAAATATAAAATTTTATAAATAAGCTTTATTTTTGTTCATATATATATATATATATATATAATAACTCGAATAAATCCATTTATATCTCCTCCTTATCAATGTCCTTTGATTGACACATTCAAATCTTATATAATAACTTATTGAATGAGGTTAGTAATGACTTTATGAACAAATCTGTTAGATTATCATTTAATCGTATTTGTTAGTTCGTGATCTGGCTTTGTATGGATTTGAAAGATAGCCTGAATTCACATATCCGAGTAATTGTGACTTTGACTCATTTTGGTAAAATATACTCATATTCGTAGTTCCACAAAGATAACGCAATACATCTTTGATGTCATTACAATGTCTTCGAGTTTGAGTATAATTAGTAAGATACATAAGTGCACCGATAGCACTAAGATATGGTATTTCAAGACCAAGTAAATTCTCATCATTTTCATGGGAACAAAATTAGTCTTTTTTCATATCAAGAGGACAACCATAATTTGTAAAATTGGGTTAAAAATTAAATTTTGTCCCAAAAACAATTTTTATCATAATATAGAATAGTAAGAGTAAAGCGGGAAAATATAAATTTGGCTTAAAAAATATCCTAGAATAATCTAAAAAAATTAGATTAATAAATAAAATCGATGGATATTTCATTAATCCAAAAACCTCTCAATAATCAATGAAACAAATGAATAATTATTAAAAATAATATATTCTCATTTGGTTTTTCAAAAAAAAAAACCAGAAAACGCATCTTCACAAACGATAATAATGTAATAAATAGTTTAGGAAACCCATCGATTCAATTTTCGTGGTTGACATTAGCGTCAGTAAAATAAAGAATAATAAAAAAAAACATGATTGAAATATGACAATCATATCATCCACGTCAATAAAACAAAATTTCATAATTAAAACAAATTGCATTGACTTGGATTCCATCATTTAATAAGAAGCCAAAATTCCATAGTGAAATCCAAATTTATTTTTAAGTACAATTCCTATCAATAAAAACAAACCAAACATATAAAATATAGAAAAACAAATTCGATAGTTTCATTGTCAATTAAAGTAGATCTAATTAATACCCATTGCTGAATTATTTTGTGAGATCAAGAGCATTTATTAATTTCAAAACAATTGATTAACAATCCAAAAATCCAATAAACGTATTACAAAATATAAATTTTACTGGATAAAGAAACATATCAATTTATGGTAAATAGAAAAACATATATGGAATAGATCTGAAATTATTAACTATTATTTATCTCTAAAAAAATCTATAAAAAATAAGATTAAAGAAAAAAATGAATAAGATTGAAGATGAATATTTTATTTTTCTTAAATTTTTTTTTTGTCAAACCCTTATTAAATTATAATGTTAGGTTACTTTTATATATATATATATATATATATATATATATATATATAATAATATATATATATATATATATATACTTTGAGTAGTTGACCGTCGATTATTTATAGGTTTGATAGCAGAGTACGAGCCCACTATCAATGTATTATATACATTAAAAAGGTTGGTCACCATAAATTAATGGATTGGAGATCGGAGGAGATGTAAGGGGAGAGAGATAGTTGAAATATAAATAAAAAATATATTGATAATTTTTTGTGATGATTTTTAATAATTTTTACTTATTTTAAAGTTATGTTAGAAAAATAAAGATGTGTGATTAAAAATAATCAATAGGTATAATAAATTAAGAATAGGATATTCTTGCGTATTCCCTAATGGTTCCCAGACAGAGAGAGAAAGGTAGTGGTCGAGCTATTTAAATGATGATTGACCTCCACTCTCCCACTCACCTCACGGTAGGCGCAACGGTGGGTTTTGATTGATTTGAAAGAATGAAATAGTAGTAATATTGAGAAGAAAAATAAATTCTCAAACAAAAACTAAAAGAAGCACGGACAGGCCAAACAAATGAATAAACTCAGGTTTTTTATTGTAAAAAATTAAAAAAAGAAAGAATCATGGATGACAACTTTGTTCAACCGTGTGGATCCTAATACCACGTTGATTTGGCCTTTTAGGGCTTAGGTGGTCGTCACTTCATTTCGTATCTTAGATTCTCCAACTAAGATTTTTTATTAATTATATAATATTTAAAAAAAAATAAAAAAAAAAGGGAAAGAAAGAGGATGATAATAATGCTCTTAGTATCTACAGATACTTATTGCAACCATTTCCATACAATGCTACTATATTATATAATAATAATGTACCAAAAATAATTATATATATATTTCAAATAATAGCAAGTGGTGGGTAGAACGACTTTTGCTAATGCAGGTCGAGAAAACTAAGCTTCAGCTATATTATATCAAACAAAACATAAGGGAAACTCTCCACTCTCCAGTCACCTCCCTGACCGACTGCCCAACAATGGGTTTTGAATCTTTTGATTGACTTGTTTATGGTGATTTTGGAAGAATAAAGGAGTAGTAATATTATTAAAATGAATTTTACACAATAGTATATCATTTATTTTTCAATAATAACAGATAAAATGACTCAAATCTTAGACTTATATAAACAAAGCACCTCTCGATCCCTTCATTTATATACCATTTTTTTATTCCATTCATCAATAAATTACAATGATACCGAAAAACTTAATAAAACTCAAAAACATCAGTCTCGATATTAAAACTAAATCTCAACACAATATAGGATTACCTGAAAACAGTCCAGAAAATCCTGTTCTGTTAAAAAACAGTTCGAAAAATTTAGTTCGGAATGTCTAAAAACAGTCCTAAAAATTTATATACTCAGTCTCAAAAATTTGGGACTAAAATTTACGACCTCTCACGGCCTCTAAAAAAACCTTAAGTTATTAAATGACCTTTAGGCTAGAAATAACCTAAGTAATAAAATTCCCTATCTCGTGAAATTTGACAAAACTCTAAGATTTTAGTACCCACGTGTAGCTCTCGATGCATGGACCAATTTTGTAAAACCCCAACCTTATTGAATGTTATAATAGTAGTTATTGAACTGATTTGAGGTCTAATGATAGCGAGGGTGGATTAGAATTTAGAAGCATTTCACGGACATCATTTGGGCATAAAGTGAAAATTTTCGAAAATTGTGCAGAATTATTACTAATGAATGATTTTTCTTATTTTATCCGGATGGAGGGGTTGCGAGGGTTTTTAAGAAAATTTCAGTTCACACATGACTTTGGCGATATTTAGAAGATAATGGGAGATTTAAGTGAATAGTGATTTCGGACCCGGAAATTTGGAGCTGTGTGAAATTTTTCGGAAGTGAGCGAATACGAAAAGATGCGGAATAAATCATAAAGACTAACGAGAAACTGAAATAAAGTGAAGCGGTCGTTTGGATAGTTTCAAGATGGTCGAGCGTGGTCGAATTTAATAATACGCTATTGTCAGAGATGGAGTTTTAATGATTTTAAATCCGTTCGGTGATTTCAGAGCTTTGAGATTCAGCATTGAAGGATTTAGTTAAAATATTTTATCTTCAAATTTAAATATAGGCGACCATAGAATATTTTTGACATATAATTGATATAAAAAAAAAAGCGGTAAAGGCGAGCGAGACCATCTGTATAATGGAGATATTTAATTGTACTAGCCAATCAAAATCTTTCTTAATGGCTAGGATTATGATTTAAATAATGGAATTAAATGACTTGGTCTCATGGGAATGGACCAATGAAGCTTGGATAAGGTAATTCACTTTAAACCAACTTGATGATATTTTTACTTAAGGGCACTTTTGGAATAATATTTTTAAAGTCTAAAATTTGAGGTTTAGGTGCTCAAGGGATCACGTAGAGGGAGGGAGGGAAGAAAAGGGAGAAAGAGGAGAGAAAAGAAAGGAAGAAAGGAGAAGAGAGGAAGAGAAAGGAGAAATCCAAGTTGGGAGGTGAGTTTTGCTGTTTTTTGACTTTAGTGATCTTCAGTGGTGTCGAGGGGAGAGGAGCCAAAGGAACTCCAAGAAACAAAGTAAGTTTTCATGGTGGGAAAGTTGGGGTTTGATTGTTTTCCATGTTTAATGTCTTAAAAATTCTTGTATGGATGTTAAATTAGTGGCGGCTAGGGTTGAATGATGATGATTTTGAGATAAGTGAAAGTCATGGATTAGATTGGGGTTTTGACAAATCAAGTGAATGAATGGTTAGGGTTTGATGTAGACTTTTTGTGTGATATGTTGAAATGGGTATAATGCATCAGATTTAGATGTTTGAGTGAAAGAAAAATGGAAGAAAAACACAATTTGGTAAATTTTGGGCAGCAGTCTCGGTACAGGAAATGTCCTGTTTTCTGTTTTAATGGGTTTGGTATTTTGTATGCTTTGCTTTCATTTCAGATCGGAATTAGTGATTCAAAATTCTGGGTAAAATAGACTTCTAGAGGGAAAGAATTTATCTGAAGGAAGTTCATGCAAATTGTAAATAAAGTTCCCAGAAAATGGTTCAAAGTAGGAGCTATCATGCAGATTCTGTTCTGCCAAACTGAGTTATTTGTTGACTGGGTGTATTATATGGTTGAGGAGCTTTAGAGACGGAATTTTAAATTGAAAATTTAAAAGTGTTATTTGATATATCAAGAACTGATCTGGAGAGTTTCATAAATTTTGAAGACCGTTTGAATAATTTTTGGAGTCATAAAGTCTATAGGGTATGGTTGGAAAAAAGGTTGGCCAAAATGAATGAGTTTTTAGTGCTTAAGGTAATTTGTTCATTTGGCTTTAAATGAATGTGTATGGTGGATTGAAATGGAAGTTATGATTAATGTATAGTTGTGGTTTTCTTGAAAAAGGTGAAAAGGACTATCGGACGGAAACGGGAATTCGACGGGAAGCAGCGGGATTGAGCGGTGTGACGTAGTGAAAATGATATTTTGATAATTTAGTTTTTAAAAGTGAATGAACTAATATTAAACTGAAAGTTTAATGTAAATTTTTATGTAAATGTTAAGGCATATGGAAATGTTTTATATTGCATTGTTTATCTTGCATCAATGCATATATTTATATGTGTATTAAATATGTATGCATATGTTAAGGTATTATGAAAGTTTAAAAATGTTTTAAAGTATGCATGTGTTTTAATGATAAAGTAAAGGATTTAAATGTATTTATAAATGTATTTTTTGAAGAAATGTTTTTCTTGATGGTTTTTAAACCCCTATGTTTGTTATGAAGGCGATATCGGCCGAAGTACTTTAAGCGTGTAAGTTAAGAGGGTAAAGTTATAGGTTACCTAGCTGAGGGAGGAAATAGGTGTCACAAGTAATATCGCACCGCGTGATAAAGAATCTTTATGGCCCAGGGCACTAATAAGCGTGAGTTTCTCGCGGCGTGAGTGGTTATATTTGGAATGTATTTGATCCCCTCACCGTCGGTACCGGGCGGTGTGTTTATTTGGGTTCCATCGAAAGAATGAAGAAAGGAAAATAAAGAAAGAAAGTTTAAAGGCGTAAATCTTTAAAGCATAAATGGATTTTAAATGCATAAGGCATTTATGGAAAGAAGTTTAAGGCATCAAATTCTTAAAGCATAAATGATTTAAATGCATAAGTATTTATGGAAAAAGAGAGGATTTAAGGCATAAATTCTTAAAACATAAATGGATTTTAAATGCATAAGTATTTATTGAAGAAAGTTTAAGGTATAAATGTTTAACATAAACTGATTTTAATGGTATAAGTATTTATGGAAAAAGAAAGTTTAAGAGCATAAATGTTTAATGTATAAATGGATTTTAATTGTATAAGTATGTATTATTTTTTGATATGTGCGAAAATGTTATATAAATGAAAATGTACACTCACGAGCTCGTTTAGCTCACTTTCTTTTCCATATGTTTTCCAACAAATATTTTGAGGACGCTGAGACGGGTGCATCGATGAAACCTCGTGCGGTGGTCGAGCTATCGAGAGGCAGCATGTGGTATTGAAAATAATTTGCTATTGTATATGTGAATATTTTGTCATGTTTTGATAAAATTATGCATGGAATTGAAGAAGGTTTAAGAATGTTTTGATGATTTGGCTCAAATGTATATATATGTATATTGTGTTTGATGGAGTTGTTGGACGAGGAGTCTAATATGGAAGTTGATGAGTGAAGTTTAGAAGTGTTTTTAAATGTTTTAAATCGGGTTTTTGTAAATTTGGGAAAGTCAGAAAACGAGGAGAGCTTCTGTAGATTTTCTGAAAAAAATCTAAGTGTTGGAAAAGAAAAGAAAAAGAAATTTTTAGCACTTCGCTTCGCGTTATTTTAAAAGATATGTGAAGAATTGTAAGGGTTCGCTCCATGATTTTTAATTTATGGTTTTAAGGAAAAGTTTCTATATCGGGTTGGAGTCTTGGGAGAAGGCTCCCCTCGGGTTCATGAGGTTAATCAGATTAGGGATCGCTAACGTGTAATTATCGAGAGCGAGGTTTGAAAATGTTATAAAGATTTGAAAATTTATGTGATTTAAAAATCATATATGCATTACATGACATAATGGTACAATTCACGAAAATGCGTCGTTGGCGAGCCACGGAGAGCTCCCGGCGAGTAGTACCACCACACGAGGAACATGTTGATGAGTCTGGCATTATGTTCCTCCACGCCGGTCTCTGTTTGGGGCGCCACGCCTCGGGTCGTAGGAGACGGATACCTTTAGACGAGATGAACCGGATGTTAGCCCGCGACATTTAATCGGCCAGGTGGCCGGAAGCCGGTGTCCATTGAGAGGGATAAAGGAAATTAGAAGCGAGTATGACGGTATAGGAGATCACGGAAGGCATGGTCGTGAATGAGGAGCCAATGAGATAGTTAGTGAAAATGCATGGGTTTAATTTAGCTTAAGTGAATCCAATGACATTAAGTGAATTGTTAATTGTAATTGTTGAAAGAAAATGGAAGAAATTGAAGACATAATGATAATGTAGCAGTAGAGGATTTTGCACCACCTTTAGGAAAGTATGGAAAAGTTGATTGTTACTATGAGTGATTATTGGAGAAGTAGGAGTTTAATGAGACTTGATGGTATTAGATATCCATGACTTTGATGTTATATTAGGCATGGATTTACTATCTGAGCATCATGCTACAAAGGATTGTTATAGGAAAGAGGTTGAGTTCTATAATGAGGAGAGACGAGAGGTTGTTTATGTGGGTTACGGAAAATACTACCTACCCGATAATATGGCAGTTATGTGGGCTAGTAAAAATACTTGAGTTATATCAAAAGGTACCTAGCTTATGCTAAATCAGGGGTGAGGATAATGGTAGTCGAATGGAAGATATTCGATAGTCGAAATAATTTAGGATGTGTTCCGGATTCTGGTATATATAAAAATATATATATATATATATGTGTAAGTGACCCCAGGGAGCCCGGGGAGCAACCGAGAATTTGCTAAGGCACCTTATATGATGGCTCCTTAAAGTTGAAAATTGAAATAATTGAAAGTATAAATGGATGAGCTTGTGAGTAAGGGGTTTTGTTAGTAGTACTTGGCAAGAGTGCGGGTTACGTTTATAAAAAAAAAAAAAATGATGATGAGAAAGTTTAAAAGATCGTATGATTTGAGAGAGTTGGGCAAAGTGAAAATCACCTTAGTGGCAAGATTTACGCGGATTGATGATTTTTGATCAATTACGGGGAGCAGGTAAATGGATCTAAGCTCGAAGGTTACCATCAATTAAAGATTGGAGTCAGGATGTTCTATAACTGACTTTGAAAAACAACGGTATAGTCATTATGAGTTTTAGTCATCTTAGTTGGACTAACTTATATTCAGCCGCTTTTATGGATCTTATGAATAGGATCTTTCAACCTTATTTAGATCAGTTTGTTATAGTATTCATTGATGACATTTTAATCTATTTAAGCAGTAATGAAGATCATGAGGAGCATCTAAGTAAATTCTATTTACCCAGTATACTTAAACTTTCTAGTAAATTCTAGTTACGGTTGGAACGGTGTTGCCTTTAAGGCATGTGATTCGATGAAGAGGGTTTGTTGATCACCAAAGATTGAAAAATTGTGAGCGCGAAAACCACCTACGAATGTGACGAAGTACAAAGTTTTCTAGGTTTAGCGAGGGTATTATCGGAAGGAAGGTTGTTAAGGGATTTTCAAAGTTAGCGGATCCTTTGACTAAATTGACAAGGAAAGATGAGTTTGTATGGTAGAACATGTATCGAAAAGATTCGATGAACTAAAAAGAGAATTTGACCTTAGCTAGTTCTTACAATTAGTCGAGCTGAGAAAGGATATACGATTATATTGTGATGCTTCTAGGCAGAGCTTAGGGGGTGAGTTAATGCAACATGAAAATGTGATAGCATATGATTTAGAAGCGATTGAAAAAGCATGAGAGCAAAATTATCGAGACATAACCTAGAGTTGGTTGTTGTAGTCTTTGCTCTACGTATATGGAGGCATTGCTGATATGGAGTTGCATGTAAAATTTTTACAGATCACAAGAACATGTAATATTTATTCACATAGAAAAAGTTAAATATGAGAGAGAGGAGATGGGTTGAACTCATTAAGGATTATGAGTGCACTATTGGAGTACCATCGGGGAAATGTTAATGTGGTAGATGCTCTTAGTAGGAAGCCTACGGGTTCCATATCTCCCTAAGGTTGTGTACCTCCTAAATTTATGGAATTGAGGTCTTTAGGTGCGAGACTAGAAGGTGGCGGATATTAGGCACGTACTAATAGACAAGGTAAGGAGCTATAGACTGAATACGATCATGATTAAATTGAAAGGGGCGAGTGCAGGCGGGTTAAAAGGATTTTTAGTACGAGGCGTATGGTATAGTGATGATGAGTCCGAGGTTATGTGTACTAGATGTGTGGGAAGATTAAAGAAATAATTATGGGAGGCTCACTCTTGCATGGGCGATGCATCGGGAAACACTAAAATGTATCGCTTCACAAGGGAATACTAAGGTGGAGGGTATAAAGAAAGATGTTGCGAAATTTATTTCTAAATGTCTCATTTATCAAAAGTTAGGTTGAGCATCAAAGATTTGCGGGAGTTCTTATAGTCTCTTAGATCCTCGGTGGAAATGGGGAGAGAATCATGATGGATTTTTTTATTTCCTTTTGGGGAGTGATTGTGAAAACAGTGCTCAGACAGATAATGGACAGTTGAGCAGGATCGTGATTTCTGCTCTATGGAAAAATAGTGAACTGTGATTGGGTTGGTTTGAGGTTGTAGAGACATAGTTCATGGATGACAAATGAAGACATATGAGACTTATTGGGGAGAAGTTATCACTCAAGGCTTGTGTGGTGAGTTTAAGGAAGTTAGGAAGACATTTACCATTAATGGAGTTTTCCCTCTGATATGTAGTTATCATCTGAAAACATTGAAATGAGCGCCTTATGATGCCTTATATGGAAGAAAGTGTAGGACTCCGTATGTTGGGATGAGAAGGAGAAAAATTTTTAGGTTCATAGAATTGTTCGGGATACAACGGATAATGTTAAAGTTATCGTTGATAGATTAAAAGATAGCTCAAGATTGTGAGAGAAAAGTTATGTTGATAGCAGGAGAGATTTGGAATTTTAGGTGGGGATCGGTATTTGTAGAGGATATCACCACGGGAAGGGTGTTTATATTCGGAAAAGAAAGGGAAGTTAAGTCCTCTCTATGTGGGACTTTATGAAATTATAGAAAATAATTGGAGAGGTAGCGTCTTGGTTGAGGATTTGCCACACGAATTGGCGAGAATACATGACATATTTTACATTTCTATGCTTTGAAAGTATATGACAGTTAACCGCATGTGTTAAGAGATCAACGGTTGAATTGAAAGAAGATTTGACGTATGAAAAGCCCAGGGTTCAAATTGTTGATCAAAATGATTGAGTTCTTTGAAACAAAGTGATTCCTTTAGTAAAAGGTGTTGTGGATGAATCACGATAGAGAGGAAACTTGACATAAAGGAATTTAAATTTAAGAAAGGGCGAAATTTTTATAAGGAGGGGTGATTGTAAAACCCCGACCTTATTGAATGTTATAATAGTAGTTATTGAATGATTTGAGGTGCAATGATAGAAGCGGTGGATTAAATTTAGGCAGCTACGGGCGTCGTTGGGCATGAAGTGAAATTTTCCCAGAAAATTGTAGCAAGATTGCCCTAATGAATAGTGATTTTTTTCTTATTTTATCCGGATGGAGGGGTTGCAAGGGATTTTAAGAAAATTTCGGTTCCTATGACTTTGAACTGATATTTAGAGATAATGGGAGATTTAAGTGAATGGTGATTTAGGATGAAATTTGGGCACAACCGGCCCGAAATTTTTCGGAGGTGAGCGAAAATACGAAAGGAGTGCAGATAAATCGTAAGGCCCAACGAAGCGGGAAATAAAGTGGCAGTCCGTTTGGATAGTTTCAGGTGATTAAACGTGTTCGGTAATAATGCGCTATTGTCGAATTAGGTCTATGTTTTAAATCCGAGTTTCGGTGATTTCGAGCACATTCTTTGTGAAAAGGATTTAGTTAAAATATTTTATGTTCAAATTTAAATATAAACGACCATAGAATATTTTGACATATAATTGATATAAGCGATAAAGCGGCGAGATAAAATGCTGTATAATGGAGATATTTAATTATTTACTAGCCAATCAAAAATCTTTCTTAATGGCTGAGTTATGATTTAAATAATGGGTAAATGACTTGGTCTCATGGGAATGGACCAATGAGAAGCTGGATAAAAAGTAATTCACTTTAAACAACCAATGATATTTTTTTACTTAAGGGCACTTTTGGAATAATATTTAAAGTCTAGAGCTGAGTTTAAGTGCTCAAGGGGATCACGTAGGAGAGAAAGAAAGGAGAAAGAAAAAGAAAGGAAGAAAGAGAGGAAGAAAGGAAGGAATCAAGTTGCTTGGGAGGTGAGTTTTCTTTGTTTTTCAAACTTTCAAAGTGATCTTCAAGTGGTAATCAGGAGAGGAGCCGGAACTCCAAGAAACAAGTAAGTTTTCATGGTGGGAAAGTTAGGGTTTGATTGTTTCCATGTTTAATGTCTTAAATTCTTGTATGTATGTTAAATTAGTTGCATTTAGGGTTGAATGATGATGATTTTGAGATAAATTGAGAAAGTCATGGATTAGATTAGGGGTTTTGACAAATCAAGTGAATGAATGGTTAGGGTTTGATGTAGACTTTTGTGTGATATGTTGAAATGGGTATAATGCATCGAGATTTAAGTGTTTAGAGTGAAAGAAAAATGGAAAGAGAAACACAATTTGGTAAATTTTGGGCAACAGTCTCGGTACAGGAAATGTCCTGTTTTCTGTTTTGACCAGTTTTACGGTATTTTGGCCATAACTTGCTCATTTCAGATCGGAATTGAGTGATTCAAAATTCTGGAGTAAAATAGACTTCTAGAGGAAAATTTATCTGAAGGAAGTTCATGCAAATTGTAAACTTAAAGTTCCCAGAAAATGGTTCAAAGTGGAGCTATGTGCAGATTCTGTTCTGCCAAACTGAGTTATTTGTTGTGCAGATTGTATTATATGGTTGAGGGCTTTAGAGACGGAATTTTAAATTGAAAATTTAAAGAGATGTTATTTGATATATGAAGCGATGCGGAGAGTTTCATAAATTTTGAAGACCGTTTGAATAATTTTTGAGTCATAAAGTCTATAGGGTATGGTTGGAAAAAGGTTGGCCAAAATGAATGAGTTTTTTGTGCTTAAGGTAATTTGTTCATTTGGCTTTAAATGAATGTGTATGGTGGATTGAAATGGAAGTTATGATTAATGTATAGTTGTGGTTTTTTCTTGAAAAAGGTGAAAAGGACTATCGGACGGGGAAAGGGGTCGGCAGGGAAGCGAGGATTGAGCGGTGGGCGTGAGTGAAATGATATTTTGATAATTTAGTTTTAAAGTGGAATGAGACTTAATGTTAAACTGAAAGTTTAATGTAAATTTTATGTAAATGTTAAGGCATATGGAATGTTTTTATTTGTTGATATCTTGTATCAAACATATTTATATATATATTCAACATGTAACATTAGATGAAGGTTTAAATGTTGATATATGTTAATGGTAAACAGAGGACTGTGAAGATAAACATTTTTGAATGTTTTACTGATGGTTACCTAAACCCTATGACTATTTATGAGCGTATCGGCGAGTACTTTAGCGTGTCCCCTATGATCCAGGATCGATATCGGTCGAAGTAATTTTAAGCGTGTAAGGATTAAGAGGGTGCTGGTAGGTTACTAATCGAGGGAGGGAAATAGGTGTGTCTAGAGTAATATCCTTACACGCGGATAAAGTACTATGATCGAACCCTATGCAAAGCGTGAGTTTCTCCGCAGCCGTAGGGTTATGGATCGAATGTGACTATCCCTCACCGTCAAGCATTCTGAAACTGCTCGTGTGTTTATTCCCCGGGTTCCATCATCGTAAAGAATGAAAGAAAGAAATAAAGAAAGAAGTTTAAGGCATAAATGCTTAAAGCATAAATGGATTTTAAAATGCATAAGTATTTATGGAAAGAAGTTTAAGGCATAAATTTAAAGCATAAATGGATTTTAAATGCATAAGTATTTATGGAAAGAAAGTTTAAGGCATAAATTTGAAGCATAAATGATTTTAAATGCATAAGTATTTATTGAAAGAAAGTTTAAGGTATAAATGTTTAAAGCATAAACTCGATTTTAATGGTATAAGCATTTATGGAAAGAAAGTTTAAGGCATAAAATGTTTAATGTATAAATGGATTTTAATTGTATAAGTATGTATATATTTTGATATGTAATTAAAATGTTATATAAATGAAAATGTATTACCACTGAAACTCGTTAGCTCACTCTTTTTCCATATGTTTCAACAAATATTTTCAGATTCGAGACAGTGCACCGCGAGTACCCTCCCGTGCGTGCTGAGTCGAGCTATCGAGAGACGACGCATGTGACTCCATTGGAAAATAATTTGCATATTGTATATGTGAATATTTTGTCATGTTTTGATAAAATTATGCATGGAATTGAAGAAGGTTTAAATGTTTTGATGATTTGAAAGAAATAAATGTATATATATGTATATTGTGTTTGATGGGTTGTTGGACGAGGAGTCCTAATATGGAAGTTGATGAATTGAAGTTTAGAAGTGTTTTTAAATGTTTTCTACTGTGTTTGTAAATTTGGGAAAGTCCGAAAACAGAGGAAACTCGCTTCGATTTTCCCGAAAAATCTAAGTGTTGGAAAAGAAAAGAAAAGAAATTTTTGAAGACTTCGCTTCCGCATTATTTTTAAAAAGATATGTGAAGAATTGTAAAGGGTTCGCTTCCACGGATTTTAATTTATGGTTTTAAGGAAAAGTTTCTATATCCGTTGGAGTGCCGGGAGGTCCCCTCGGGTTCATGAGGTTAATCCGGGTCGGGATCCTTCAAATTTTGTCTTTTACTCCGACGAAAACCTAAAATCCGATTTCTATAAATATTAAAAATAAGTGAAATTTTGTTTTTTTCTTTTCTCTCTCTCTCTTTTCTCCATACTCCCACGCTCACCCGTTAGTCTCCTCCTTTCATTGTTTGTTTTTTTTTTACTTTGCTTTTTCTTTTTATCATTTTTTATTTTTTTTTAATACATGGTACAATATCCATCTCTCATTCGAATCATTTTCAATCTCAAAATAAAATTTTTTTTTCAGTTTAATTTATTTTAGATGAACTTAACTCAAGTCATTTCCTGACTTCCAAGATTTACGTAAAAAATCTCGTCCCTAAAGTCACTGACAACTTATCATACAGAAAATCGTAAAAAAATTATAACTGTCTTATAATTCAACGAAATTCTTCGTCACTATTATATTTCTCGCGAAGACGAATTTAACTAGCGTAGTTCTTCACATCGTAGATTCAAATAATTTTCTAGGCTTCTAAACCATTATAGCAATTTATTATTACTATTATCATTTTGCCATTTTTTTTAATTTCTAATTTTCTGCTCTTACAAACTGCTGACTCTAATATCGATCTATACATAAATTAAAATAAATAAAAAGCTTAAAAAATTATAAATTATTATATAATACATGTAATTAAATAAGTTAAAAAATAATAAAATAAAATTTGTTTTATATTTAATATTATTTATTTCCTTCCATTTTTCATGTCTAAGGTTTCGTTTGAAACCAAAAAAATACTAAGAAAAGAAAAAGAGAGAAAACTAGATAATAAAAGGGAAGAAAATAAAATTTGAACATAAATAAATCAAACTTAATAACTTAATTCTATATATTTATTCAAACTCATTTATATTGTTTCTCTGTTATATAAAGACTAAAAAATTTAGGAGAAAATTATTTTGGTTAATAAGGTAAAGATGTAAAAGTGTTATTTTGTTATATAGTGGGGTAGTTTTGAGAGAAAGGTCCAAGGGATGGAAATTTTTCGCCTGTTACAAAGACATGTATGGAGGAGGCAGTAATCAAACAGATTAAATTAATAATGAAAGTAAAGAAACAAAAACCATTTGATCTATAATCCTATGTATGCGAAAGCTACTCAAAAACTCTCTTAAAGAAAAATTCAAAAAGATCAAAAACCTTATGAAAATATCAAAGTCTACGATAAATCTGGGGGTGGACTCGTCTATCTCGAGTTAACATCCCAAGAATAATCTCAAAAAAAAAATAATAATAATAAATAAAATCGATGAATATTTCATTACCAAAAACCTCCAAACAATAAATGAAACAAATGAATAATCATTAAAAATAAATATATTATCGTTTATTTGGTATTCCTCCCCTAGTTGATAAGCTCTTGGAGCTTTGTGACTATTTGTTAAGTAAGAACGATGCCAACTTAACTGAAGATGGTATCAAATACAGGGATTAAATTAAGACAATTTTGTCATTTTCTTTTCCTTGGTTTTTTCTTGGGCATATGGTGGATGGGGGATGGTTCTGGAATGCCGAAACATGGTATAAATTCCTTAATGAGAAGCATTGATGCGCAAACTAAGCATCTTATCAAATAATCAAGACATTGATAGAACAACTTCATTATCTGTATCGATCTTAGTAAAATTGATATGCAATAAAAGGAGAAATTATGAATTTACAGCATAGTTTAAAAATATCAGGCAATGCTTAGACTCATGAGAGACAAGTTCTTAACCATTTAATATTTCTCAATTTTTCACCCAAGTGCAATAATACTAATAATTTATTCCCAATATGATTCTATAAATAATCATAAATGAGTATAACATAAAAAAAAAAAAAAATTTTATAGATTCAAGGCAATATTGTGAAAAAATGAAATAATAATTTTTTAACCAAAATTAGGTTAAAAATTCATTTTATTCAAAACAAATTTTATGCCAAAGGATATTAGAGAAGTAAAAATGGAGCAAAAATATAAAATTTGGCTTCAAAAAAATATTCTCATGAATAATCTAAAAATAAAAAATAAATAAATTTTGTGAATCTTCACATTATATTTATTTCCCAAAAACATTCAAATAATCAATGGGAACAAAGGAATAATTATTAAAAATAAATCTATGCTTGTTGGTTTCCCAAAAAAAAAAAAAACCAAGAAAAGCACATCTTCCTACCCAATATAATAAGCAGTTCTGAAACCCATCAATCAATTTATTAGTTGGCATTAGCCCTCAATCAAATAAATAAATAATAAAAAATAAAACATGATTGAAATTTGACAACCATATCATTAAAAATCAATAAGAACCAAAATTTCATGATAAAATAATTATAGACTTAGATTCATGATTCAATAAGAAGCCAAAATTCATAATTAAAATCAAATTTTATTTTAATTGCAATTCCTTATTAAAATAGACAAAACACATAAAATATAAAAAAACAAATTCGATAAGCTTCATTTGTCAATTAAAGTAGCACTGATACCATCATGAATTATTTTGTGAGATTAAGAGCATTTATTAAGCCCCAAAACAATTGATTAATAATTAAAAGGCCCAATAAAAGTATTATAAAATACAAACTTTATTGAATAAAAAAGTATATAGATTTATAGTGTGTAGAAAAACATACCTGGAACGGATATAACATTATTGACTGCCATTTATCTCTAAATAAATTTATAAGGGATAAGATCGAAGAGAGAAAGATGAAATTAAGTTAAGATGAATATATTTATTTTCCTTAAAAGGTATTTCAGCTCATATTAAATTATAATGTTAGATTTACTTATATATAAGCGAAAAGAGAATAATTGAGTTTTGATTAAATGATTTTATCAAAGCAAAAAAAAGAAGTAAAATCCATAAGCCCTACTTTCTTCTAGTTAATGGTAAAACATATCATAAATAATTCATAATTAGCAAACAATTATACAGAATTAAATTTGAAATTAGAGTGAAAATTTGAAAGAATAAAAGAGTGCAGTTAATTAGAGAAGTGGTAGGTAGCAGGAAATGTTGACCATCTTCCATAACTGCTGGGCATTTGAGTAAAATGACAGGAATAGGACCGTGCCGTCAGCCTACTCGTTATTCATGTACAGCCAGTAGGATAAGAACTCTGCTCCTGCTTGCTTCTGTTTTTCAAGAAAACCAAAATCAATGCACCCAGTTCTCTTTTGATCACAGCATCAATTTAAAATTATTATATTAAAGTCATATAAACTTAATTTGTATATTAATAAATTTAATAACAATTATTAAATTTAAATAGAATTAATAGGAAATGTATCAGTTGGATACACTGTTATTTCTATAGTTTTTCTAAACCAAAAATATAAATGATTTTTTTAATTATATTTTTACTTTTTGTAATATAAAAAATAAAAATTGTAATTAAATAAAAAAAGAAACCTAATTTAAGTTTCATTTTTTTAAATGAATTTTTTTTTGTATAAATAGAACTCATATTTTTAGTTTAACAAATAAGAACTTAAAAGCCAGTGAGTTTAGTGATAATTTTGTATTTTAATTTTTAAAATTTAGAAATAAAACATTATATATTTATTTTAAAAAATTTTATTTCAAATTTAAAAATAAAAATAAGAAAAATATAATTTTGAATAGTATTTTAAATATTTTATTTTTTAAAATTAAAGAAATAGATTGTAGCTCAATGATTGAATAAATAAATAAAATATGAAGAAATATTTTTGAAACAAATATATGGAGGGGAAAAGAATAGAAAGAATTAAGTTTATTTTCATTATTATTTATTTATTAAATATAAATAAGAAGAGAAAGGAGTTGACAAGTGTTTGAGAACTAAAATCTACATATAAATCTCAATATTTAGGACAATTAATATTTACTTTATAAGGTAAACTCTCGAGTCCTCTCCCTCTCCGATTCCTCACGTAAATGACCCAATATTCAGTTTTGATTGAAGAATAAGATGTGTATTGAGAAACACGGATGAGGTGAGTTAGTAATTTAGGCAAGAGTGGTAGGTGCTGTGAATTGATCCCTTCATTCCCTTCATCTTCCCCTTATCCTTGCCTCTTCATCACTCCTTATACGGATCTCGAAAATCTGGATTAAGAAATCTGAAGATCTACTCTACCATCAGTACCTTTTGACATCACTGGATCAATCTGCTTCATTTCGGTAAGAAAGTGATTTTAGTTATTTTGAAGAGGAATCTGCATGTTTCTCTTGAGATTGATTTTGTTGATTTTTTTTTTTTGTTTATGGCATGTGGCGAGGAAATGGACCACTGAGAATATCTGGAATCGGTTTCTTTACTCTGAAGGCGGGTTGACTCCGGAGTCTCGAGTAAAAACATCGGTTCCGGCGCATCCTTTGGTAGATTTTTTTTTTTGAACTATGTGGTCTTTGACTCGCTCAAATACTCTTCTCTATCCATTTCTTGACTCTCTTCTTTTAGTTTCTTCCTATTCTTTGTTTTGTTTCTTCCTTACATTTCAACAAAACGGAATTCAAAAAAATCTCCACAGTTCGCCTTTTGGTCACAGCATAGAAATTATAAGTTTTTTCCCATACATTTCTCATTTCATACATTTTCAAGCAAAGCTAAATTCAAAAAAAAAAAAAAAAAATCTCACGATTCGCCTTTTTGGTCTGCTTGCATCAAAATTATGAATTTTCCTTATTGTTTCTCATTTCCATTACATTTCAATAAACCAAATTCGAAAAAAAAAACCATACATTCTCGTTTGGTCTGTGCATCAATTATTGATGACACCAGCATCCGTTGTTTTCCCCGAATCCGAATCAGAATCCGAATGTGAGAGACGAAATGCGCGAATGCGTTATTAGTTCTTCAGGAAAGTTTAAATGCCAGGTGCCTTTTCCTTTGCCTATTCCGGGCCTTGGCTGGGTTATCTGTTTTACTCTGCGCGGCCCATGCTGGCAACCGCAGCAGTTCGAGAGCGGGGCGGGACGGCGAGAATGTCAGCAAATAAGCTGTTGATGAAGCCCGCGGATGAAATCAGGACATTTATTCGAGGCCCGGGTGAATGGGGTTGGTCGGGATCACGGGAGCGAAGCGATGACTGTCTTGATGACGTGATCGAAACATGAGGTACATTTAGATGGTAGGTGTCTGAATATGGCATCCTCATCTCAGTCATCGGCTGGGAGAAGCATCTGAGATGTGTAGGGTTGTGTGGGATCAGGCAGGCGTAGTTTCCCTCCTTCAGGTTTCATACCTTCCCAATCCTCACAGTGCGTTTGAGATGTGATATTTTTCGGTCGAGACTACTTTAGACAAATTATGGATGCATTGGAGATGGGCGGGTGAGAATGGCCATTGGGAGTATATGGATGGGGTCTAAGCTAACAGTACTCGTCAAACAGTGGCACAATATTTAAGCAACACAATCTGTTACCAGGATCTTTATAGTCATATCTGGACTAAGAGACTCGCTCGAAAAGGCAGAAGGGATTGAGTCGTGAAGAAAGCTAAATATTCTTTTTCTTGAAATGTTGAAGCTACACCAATTTAAGGGGATGGATTAAGTCCACGAGCAAATGAACTTAGAGAGGCTGCGAGAAAGAGAGAATCAACGGGAGAAAAGAGAATCAGCAGGGAGAAAGAGAGGTTCTTATTGGATGACATTTGGAAGAGAGTAATTTGGAGAAAGTTGGAATTCCTTTCCAAGATAGTCAGAATGATATCTGCTCGAAACTAGTGTTGGTCTCTGAAATGATGAAAATCGGTCTGAGACATGGGGGCGCCTGAAAAATGTTTTCAAATTAAACATTTACAAGAGAAGAAGCAGCATTTATAAAGAATCTGGAATTGATTACGTGGGAGAGGTTGATTACGACCCATAACGATTAGGTATGATAGATCTGGGGGGTCTACCCATTCTGATTATAATTCTGCAAAGGCATTGAAAGATGGAAACTAATGCTTTGTATGGAAGAATGGGTGAATGGGCGAGGAGTTGTGCACATGTCTCGAAGGAATGGATGAAAGATATACTCATGTACGAGTGGAGCTACAGTCATTTGGCTTGATAAGTAGATCCTTTTCTTACTTTGTGGTTGCATGAGCTATTATGGTGATATTTCAATGGATCAAATGTTAAGGTATGCTATTGGTTTTGGATTTCTTTAGCGACATCAATTCATTGGAGAGAATGATAAATAAACTAGTTACATTAATTGAAAACCCTCGAAGCCTCGAAGCATTGCTTGGCCGTGCGAAGATGATGGAGACGGTTACCGGGTAGGAGCCTCAGGTTGATTCATGGATGGTGATCATAAGAGTGTTCGGATGCATGATCTTATTACGTGATGTTGCTAAATTGGCCATCGAGATCCTCATCGATTTAAGGTTGTGAAGATGTTCCATCGATGGCGGACAAAGATTGAAAGATGAATCCAAATTCATCTCTTGCTATATTGCAAAAAGATATATAGAGCTTCCTCTCGAGTTGGTATCTTCTACGAAACTTCCAATTTTTATATTGCGAGCAATAGTGGTGCTTAAGCCAGATCTTATCAGAACACGGCTTCTTTGAAGGGATGAGACGGCTTCAGAAGTCTTGGCATTTATGCAGAATGTATTTCCCAGCACTACCTTCAACGTTTGATCCTACGCAAATCTTCGAACATTAAATCTAGATAGGTGCAGATTGGGAGACATGGCTATAATTGGAGAGCTAAAGAAACTACAACTTCTTAGCATGGTGGGTTCCGACATCCAACAACTTCCTAGAGAAATGATGCAATTAACCAATCTAAGGTTGTTGGATTTGAACTATTGCGAGGAGCTTAAAGTAATTCTGGGATATCTTGTAAAGCTTGTCTCAGATTAGAATGTTTGTTCATGAAATGCTGGTTTTTGAATGAATGGGTGTTGAAGTTTGTGATGGAGATAGCAATGCTTGTTCTTATGAAATTGAATAATGCATAGTTTGAGGACGATTGGGGTAAAAATACCGAACATCGAGGTTGAGTACCCGAAGCGGATATGTTTGATCATAACTTAACAAGTTATCTGATATTTATAAATGGTTCGATCGATTGCGAAAACATATGAAGAATCAAGAACATTACATCTCAAAGGTGGTGAAAGCTTACTTTCTACAGGAAGAGGATGGAATTAAATTGTTAGGAATGACCCGAAGATCTGTATTATGGGGATTAGGTATCGGTCTCCACAATTCTAGTAAAGGTCTTTTGATAACCCTAAAAACATTAGTCGTGAGGAATGTCATGGATTGAAAATTCTCTTCTTACTTTCCATGGGTAGAACCTTCCCCTGACTTGAAGAAATGACAATAAAGATTGCAATGAGATCTGACGAATAATGGAAGATAATGGCCATGTTAGGTTCAACTTGCGATTAGTATTCCTAAATTAAGATCCTTGAAAACTTGGTTCTGCAAAGCTAGTGAACTTTATTACTTATTACGAGATGGAAACAACGTCCAGGAAGCAATGTGTTCCCAAAACAATCCACGATGTCGATATGCCATTTTTTCAACTACCAGGTATGTTCAAGCTTAATTAATAGCTAATTTCCATAGATTTTTACCTTTTTGCATAATTTTTTTTTAATAAATAAATCAAATGCGAAACAAAGATTAAACTAATATATATATGCTCTTTCAAAATTCCAACTTGTGTGTTAAGAAGAGAACATGAAGATAGAGAAAGAGATTTTAGTATATCATTTGCAGAAAGATACTCTCAATATTTAGAAAAAAGTCGTCCTATTTGAATTTTAAAATCTTAAGATATTAGTAATGTTTTATAAGAAAAAGATAGTAAAGGAAAAGTTGATTAAGATTTAGATGGAAAATGATGGCGAAATGAATCTCTATTTTGTTCATTTACTTGTTTTGTTTTATAAAGATAAAAAGTTTTTGTAATTCTCTTTTATTGAAATATTAAGGAAAATATTGATGAAAATAAAGGGAATATCAAAATTTTAGATGAAACAAATAAAATAATATATAATATATAAACATGCATACTATTGAGTAGTTTTTTTTGAAAAGACTATTGAGTAAATATTATGACACTATTAATATGGTTTGTCAATAATGTAGGTAGGAATGTACCGTTTGCAAATGATATAGTATAAGTTATAATAAACATAATTTTCAATGAGAAAATTCTTAAAAAAGAAAATAGTGTATATTAAGTATAACCTTGACGTGAAACAAAAAGTATAACATTTAATAATATATCTTGAACTAAATTTGTTCACGAAATACATGTACTTTTATTTTAATAGCATTTTTAGCTTTGAATATCATAACCATATCTGAATCTTGAGAATTGAGAAAATAAATCAGTATTATGAATAAAAAATAGAATTGAATAAATGAATTTAATTATAAAATTAAAAATAATAATTGTCAAGTTTTTTATAAATTTTGAATTAAATTTTATAAATCTGAATTTACATTTTAAATTTACAAATTAATTATTTATTTAAATAAAAAGGTAAATTTTAAGTTTGGTGGTGTATCCTAATTATTAGCTTTTGAAAGCCAAACTTGATTTTATGAATAAAAAACTAAATCTTAGTTAAAAAATGAATAATCTTTTTTCTTTTGAAAAAGAAAAAAAATCAATAATCTTAAAATTAAGTAATTTAAACATTTTTTCTAAAATTTTTAACAAAATTAAAGACTCATTTTTTAATATTAAAGTGAGAATCTTTTTTCTAAAATTCTTATTCAAAATTGTCATTTTAAAGTTGATATCTTAAATTTTTTAAAAATCAAATTTAATTCTTTTAAATCTTAATTAAAATTTAATTTTAATTAAATAATTAATTTTATTTTTTGAATTTTAATTATGATTTAAAAGAATTGAATTTGGATTTTTAGAAATTTTGAGTTATTAACTTTAATGCCAAACAATTATAAATTAAGAATTTTTAGTAAAAGAATTTAAATTTTGAATATTCAAAACATGATTCTTTAGTTTTCTATCACAAATTTTAGAAATGTGTTTAAATTATAAATTTTTAGATTATTGATTTTTTAATTAATTATTTTTAATTCATAAAATCAAATTTGTATTTGAAAAACTAATAATTCGATGTAATTTTCTAAACTTAAAATTTAATTTTTTATTTAATTAAATAATTTAATTTTAATTTAAATTAACAAATTCAGATTTTGTAAAATTTTAATTCAAAATTTTATAAGCTTGACAATTATTATTTTTAGTTTTAAAATTAAAATTAAAATTTTCTAAACCTAAATATCAAATTTATTTATTTTATTCATAACAATTTATTTTCTTAATTCTCAAGGTTAGTGTTGTAGTTAGGGATATCAAAGGCTAAGTGCCTTAAAATGAAAGTACATATATTTAAAAAAAACTTTATTTCGGGATATGAAATGTGGTGAAAATTCAGGATTTAAATTGTTATTTTTTTCTATATTTTTAAAATAACAACTTTATTATTAAATAGATTTGTAGTTGTTAATAAATTTTGTACAAATAATAATAATAATAATAATTTTTTTGTAATTCTCTAAGATCTTCACGTGATTTTTATGGCATATGAAAGAGGTGCATACGGTTTAAAAATAATAACTGATTGATAGGAGCTAAAATAACTTATGCCATTAGAATCTATATGATCCATGATCATTAGAAATAGTACATTTTATTCAAGAAGTAGTCTATACATTTTCTATTTGCAACTTAATTGTTAATTATATCAAGGAATTTTCTATGTTTTTTACATGATTTTTAAAACATAAATAAAGTAAAGGATGAGAACCTCTTTTAATTGATAAATTACATTTACCAAAGGGAATATGTTTACATTTTTGCTAACATTTCAATTGATGATATGATGTACTATTTTATAGGTATTTTTCTCCAATTTGGAGATATTGCAACTCGACCATCTTCCTAAAATCAAGGAGTTATGGCACCATCAACTTCCACTTGATTCTTTCTCCAATTTACGAATCCTAAGAGTGGAATTTTGTGAACATCTACTCAATCTTATCCCGCGGCGCTTGATCCAAAGCTTCAAGAATTTGAAAGAGATAAACGTGGTTTCGTGTGAGAATCTAAGATATGTATTTGATGTTCAAGGATATGATGATGCAGATCATGTTCAAGGAAATGTTAATATTTCAAATCAAGATAGAGTGCACTTCCTTGGAGAGGTTAGTTTTCTCCAATATTCTTTTAGTTTCTCCTTATATTAATTTTTAGTGAAATATTATGAAAAATATTCCATGGAAAATTTAAAATATTATTTAAATATTATACTCATGAATAATAATAATAAATATACTAAAGTAATTTAAAATTTAATTTTACATAATAAAAATGGTTAATAATACTTTCTTTTAAATGAAAATGGTTAATAATACTTAAATTATAAAGGAATTGGAAAAAGAATGAATCTAAATCAAAATTTTAATCTTAAAAACAATAAGCACTAACCAATAAGACCAAGTTCAAGTGGCTAAGAGCTCAAGCTAGCATAGGGATGGGAGGGGTTAAGGGGGTTCGAGTCCCGATGGGAACAAATTTGTGAAATAACAAAATACTATGATCTAATGCAAAGTGAATAGATGTTTATTAATTCCATCATTCACAGTATATTTAATTCAATATTTTACGCGTAAATTTTTTATATAAATTATTTACAAAATAATATATTTAGGTCAATTAGTTATCGTTAAATTGTTTATTTTTATTTATTTTGATTTTATAAAATATTTTGGTATTAGATGTCATTTACTTTCCACAAAATAAAAATATGAAGTGAAAGATGATAAATATATGTTTGAATTATAAGTCCTTTACGGTTTACCTTTTGCTATTTTACATTGAATAAAATAGAAATTTTAATTTTATGAATTTAATAAATAAAATTAATCACATCTTTTCAAATATTTAAATATAGATTTTTGAAAACTTTATTGTCAAAAATTTTCTTATCTCTCTCTTTTTTTTCTTTTTTTTTTTTTTTTTAAAAAAAAATGTCAATATGTGGAAGACCAAAGCAAAATTGAAGATCACCCACCTTCTTATCAAGGACCTTCATCCCTAGTCAATTCTCCAAATTTTACCACTCATCATCCTCTATCCTTTTTTTCTTTTTCTCTTAAGTCATTTCTTTGCTTTACCCTACCTATCTTTATCTCTTTTCGGTTTTAATTGAAAAATAGATTATCTCGCTCAATTTAAATTCCACTATATACATGTGTTAAAAAGTTGATAATATAAAAGAAAAATAAAATTTATTATATTATTTTTTGTGAATATTTGAAAAAAAAAAGTATAGGTTGAATAAAAAACCTTAAAATATTAATAATATTTTATACGTTTTATAAAAAATACAAAAGATAAAAAAAAAAAAAGAATTAACAAGAAAAAAATTAATCAAATGAAATTAGATTTAGTAATTTTTAAATGTAAAATGAAGATAAAAAGGAAAATAAAAATAAAAATTTTGTTATTTAAATAGCTCATTTTATTTTAGAGAAGTGAATAAATTCTCTATTAATAACTTATTATGTTTTGGATAATTTTCTAAGACTTTTACATGATTCTTTTTTAGTTAAGTTTAGACATATTAAAATATAACTAATGCCAATAGTTTGGAAATTGATGAATTACATTCCAAGAAATGAATATGTTTATATTTATTACAACTTTTCAATTGATGATGTCGTCATGTGTGATACTACAGGTTTTATTCTCTAATTTGGAGATGTTGGAACTCCTCTACCTTTATGAATTGAAGGAGATATGGCATCATGGAAGCTTCCTGATTCATTCTCTAATTTCTGAATCCTAGTGGTAGGATTTGTGATAGCTACCAATATCATCCCATGTCATTTTGATCCAAAGCTTCAAGAATTTGAAAAGAGATAAAAGGTGAGTTGGTGTGAGAATCTAAACATGTATTTGATGTTGAGGATGTGATACATATGGTGAGATCCTCCCAAAGTTAGAAATCTTGCGTTATCATTCCTAAAGAAACTGAAGGGTATTATTATATGCAACAATGAGGAGAATGACGACACAAGAGGCCTTTTCTCTCCTTCCATGCCTATGACTTTTCAGAACCTTAAATGTTTATCTATCAAGACTTGTGGGGAGGAAGTGGAAGATGGAGGAAATGCTAATATTCCTATGGAAGAACATGAAGTGCTCTTTGGTGAAAAGGTTAGTTTTCTTCAATTTTTTCTTTTTTAATTTTCTCATACTATTTTTGGAAAATACTAACAAAAACATTCCATAAAAATTTGAAATATTATTTGTGAAGCCCCAGCCAGGGGTGTCGTTGACAACCATCAACCAGCGGGGCTCTCCGTGTATCTTAGGGTAACGAACACCACTCGAATCGGGTAGAGTCTTCTTTGTACGAGGAGTTCTACCCAAATACAACCTGTCCCAATAATCAATCTCATGAACACATCGGGTTCATATACAATTAAAATGAGTAAAAATGGTCATAGGCCCCTATTAATACTCTATAAACATATCAACCAAAATATACTCAAATAGTTGACTCATCAAATCTATATCTAACGAATATATTACATAGTTGAGAGTTTTTACATTTCTCTTTATTCAACATATATTAAAATTACAACAATTCTAATACATGTTATACCTAAAAACATCAAGCGGAGCAGGCTTTCTTCAAATCGGTGCTCTAAAGTGGCGGAGTCTTCTCGAACGCTCCACTGTGCACGAATGATATTCCCTTGACAGGGTGAGCTATCGCCCAGTAGTGGAATCACCCTAAATGGGTTACTCTCCACCTAAGTGCATATGCAATGCTCCAATTTAAACACACATTCAAGCAAATTTGTGATCCTACTTGAATGTCTAAATGATCAACCCATGACCCAAGTCCTCTGTGACGCCCCAAACCCTGGGTGTCCGTTGACTACCTGTCAACCTGCGGAAAAATCTATTTGTCTCGTGTTACGAGACACACATGAGTAAAATGGCCACATGGGGCCCATACATCCATACGCATAAAAATAATAATCAACTATATTCTCATAGTTTCCATGCTTGTTCCACAAAAAGGTTATACATATTTACAAATATTTACCCAAGCCACATTTTGGCTTTCTTCTCCAAAAAGCTACCTCTGCGAGTGTAGTCTCCACTGAATAGTCATGAACCTGAAGGAGGTCCACAGTGGGGTAGGCAAAGCCTGGTAAGTTTTCCCTACAAGGGTTACTCCCCACTTAAAATGCATGTGCAATGGCATATATATACAATCAATCACATTCCATACAATTATTTACTATTATATGAAATGTCTATATCATGCATGAGATGCAACCCCTCATGCTCGACACGAGTCCCCAATGACTCCCTCACACGGAATACCAAGCGTGAATCGACAGTCCACACACATGACTAACCCATTGGAGACCCTCAATTTTATTTGTAAATTCTTTTCCTTTCTTTTGTGGGCCACGGATTTCGGTTTACCCTTACGTCTTTTCAACATTTCACGAACTTACGCCATGGGATGCCGTATACAGTGAATAACATTTGGGACTTTGCCTTGGGGGGATCTACTGACTTGCTCCTTTCGAAACATGTAATTTATCATTTTGATCATTTACACACTCGTGAATCTCTACCTTGGACTTTGTCCCATTTTTTTTTCCGAGTTCACGAACCATTCACCCATCTTAGGTGGAATAAGCCTCTGCACTCACACACGGGCAGTGTATGTGGCCAGTGCATATGTAATGCATGATGCCAATGCATTTTCCTCATGTTACATGCATGAATGAGCACTACTTGAAACATTTACACACCATGGACAATTATAATTGATACATATAATCTACCTCCATGCAAACCATATTAATACATCAAATAGCATGCATCAATATCACATTTCTACACCTTTGCATATTGTTCCAAGCAAGCCATAATCAATACCTAGGTCTGAAATTTGGACCCTTCAACGAGGCATATGATCCCTTCACAGAAACATGAACCAATTTGGTTCCGAAGCATTATTACCACAACGACAAACCTGACACCTAAAAACTTTGGTTTCTAATTAAAACCACAACTCCACGGTCGGTGAGGCCTTGTAAACCGATCATGAAATCCATACCCTTTAATCCCAGCTTGGAGGCAATTTACATGGCTCCTTGTGACCCCTACCATTATAAAGTCTTTAGAGGTAAAGTAAGTAGGAAATATTACCTCTTGGAGTTTACAGCCGAGCCTCCAACTTTTTGGTCAATCCACATAGATCCCACTGCGTGCATAACTTTAGTCCTCGAGTCGAGCGTCGGCCCGCGGCCCGAGGAAAATCCTTCCTTTCCCTTTCCTCCTTTTTCTCTCTACGAATTCTTTTCTCTTTGTTTCTTCTTTCCTTTCTTTTCCTTCCTTTGCTTTTCTTTCTTTTTCGTTTCATCTACGCCTCTCTTTCACTTTCTCTTCATTTCTCTTACTCTTTCTTAGTTTCTATAAACTTTTGAATCGTTATTATTGACCGTATGGGTCGAAGGAGGCAATTGTCCTCATTCCTCCAAGTCTCATGTGTGGCCGTCAATTTCAGTATTTAATCCTTATTTGCTTTATTCATTTTATGACATCATCAATACGTGGCTCGATATAGGCGCCAGAATTCCCTTTTCCCACACGTGGAACCATTTGTGATCCCGAATTCTTTTAAGTGAATGCACATCGGCTTTCATACGTATCATCCAAACGTACAGCGCGCCGAAAAGCGTGAAATCCCGGCCAGCGGCGGAATCTGCGAAGTCGTGATAGTAGACTCGCGAGAGACGATTTCGACGGAGAAGTCCGTTTAGTCAATCAGATCTGAAAAATTCGGTTTTCGATTGAAATTACTATTTTGCCATTTTTGAGAAAATTGGAATTTTTCTCGGGTCTTACATCCTCATCGACTCCCTCACACCTGCTAAGCCATGTATGAGAAAAATATCGTTTTCAAAACAAAACTTGTTGTTCTTGAAAATACACTACCGAAGTGTCGGTAAAAATATGGGACTACCCTCAGAGGCGAATGTGTTGGAGAACCTTCCAAACCAATACATGGGCTCCTCCGACGTGTAATTGTAGGACCATCTCCGACATCGTTCTGGAAAATCGTCGCGAAATTCCTTTCCACAAATATGTTCATTTTCGGAAAACCGATGTCATGCACTCACATCTAACTTCTAGGTTACCCAGTGCATATGAAAATGCATTATGCCATTTCATGTCATTCATGCTAATATATTCACATATGTATATATACTAACATATCTAAATCACATATAACATGTTATGTAATTTCACACAATTTACAAATTTTGGTCAACCATCACCCAAATTAACTCACTTGAGCTAATGCAAACTCATCTCCAATGACCTAAACACCTGATTATATTCCATATAATTGTGACCTCATCTTTAATACACAAAGTTCATGTATTAACTTATTCATTTCCACACAAATCAATCCATTACACAAGAAATTAGCTCCGTGAGCTAGTGCAATTTCTGGTAACAATTGGTTGAATCACTCAATCAAACACATTTTTTTTCACAAAAAATGTTTTATGAATACTATTCACATGAACATTAAAACCCTCGGGTTACTATTCACGACCACTACCCAACATCGGTTCCACTTTGTGAACCCGAATTCCATAGCCATTCTAGAGCCTTATACCTGTCGTGAATTAATTGATTAAACCATATACTAGTGTGAACAGTCAGCGGAACTGTCGGCTAACTCAAATAGGCTTCATAAATGCTAACGCCGGTCCGAGTTTTAGGACCGATCAACAACGTTCGAGGCGCAAGCCGACAAAAACATTAAAGCAACTGGCGAAGTGTAAGCTTGGTAGGATAAACACTCTGCTCATGAGTTTGTCGAAACTGCAGCTGGAGCCACGTGTTGCCCTCGCCGCGTAGAATGACTTTCCTTCTTGCTTCGAAGAAATCCGACGGTCGGATTAGCTAGAAATCTAGAGATAAGTCCCTTACTCTATCACTAGAAAAAGAAAAAACCAGCTACTGCATCCCCTTTTCCACATTCTGCACGTTTTGGTTCTTTTTGAGGGAGATGACACTATTCAATATTTTTGTCTTATTATCATTTAAACAATTCACATAATTCCTATCATGTCCCTAAGCTTGGATTTTGACATTTTAACCTTTATCTCGTGATGGATTTCATCGTTTCTCTACTCGTACAACATGTATCGCATGAATACATGTTATGTGTGACTTTTGTCATCATTTCGTTTCACGGCGCTACGATACTCGATGCCTCGAAAAGCGTGCCAATTAAATGTCTCGGAATTAAATGAAGTCGACGTGTTAGCTAGATTTAGCGAGGCAGTTCAGCGGTGAAGTCCAGTTTAGATCATCGAGATCTAGAAAAATTTCGATTTTACGAGAAATTCTGATTTGCCATTTTCGAAGTCGTTTTTCTCGAGGTTTCACATTATTTAAATGTTATATTTGTAAATAAAAATAAAAATACTAAATTAATTTTAATTTTAATTTTACATGATACAATGGATAATAAATGAATTTTAAAAAGAATGAATCTAATTAAACAAAATTTTAAATTTAAAAACAATAAGTAATAATAAAAATATCTAATCGGCATTTCTACATTATCAAATAGTAAGAATAACCCAAAATAAAATTATTTAAATTTTATATATATTTTAATTAAATTGCATCATCCCTTAGCATGATTACTCAATATTTTTATAAATTTGTTATATATAGGATTCTGAATAATATCTTTAGGTAATTAATTACCTTTAAATTATTTATTTATTTTTATTTTTATTTTATAAAGTATTTCTTTATTAAGTGATATTTTATTTTTCACAACATAAAAAAAATATGAAGTAGAAGATTTTAAATATAAGTTTGCATGATAATTGAAACATTAGGTTGCCTCCAACATTCAATTCTAAATTCCACTTTATACATGTGTTATAAAGGAGATAATAAATAGATAGAAGAGGATTTACTATATTATTTTATTTGTGGATATTTAATGTTTAGGTTGAATAAACAACCTTAAAATATTAATAATTTTATAAGTTCTATCAAAAAATTAAAAAATGATTAAGAAAAATAATCAAATGAAATTGGATTGGATAATTTTTTTTTATGTAAATTGAAGATAAAACCAATGGTCATTTTATTCATTTATATGTTTTTTGTTTTTTCTATTATTTTATTATAGGCCATAATAAGAAATACACAATCTTTTTTTGACATCAATAAATACACTATCTTTTTTTTAAACAAGAAATACACTATCTTATTCCTTTAATAATTAACTTTATTTATTTATTTATCTAATTAAATTAAATAGTATACCTTTGCTATAAAGAATTTTTTGATGATTCTATTTTATTAAAATATTGATGAAAATATCCATATTTATGAAAGTATTAATAAAACTAAATAAAAAATATGGAAATTTGAGATAAAACTTTAAAATTATTAACATAATAAGCAATGTACAAATATATGAATGATTGAATTAATAGAAAATATGAGCAAAGGTATAAAAAATCAGATAAAATAATTTTTTTTTGAAAGGTAATCACTTTTTGAAGGTATAAATGTAGTAAACTGTCATTATTGAAATTTGAACCCCTCCCTTCCCGATGTTCCGTCCTTAAACATCTTTAACCAACTGATCTAGACATGTGGACAAATTCAGATAAACTATTTAATAATTGGTAATATAGTAAATAATATATTATATACAGATATGATTCTACTTATAAAAAAAATGAACAAGTATTAAAAATGAACAAAAATATGAAAATTTCATATAAAGGACAAAAACATGATAACACAATAGCAAACATATAAAGATAAAGATGCCTTTGAGGCTTGACTTAAATGGTAAGGGAGGGACATAGTACTACAACGATGTACTGCAAAATAAATAGTTGTAAAAAAACATATAAAGATAAATATGATCAAAGAAATATTTTGATTAAATTAATATTATTTTAATTTAATAATGGAGGGAAAGGAGATACACTAACATTTTGATTAAAAGAGACTTTAAAAAGTTCTTATGTTTTCAAATCTTCCTAAAGAAATTGAAATAATATTTGAAGGGAAAGTGATGAACTAAATTAAAATCACTCCTAAACTATTTATTTATTTCCAATAAAAATAGAATTAAAAAATGAATTTGTTAAAGTATGTTTATGATTTAATATGAAATAATAAATGGTCGTATGTGAAAAATAGTTATGACATATGAAATAAATGACATATGAAATAAATGAATGATTGTTTGTCTCTGCCAACTAAAGCTTTTGATCACCAACCAGGAAATATGATTCCTTTTAATTTGATTTGTAGAAATTTTTTATGACCTCATGTTCTCTACTTATGACAAGAATGAAGATGTGAATATTGAGAGTTAATGAATTATGTTTGAGAAATATTTTTATATTTATCATAAATTTATGACGAATGATGTTATGTATTATGATGTGTCTTTATTGTAGGTTTCATTCCCGAACCTGGAGGAGTTAAAACTCCGTAATCTTTCCATGTTGAAGAAGATATGGCATCCCCAACACAAATTATCTGACAAATTACGAATATTAAGAGTATACACTTGTCCACGGCTAGCCAATCTTTTCCCATCTCATTTGATACACAACTTCCAAATCTTGAAAAAGTTAGATGTGCATAATTGTGAAGGCCTAGAATATGTGTTTGATCATCAAGGACTCAATAGAGATGATGGAATCCTCCCAAAAATAGAAATTCTAAAGTTAGAGGAACTACCTAAATTGAGGCTTACCTTCTACGAGGACAAGAATGACAACATGTCATATCATTCATCTCTTTTCAAGTTCACGGCTTTGGAGCACATTAAAGAGATACATATCACTAACTGCAGGAATCCCTTAGATGAGAAGGTTAGTTTTCTCCCATATTTTTTTTGTTTTTCCTTATGCCACTTGAAATATTTAGAGACATTTACCATAAAAATAAATATTTTTTTTAAAAAGTATGAGAATAGGACATTAATCTTTAATAATAATTTTATTAAATTAAATTTAAATAATAAACAATTATGAATAATACGTAAATTACAAATAAGTTGGAAAAAATAAAATTTTAAAGTGAAAATTACTGTTACAAAGGATAAAATGTATTAATATAAATACATCTTTAAAAAGGTAAAAAAATGGTAGTTATTATTATAGTTTAGAAAGAAAATATTAGGTGCTGAATTTGAAAGGTTTGCAATGAATTAGAAAAGAGAATTAGTGAAAATTTAATTCAAATAATAATGTTATATTTAGAATTAAATAACATTTGGGAAAATCAGGTTAAGATGTTATAAAGGATTAAGACAACATATTATTTTTGAAAATATAAAAAGAGTAAAATACATTTTATTTCCTATAAGAAGACTAATTAATTTCAATTTTGGAAACAATCACCACAGTTAATAATTTTATAATTTAGTTTTTAAAAACACTGTGGATCCTAAATAAAATATAACGGAGTTAAAACAAGAATAAGTTATAATTCAATTTTAATTTTAAAATATTAATACTCAATATTAAAATTAAAATAAAAAGGAAGCATTGTAAGTTTATTGTATTATAAATAAGAAAAGTTATAATATAGCAATGAAACAAAATTTCAAAGGGAAATTATTATTTGTTTTGTATTAAAGTAGTTGGGAGTTACTAAATTATATAGACTTTGTATTTTAATGTTTATTGTAGCTATAATTTACAATTATTTATGTCATGTATTATATCGTTTTTCTAATGTAGGTTTACTTTCTCCTAATTTGAGGTTCTGGTTTTAAAAGATTTTCCAAGTTTGCTACAAAATGTATTTTGGAACGGAGCCAAATTAAGAACACTAATATTGAAGAAACCGCCCGGAAGTTAAGCAATATCTTGAGCAACGGTACTTATAATGCCAATAAGACATGTCTTTTGTCATCTTCCACGTTCAATAATTTTCACAATCTCGAAGAGCTGGACATCACTGATTATGGGATGAAGGAGGATGAGGGAGACTTCCTATTGGAAAGGTTAGATTTTTTTCATTTTTTATTTTTGAAATTTTCTCTATACTATTTTATGAGGGAGACTGCCTAATGGAAAGGTTAGATTTTTTTTCCTTTTTTTAAATTTTTTTTTTCTCTATACTATTTTCTTACCGTTCTTTTAAAATAATGATTAAATTACATTTATTATCCTTATTTTAAATTTATAATTATTTTCAAAAACTATATTATTTTTTTGTGAACATCAAAATTGACGAATTTTTTTTTTCAAAAAGGAATATATAAACTTTTTCTTTGTATCGAATATGTAGTTTTGCAATTTTGTAGTCATATGCTTAGCTCAGTTAATAGAGCATTCAAAGTTTAAAAAGGCAAGACATCTAGGAAGGAGAGGGGTCTCGGATTCGAGTCCCAATGGGGACAATTTACTACATTGTAACAAAGTGATTAGTTGTCAAAAAAAAAAATCAAACTTTTTTTTTAATGTTTTAAATTAAAATTATATTTCTTGAAAGATATTAATTTTATATAGTTGTTTGATTTTTGGGGAAATTATTTAGAATGAAAATAACTTTTTATTCAATGAATGAAAACTCTAAAAAAAATGTGTTTTTTTTTTTTGTGCTCCAAATTTTAATTCTTGTTTTATTTTAGGTACATCTCCAAATGAAAAAACTTTTTATTTATATTGCATTTTAACTTTTTAATAATTTTGATAATTTAAACATCTCCTACATATTTAGACAAATGAAAGGCCATAGTTTCTTTCTTACTTTTCAATCATAAGGTAAGCTTTTTTACTTCTCTCTTTCTCTCTCTCTCTTCTCTCTCTCTATATATATATATATATATATATATATATATTTCTTTGATTTTTTAATATGTAATACAATTTTATTGATCATTAATAATATATTTCTTAAACTATTTGAAACTTTAATCTTAAAATGATGTGAAATAGTGAATAACAAATAAAATGAAATCATGGAATTTAGTATCTGTGAGAAAATAAGAGTAGAGGCGATTGGAAAATAATTTATTATTATGAATAAAAATAATTTAGGGGAATGAAAATCTCCTAGTTGTTTCAATTTTTTAAATATAATTAAACTTGTGGGAATGAATAACTGCTGATGAATTATATTTGGGGGAATATATATTTATATTATTTATCATACATTCAAATTGATAATGTGATGTATTCATATTATAGGTTTGGTTCTCTAAGTTAGAGTGGTTGGAATCAGAATCTACCCAAGTCATAAACCCTTCCGTATCCAAAAGAGATGATAACATAGTATGAAAAGGTTAGTCTTCTCCCATATTTTTGTTTTTGTTTTTGTTTTTTTTTTTCTCATGTACTTTCTATTTCTCCTTATACTATTTTTGAAATCATTGATGGAAATATTCTATAAAAAAAGGTATGAGAAGATTATATTAATTTTAGATATAGTTTATATTAGAGATTAATTATCATTCTTTCAAAATATAGTCAACCAACCTTATTTAAAAAACATATAATTTATTTTTAGTAGGTCAAAAAACAATTATGAATATTCTATCTATTTGCATCCATATATAACAATTAACTTCCTTTCTATAACCAAAACCTTTGGTGATTGAAATTAGTATTGTACATGATGATGTTGTATATATAATTTAATTATCATAAGCAGGGGCGAACTCAGGTAAGGTGGAGGAGGAGGGAAGGCCCCCCCTCACTCAAAATTTCTTTCTTTGTTTCTAAGTGGAATCCAACCGGGAAGGAAAATATGCCCCCCAAATCCCATAATTCTATACCATTAAATTAAAATGTCCCTTGACTCCCTTTTTATTTTTATTTTTATAACTATTCACTTAAAATTACAACGTTATATTAATATGCTCTCAAGAAGTTTCGAACATTGTTGCCTCCCATCCCTATGTTTGGCCTAGCAATTATTCCGTCTGATGACACCCCACCTCTACTAGCGGCGGGGTGTGTTTCGCCATTCCACGTAAATCCCAAATTGCTAATTTAACGACTAAACTCCCGCGGGTTGTGTTCGTGATTGCCTTTCTTAAACCCCTCGTGATAAAAAAATTTTCTTCTTTTCCAACTTGGGGATTCGTAAAATCTCGCAATGCAAGAAAAACCTCAAGAAGCATGATCTACTATGCGATAGATAATTCCAAACTCGTATACACAAATTTACATTTTTTTTTATCCCAATATGGCAAAATCAAAGAACCCAACATTCTCACAAGACTATATGTACATACATATGTTCCAATATACACCAAAGTATTTTGCATAATATTCTTACTAATGTAAAGACTTCAGACAATGTCAGACAAACCCTATCAGGTTCAAATACCATGTATCCCTATTCCTAAAAATTGTTTTTAAAATAAAATACCAGCCTAAACGAGCTCAAAGGAGCGATGCTTTTATAAAATGTTTGCTTTTCCTGGAACACTCAAAACTCAGAAACTTTCTTTTTACAATATGTGAAACCCCGTAAAAATCTCAAGATTTTGGAAAAGGGTAAAATAGGAAATTTCGCTGAAAATCGAATTTTTCTAGATTTCTGATGACCTAAACTGACTTCTCGCTGAAATCGCCTCAAATTTAATATCGTTTAATTTCGTCGAATTCCGAGGTGGTTAGGATTTCACGCTGAGCATGCTGTGGTGCTCCGATGACACATGGCAAGATAAGAAGATGCCACATGGCACCTCAAAAAGGTGACACTTGGCATAAAAGGAATGACTCATATCGAGCCATATGGCATGATTTTATGTCTATATCAAGCCAGCGCGATGATGTCATAAACGAATTATGAAATACAAAAATGATGGAAATTTTATGGCCACATGTGAGGCCTGAGAAATGAGGAGCCAATTTCCTCCCATTCGACCTGATAGCGGATGCGCTCCAAAAAAGGAGGAGAAAAGGGAAAAGAGAAAAGAGAAAATGGAGAGAATCTATGAGAAACTGCCGAAACGGTAAGAGAAGAGAAAGCAAAAGAAGCCCAAAAGGAGAAAAGAACAAGGAAAGAAAAGAATCTCAGAGAGGAGATGCACACAAACATGGAGAACCCTAGAGAGAGAACGCCCGACTCTCTAGGTTAGCAGGAGATCCGACCGTCTGGATTCTTTCTCGAGACAAGAATGAAGGTTCCATACTGAGAGACAAGGCGTGACCTGGGGCTAGCTTTCTTCAATCCCCAAGCAGAGGGATATTTACTGTTTATTTACCCCAGCGCTTTATAGAATTCAGAAGGGCTGTTTGTGGGAGCCATGTAAATTAGTTCCAAACTTTGGAATTTAAGTATGGGTCAGACACGGCTTTCATACTGAAATACCGACCTGTGGGAGTTAGTTTGAATTAGAACCAAAGTTTCTATGGTTGTTTATGCGATGATAAGGATTGGAACCAAAAATGGTTCATGGTTGAAAAGGGGCCATTTATGGTACTTCGTCACTGGTCCCAAGATGGTGACCCAATCAGGTGTTGCTTGCTTCAATAACATGCTGTGTGTGGAAATGTTATATCGATGTACGCTAGACGTATTAATATAGTTGCATGGAGGTAAATTATATGTGTAAATTATAATTATCCATGGTGTGTAAATGTTTCAGCGTGAAGCCTATTCATGCATGTAACATGAGGAAAATGCATCGCATCATGTATTTCATATGCACAGGCCACATCGCACGTCGAAAGTGTGGGTGCAGGTAAGGTTTATTCATCGTTGTGGGCGAACGGGTCGTGAACTGGAAAAATGGGACAAAGTCCAAGGTAGAGATTCACGAAAATCAAAATGATAAATTACATGTTTCGGGGCGGAGCAAGTCAGTAGATCCCCCCGTGGTGAAAGTCCCACATATTATTCACTTCGCTGTACGAATCCCTGCGGATAAGTTCGTAAAAATGTTGAAAAGGCGTGCGCGCCCTACGGCAAACTCTAAACCGTGGGCCTACAAAAATAAAGGAAAAGAATCAAAATCGCTTTTGAAAATAATAAAATTCAGAGGATGTCCAATGGTTTAGTCATGGTGTGTGATGTGTTTTGGGGTACTATGCTCTGCATTCCAAGTGAGGGAGCCTGGGGGACTGGGGTCATGAGCACGAGGGGTCGTGATCTCATGCATGTTATAGACATTTCCATATAGAGAATAATTGTATGGAATGTGATTGATTGTTTATATATGCCATCAGATATGCATTTAGGTGGGGAGTAACCTTGTAGGAGAATTTTCTATCGGGTTTTGCCTACCCCGTCGTGGGACCCCTTCGTGCACAGGACTATCCAGTGGAGACTATGACAAAGAGAGGTATCTTTTTGAGAAAGAAGTCGAATGCTTTTAAGAATATTTGCAACATGATAAATTCTTTTAGAACAAACATGAAAACTATGAGAATATAGTTGAGATATTTGTTTTATGAGTATGGATGTATGGTGTAATACCCGTAAATTTGGCCATTCAAACTATTTCCATAATTGTTTAATATTTATTTGGAATTGTTAAAATATTAATTAAAAGTTGGATCGAGGGTTAAAAAGGAAAAGTGGGGCAAAAATTTACTAAAGAAAAAGGAGGACCTTCTCTCTCTCCCCCCGACATTCACCCACACGTCGCCCGTCAATACCGGGATCTACTGCCTCCCACACCGATCCTACGATCCGACGGAAAGGGCAGCCCCGCCACGGCCACTCGCCAGGCTGGATTCGCCTCGGCCGCTGCTCGCCAATCACACCGCCTCTTTCTCTTTCTTCTTTCTCCGAAGGCCGCCTCCGTCCAATCACCCCGAGCCACCGTAGCGCCGCCACTCACCACTTCTTCTCGACAAGAAGCTTCACCGCGCAGCCGCCGCCTTCCTCTCACGGCATACCGGCGCTTAGTGGTCGCCGTTTAGAATGCACTTCTTTGGCGTGTTTTCGCCAAACAAAGGCCATTTTCGAGCTCGTGGACCCAAAACCTTAGGGGAGGTATGATTCGGCCATTTCAAGCCAATCAGTAGATTTAGAGACAACCAGCATCGCTTACGCTTTGAGCTGCTTTTGCTACCAAAATTATAAAATTGCTTTGACTGATCCCGACTCATTTGAAATCTTATTTACCTCGATTTGAAACGACTTCACCTCAATCGTCGACGCATGACTCGGAATGCAAACTCGTGATAATCACCGTTCAAAGATCCGATTTGGTGTGACGCCGTTCATCGTGAACAGTAATCTGGCACCAAATGGAACAAGAATCGTGAATATCATAACGATTTAATACAAATAATAAGACGCTGAATATGTCCACTAAGATTTCTGACTCACGCTGAATTAATTACTTGTATCAGATGATCCGAAGTAGTTAATGAGATTGATTGTGTATATTTGCGAATACAATTGTCGAGAATGATGATCGGGACTTAGCCCGCACAAAAATCAGAAGCTAGCAAACTGGCCGATATTTGATTTATCGCGGTATATTGAAATGTTATTTAGTTGTGTTCGACTTGTATTACGTATTTTATCCGCTTTTGGGTGGGAGGTTCACAATTTTCGTGAGAATTTTAAGGTGCCTTATATCTGGCCTAGCCTCAGGAACTGTTCAATGAGTTCAGAGTTGCTTAAACCCCAATCTCGATATTGATTATGTCTTTTCTATTCTAGATTGTCCAACAAATCTACGCCAAATATGTACTCGAGGTGTAGAAGCCCCTGACCCGATTCTTCGTGAGTTGATATCATATAGTTTATGACACATCATCTCGCATGCACGCATAGCATTTATGGCATTAAAGCTACACCCCATCATCACGACATGATTATTACTATTGGAATCAATTTACTTGGTGGTAATTAAATTATTTAGTTTGATATGAATTATATCTCGCATATGAGATCATGGTGACGACGGGATGCAGGTATCGCCGTGATATTGCCGCATTGTATTTGAAATGTCTAATGGGAACTAGCAGACATACCACCTAACGGGTTACATCAGACTGCGGCACCTGCATTGATCGGATTAGGTTACAGGTTTATGGTTATGGACATGAGTTCCCCGTCAGCGCTTCTTCGGGATGCCGAGGTAAGGTCCCCGTCGAAGGCATTTCGGCGCCCGCCATGGAGTATGATATGTTAGTCGGGCCGGAGTTGGGTGACCCCGGTCGAGCGTTTCTGGGCGCCAAATTTACGCTTATTTGATTATGTCGACCGAGTTAAGGACCCCGGGTCGAGCATTTCCTGGGCGCCTGCCATCGATTCGAGAGAGTCGTATGGCTTCAGAGGGTATCGGCATGTGGTCCCTAGGAGTTCTCGATTTATGTGGATGATGAAACTTAATGTGTGTGCATGCATACTTATGTGAGTGTATTGTTATATTGTTTCAATATGATATATTATATGGTAATTCTATATGTATGTATCCCGTTGGTCAAGTAGAGGTGGTATAGGATTGATAAGGATGTTAATCATGTTCTCGAGACCGAAGGCCCAAATTATTTTTTCGTGTACTCACAATTTTCTCTGTGATTCCTTGATAACCCGGGCCGAATTCCTCTCCCTTCACTAAGCGCTACATGTACTATTATGATGCTATTAATCTGTGTCTATTTAATCTAGGTAATACCAAAGATTTTGAATATTAGATGTTTGTAATTAAGATAATTCGTTTCATTTTGTGTATGATGACGTTGTATGTGGACCTAGACTTTATTTCTCCCTATCGATGTTTGGCATCCGAGCATATTATATATATGTATGTGGATATATATCGTGATCGTATGATAGCCTGCGGTGAATATTTCAATAAGGCTTCACATTGTTTCTGGCCTTATGCCTTCCCATTCCCTAGTGCCGGTCACGGCCCCCAGAGTTGGGCGTGACAAAGTTGGTATCAGAGCTATAGGTTCATTTCCTATGGCCTAGAGTCTAAGTTTCCCAAGATCATGAGTTAGGACCGAGTCTCGGCCTTTGTCCTGTCACCATTGCATCTAGTTTCGCCCATCCGCTAGTGGCGTCTGTTGTAATCCGATAGTCTGCGGTTTACCTTCGCATGAGACTGAGATCGAGGGTGAATGCAATGGGCAGCTAGCCTGCCGAGGCGCACAACCATGATGAGGCCCAGGAGGCCCAAGACAGGTATCTCTTCACCCGATCCACCGCTCCCCGGAGAGTGGCTTAAGGAGACTCCGGCAGGCCCCGTGGCAAAGAGCCTAGACAGTACTCCCGCTAATGAGCCACAGCCAGGAGCCACAGTTAATATGCCCCAGTACGCGCTTCAAAGTACAAAGAGATGCTCGTGGTCAAGAACACTATGGAGGCATTAAGTGTGTATGATCAAGCAGATACTCCGAAGAACTTATGAGCATCACGCGCAGCAAAGGTCGCTACTGCCTCACCGGCACCAGATTCACCCATCATGATTCCTTTGTTCCAATACACTAGGCTTAATGAGGTTGTATTTGATAGGTATCCGTGACCCAATGGACTTTCTGGACGAAGTGGAGAAGAGAGACTGGATCCGAGACATCCATGCACCTGACTATCAGATGGCGTGTTTCTCCTCAAGGGCTTAGCATCGCAAAGGGTACAAGGATTACATCAAGCCGCTTTGAGAGGGTATGATACGGGCTCGCCAGTGGAGAGATTTAGATAACTACATTTCTTTCGGCCATGAGACAAGAGTACGGAGACAACGCTGAAAGTACCGAAGAGAGATGATATGTCTGCAGGGGGAGTACACCACAGGGTTCATGTATCTTAAGAATTTATTCTGAGTTAGTTTCACGGAGGTCGCAGACAAGTAAGTTACATCACCGGCTCTCGACCACATTTCATATCCTCGTACAATGAGGAAGTGTGGCCTCTCGTCACTGATGAAGAGACGATGGAGACCGACTCGCCTTCATGGTATCTTAGCGGATGGTGCTAAGAAGAAGACCCGCATGAGGAGCAAAACGGCACACTCGCTTCAGCCGCAAAGATATGGTAGTACAGTACTGCAAGGGTACAGTCAACGCACAGAGTGCATTTTAGACCAAGAGGTCACAAGAAGGGGAGACGCAACCAGAAGGGTTATAGAGGCTTCCGAATTGGACAAGGGTTTAGGCCCAGTGGGGGCTATAGTTCAAGGGGACAGAGTTCAAAGCCTGGCACAAAGAATAAGCTAGTTCCGCACTGCATGTGCCCACAAGGTGGGCTGATGCACCGTGCCCTCGACGGCGCTTAGTGGAGCTTGTTTTGTGTGTGAGTCGGGCCATACGGCCAAATCATGTCCTAGATTTCCCAACAAAGAAATTTTTTCCTCGTGGTTCGCGCCTAGAGGCCGTCGCTTCAGCCTACTGGACAGCCCTAGTCCTTCTCAGCAAGCGCAAAGATACGCAGGCCGTGGATGCGGAGGTAGAGCTCCGGAGGCGATTTAGTGGCAGGGCCGTATCGATTCTGAGCTCCTACCAAATTGACGCGGTCAAGCCAGTTTTTATGACCATCTTCCTCGTGACGCCGTAAGGCCAAATGCCAAGTAGTATCGTGTACTATTCCTGGGCCTCGTTATACTAAGGCTGTGGTGTTATTAGATCCCGTGCCACACACTTTCAGGTTCCTAGTTTTGGTATCGAGGCTCGTGTTCAACCAAATTCAGACTGAGACTCCGTTATCATCACCCTCCGAAAGTGATGCCTGGGGAGGCAGATATTTACTTTCCATCGTGTCCGATTTCAGAGTAGGCGTGACTCCGCTGGGATCTTATTTTGTCGGATGTAATCGATTTCGAGGTTATTTGTAGTATGGATTGGTCACAAAGACTACGCCACTCACCGAGAACAAGGCATTTTCTCCTGATTCCGTGGATCTCGTAGGGTTCGTTTCAGCAGTGATACTCAAATTTCCTTCTAATTTAATTTCAAATGACATGTCAGTTAGATGTTACGCTGGGGGTGCCAGGGGTGCTGTGGTTATCTGCTCACAGGGGAGGGACACCTGAAGGATATAGGTAAGGTCGATGATGTCCCTATTGCTTCAGGAATTTCCCGATGTTTTCCGTAAGAGTCACGTATCGCCACCCGATGTGAGATAGAATTTTGCATTGATGTTGTACGGCACAAATTTTCTATCTCCTTGCCACCTTATAGGATGGCACCCGTGAGTTGAAGGAGTCAAGGAGCAGCTATGGATTTGTTGTGACAAAGGCTGTCGTGCCCAAGATTTCTCCTGGTGCTCCCGTGCTATTTAAAGAAGAAAGACGGATTCCTACTTGGCCATATGTATAGATTACGCATACCGAACAAGGTGACCATTCGCACAACATCCGCCTCCCGAATGCATGGTGACTTGGTTGGACGCTCGTGGTGCATCATGTTTTTCTAAGATCGACTACTAATGGATATCATCACCGAGAATAAGACATGAGGATGTTCCAAGACAAAGATTCAGACGAGGTACTACCATTATGAGTTCCTAGTGATGTCTTTCTGACTCACTAATGCGCCTCAAATTCCTTATGGATTTAATGAACAGAGTGTCTTTCAAACCCTTCCCGATCGCTTTGTAATCGTGGTTCATAGATGATATCCTAGTATATTCCTGAGCGAGATGGCATGTGGCATTTAAGGATAGTATCAGACTTTGAGGGAGCAAAGACTATATGCCAAATTCTCCAAGTGTGAATTTTGGCCGATAGTGTAGCGCCTTCTGGGACATGTAGTATCAAGGGGAAGGTATTCCTGGGCGGGATCCCAAGAAGATAGAGGCAAAGTGATGGATCGCGCAGACCAACTAATGCTGCGGATCGAGGTTCGCTCGGGTTTAGCTTGCTATTATCGCCAAGCTGCGCGTGATTTTTCGAGGATCGCTGCACCCTTGACACGGTTAACCCAGAAGAATGTGAGGTTTCAATGGACAGAGATTTGTGAGGCGAAGAAAGGTCAAGGATTGCCTGACCTTCCGCTCCAAGATTGGCATTACCTTCGTACAGGAGGTTGGCAGCAAAGGTATTGTGACGCCTGCAGTAGGATCGGGGTGCGCATTGATGCAAGACGAAAGGTGATTACGTGCTTCTAGACAACCAAGAAGCACGAGCGCACTACCCAAGTAACTCATGACTTGAGATGGCTACCATGATTCTTGCATCAAGATCCGAGACATTATCCTGTATGGTGAGACGGAGATCTTCACAAATCACAAGAGTTTAAAATATATTTTTCACAGAGGAGCTAAATTTGAGATGTAGAAGATGGTCGAGTCGCTTAAGGACTATGATTGTACGATTCAATACCCTGTAAGGCTAATGCGCGCATGCTTGAGTAGTGAAACATCGCGTTTCATCACATCGCAGGCAGAAGCGACAATTGGCTAAGGAGTTGTATGAATTGTATGATCGTATTTATAGCCAGGGAAAGCTGAGTCTCGAGCACTTTTAGCACATTTCCCCAGTCAACCGCCTCCCGATGGACAGAATTAAAATGTACTTTAAAGGCAGACCCACAAATAACACAAGATTGGTGGATGAGGTTCAAGAGGCTGCAAATGATTTTATGATCGTGGATGATGGCACGCGAGATCGGGGTACTAGGTCAGGCGGCCCCGATGTTGATGAACCTTAAACTAGAGCTATGAAAGCAGGCCCATCATATACCTTACGTATTCATCCCTGATCCACTAAGATGTATCATGATCTTAAGGGTAACCTATCACAGAGTAAATGGGCATGGGATGGGGCGTGAGCTCAGATCCATGTCTCGACTCTGCTGCCAGTCAAACTTGAGCATCGTATACTCTGGTTGTCGCACGACTCCCCATTCCAGAGCGGAAACGGGAGAATATTACCATGGACTTTAGGATCAAGCTACCTCGAATCCTAAGTAGTGGTATGATTCCATTCGTGATACGACGAATGACTAAGCTTCCAGCATTAATTTTTACCCGTGAAGACGACTTTTCCGTAGCCAAGTATGCCAGGGTGTATATTGATAGGATTGTTAGTCTTCATGGATTCCGCGACAGGTTCGCGAGGGCCCCGGGCCACTCTAGGTTTTCATGAAACTTCATGAAGAGCTTGGTACTGATTGGACTTTAGCACGCCACCCTCAACTGATGGATACCGAGAGGACTATTCGTGACGCTGGAGGACATGCCGAGGATGTGTGTGATGGATTTGGAGGCCAATGGACTGGGCATTTACCTTAGTGGAGTTCGTGACAACAACGCTTATCATGCTAGTATCTGTGATGGCGCCTACGAGGCATTGTATGGCGGTGAAGTGTAGATCACACTTGTCGGGAAGAAGTTGGTGAAAGGAAGAAGGTGTCCCGAATTGGTCCAAATCACTTCTAAAAAGATTCCTATCATTCGAGATCTGTTGAGGACCGCTTCGCAGACGTAAGAGCTTGCGCAGACCCCAAGAGGAAACACGTGGAGCCTGGGTGGTGAGCATGTATTTCTCGAAGGTTTCCGATGCGAGGCGTGATGAGATTTGGCAAAAGGAAGTTGGCACCTCGCTACGTGGGACCATTTGAGATTGTGGATGAGTCGGGATGTAGCCTCACCGACCGAGCTGCCACCTAATCTCAATATTCATCCTGGGCCTTTCATATATCTATGTCGAGGAAGCACGTGCCGTGACCCTTCACATAAGCATGTGCCCAAGAAGTAGAGATCAGTGAGGATTTATCGTATGAGGAGCGACCTGTAGCTATCGTGGATACTCAGGTTCGTCAACTCCGAACAAAAGTCATCCCAATGGTCAAAGTCCTATGGCGGAATCATTCGACTGAAGAGTGCACTCGAACTGCCAGAGACGCGACGCTCATACCCATACTGTTCCAAAATAATGAGGTATGTTTCTTTATTCTTAAATTCGAGGATCTAATTTTCTTAAGGGGAGAGAATGTATACCCAGAATTGGCCATTCAAACTATTTCCATAATCGCTTAATATTTATTTGGAATCGTTTAAAATATTAATTAAAAGTCGATCGAGGTTAAAAAGGAAAAGGGGGGCAAAAAAAAAAAAAATTTACCAAAAGAAAAAGGAGGACCCTTCTCTCTCCCCCCGACACTACTACTGCCGTCTCGCTAATACTAATCTACTGCCTTCCGCCACCGATCCATTTATCCGACGCCGGGAAAGGGCGCCTCCCGTCATCGGCCACCTCGCCAGTTTTCTGATTCCCGCCAGTCGCTGCTCACGAATCACACCGCCTCTTTCCTCTTCTTCTCCGGCACGCCGCTTCTCCGGCCCGATCACTCAGCCACTGGCCGCGCCGCCACTACTCACTTCTTTTCGACGCCGTAAGAAGCTCACGCGCACCTGCCTTCCTCTCACGTGGCGCTCACTCGCGCTTTAGGTGGTTGCCTGCCGAACAAATTTTTGGCGTGTTTTCCGCCAAACAAAGGCCATTTTCGAGCTCGTGGACCCCCAAAACCTTAGGAGGTATGATTCGCCATTTCAAGCTTTAATCGTAGTGGGATTTTTAGAGAGATAAACTCAAGAAAATTCTGCTTTTATGCGCTTTGAGTTGCTTTGCCGCCAAAAATTATACAAAAATTGTTTCGACTCCCTACGATCTACGCTGCGCACCCTCGTATTTAATCCGACGGTTGAATTCCTGGCCCACTGCCGCCGCGGCGACCCTCGAAGCGCGTGCCTGTGATAGAACGCTCGCCTGCTCCGCGGATTCCGACTTGCAGGATCGGGCTTCGTATTCGAGCTTCAGAAAGAATCTATACCTAAAACGTGTGGGAACTCTAATCGTGTATTTATCCGATAATCGATTTTAGATCATAAATACCACGTTGAATATGTCCACGTATTTCTGACTACGTTGAATTAATTACTGTATTGTATGATCCAAGTAGCAATGAGATTGATTGTGTATATTATAATACAATTGTCGAGTTGATGGATCAGACTAGCCTGGCACAAAAATTGTAGTCAGATGGGTCTTACCGATATATTTGATTTATCGTGGTATATTGGAAATGTTATTTAGCAGGTTCCTGACTCAGACACAGGAGTTTACCCAGTTTTTGGGGGAGGTTCCGCCGACTTTCTGGTGAGAATTTTGGCAGCCTTACATCTGGCCTAGCCTCGTGAATTGTCTAGTCGAGTCTGTGAGTTAAGCTAACCCCAATCTCGGGAGCATCGATTATGTCTTTTCTATTCTAGATTGTCCAACAAATCTACGCCTGTATGTACTGGGAGGTGTAGAAGCTTGCCTCGAGACCCGATTCTTCCCCGTGAGCTGATATCATATAGTTTATGACACATCATCTCGCATGCATCAGATGTTATTTATGGCATTAGGCTACACCCCATCATCACGGCATGATTATTACTTACTGGAATTGAATTTAATATGGTAATTAAATTATTTAGTTTGATATGAATTATATCTCGGATATGAGACTGGTTAGATGATGGATGTGAGTGTGTATTGTCGGGTGTGATATTGCCGCATCGTATTTGAAATGTTCGTAATGGGAACTATAGCAGGACATACCACCTACCGGTTACATCAGATCACAAGGCGCGACCTGGTGATTTATCGATTAGGTTACGTGCTTATGGTTATGGACATGAGTTCCCCGGTCGTAGCCGCTTTCTCGTGATTTGAGGTGTCCCGGTTTCCAGCGCTACTCGGGCGCCGGCTATGGAGTATGATATGTTAGTCGGAGTTAAGGACCCCGTCGAGCTGCTTCTCTCGGGCGCCTTATAGTTTATTTGATTAAGGTCGACTGGAGTTAAGGACCCTCGGGTCGAGCATTTCCTGGGCGCCCAGCTACATCGATTCGAGAGAGCCGTACGGCTTGTAGTGTATCGAGCATGTGGTCCCGTTAGAGTTCTCGGGATTTATGTGATGATATGAAACTTAATGTGTGTGCATGCATACTATGAGTGTATTGTTATATTGTTTCAATATGATATATTATATGGTAATTCTATATGTATGTATCCCGTTGGTTGGGTGAGGTGGTATTAGATTATATGATGTTAACTCACTCTCGAGACTCGACAAATTTCAAATTATTTTTCGTGCATCGCGCCTCCTCCTTCGTATCTTGATAACCCGCCAATTTTCCTTCACGGCTAAGCATGTACTATTATGATGCTATTAATCTTTGTCTATTTAATCTAGGTGTCACTGCAGTACTTTGGAATATTAGATGTTTGTAATTAAGATAATTCTGTTCATTTTGTGTATGATGACGGTGTATGTGGGATCGAGACTTTATTTCTCCCTATTGATGTTTGGCATCCGGTTATTATATATATGTATGGGATATATAGTCAGGATCGTGATGATACGGTGTGAATATTTCACAACAAGGTCACACTTTTGGTTTCTGGCCTTATGCCTCCCATTCCCTAGTGCCTGGCCACGCTCGTGTCGGTCGCGGACATACGTCCCATGCGGCCATTTTACTCATGTGTGTGCCCCCGTGAACACGAGACGATAGAATTCCGCAGTTGATAGAGGTCAAACTGACACCCCTGCCTGGGGCGCTACACAACATTTTCCGTAAGCCTTGCTTGCTTACTTTAAAGTTTCTAAAACTTTCTGTATTTGCTTGCTTTTAAAAGTTTATAAAACTTTTAATACTTGCTTGCTTGCTTTTAAAAATTTCTAAAACTTTTCTTTGCTTGCTTGCTTTTATACTTGCTTGTTTTCAAAAGTTTATAAAACTTTTACTACTTGCTTGTGCTTTGTTTTGCATTTCTTTAAAAGCTTATAAAACTCTTATTTCTTGCTTGCTTAGAAGTTTATAAAACTTCTCAAAATTTCTTTTGCTTGCTTTCTTTATTTTGTTTGAAAAGTTTCTTAAAACCTTTCACAAACCTTTTGATTTAAAAGTTTCTCAAAACTTTTTCATAAAAACTAGAGCCCTAGGGTCCCCGCATGCCTTGAAAATAAAAATTCGAGTCCGAGTTCAACCGCTTGCTTTAAAATCCCACGGAGCTTGAGTCAACCGGATCGCTTTGAAATCTAATCCGAGCCCGAGCTCAACCGCTTGCTTTAAAACTCTCCGGTTCACCGGGGCGCACGAACCAAATGGTCGATTTTTCAACCATATATCATGCTTATAAAACATCAACCACCGGAGGCCTATTTTTGCTTATCGTAATTCTAATAAACACGGAGCCCGCGTGGCATCGACCATGCCGGTGGCGACTACACCGCATCACCTTTTTCCGTGCGCTAATACGCTGACCGACCGGTCGCCATCACCATAATTTAGCGTTAACGCTGCTAACCCTATATACTCTTTGTAATGCGTCACTTCGCCCCTTTAAATGCCATGATATGACCTAAGTTTGCCGACCGTGCAAAAACTAAATGCATTTATTTATATCCTAACACCACCGCACGCATTTTAATACCTTAACCTGGGTGATGCTTGTTGTAACTTAGAAGGCCTGCTTTCACAAATATTCTTTTTTGCTTGCTTGCTTGTTGCTTTTGAAAATGGTTTTACAATTTAAAACCATTTGCTTACTTGCTTGCTGGAAGATGGTTTATAATTTAAAACCATTTTGCCATTTGTTATTGCTTGGAAAATGGTTTAACTATTCAAACCATTTGCTCATTCGCTTGCTTATTTGAAAATGGTTTATTTATTCAAACCATTCATTTACTTGCTTGTTACGGTGCCGTTTTACCTATATAACCAACGCTTGATTTTCAAAAATGGTTTAACTCAAAACCATTTGTTTGCTTTGTAATTCATTGCTTGCTTCTTGAAAATGGTTTGTAATCAAAACCATGAAATACCAATGCAAAACAGTTTATAATAATAATAATAATACACTAGTATTTGGAAAATGAGTTTAGAACACTAACCTTTTTCTGCTTATTAAAATTTTGAGCACGATTCCACAATTTTCCCCGCCTTTGCTTTTAGCCTATACATTTGATGTATTATACCTCATACGTCAACACAACCAACTAAATACTATTCGCTATTTACTATGCACGATTTACTATATATTATGCACTATACATTATTCACTATGCATTATTCATTATTCACTATGCACTATGCACTATGCACTATGCACTATGCATTTATACGTATTTCTACGTATTTACTATTTTATACGTATTTACTATTTCACATGGAAATCCGACGAAATCCCGTGATTTTGGTACTCACACGTAGCTCTCGCCGCTGCGAGTAATCTACTCTATCGGGTCCAAGCGCTGACCACTCAGAATGACGAGATATGAGAAAAACTAAAATTTGGATTTTCCGAGTATTTACCTGAATTCTCGGTGAAATCTCGTGTTTTTGGTACTCACGCGTAGCCCTCGTCGCGTAGAGCACTTTCCGTTGTTTTATTTTTGTGATTTTATCGTCGATTTGTTACAGTGTGGTTGTATCTTCTTGATATGACGGTGGGTGATTTGCAAAACATATTTTGTTGAACATAAACATCAAATCATAGTCGTTGATAATCTGTAGAACTAGAATCATAGGTATAAATATACCTGCTCGAAACACATTTATTTGCTATTAACTTATCTGTGTTATCCTCTAAAGTATTTAGCAAATTTAATTATATGTTTCTATCTAATATATCGCTAGTTTTATTCAATAAATTTTTTTATTTATTTTTATTTTTTTATTTTTTTTATGACGACATGAGCCATAAGTTTTTTTTATTTTATTTTATATTATATATCTTCTCAAGTGCATTCACATCTTTTGTCCTTTAGTTTTTAAATTTATGTTTTATAAAGAAGGTTTTTAAATTGGCAATTTTTTGATGAACTATAGAAAGAGCACATTTATCCATTAAAAATGAATAATGACATTAACAATCTTTTGAAAATGAATCATAATATTTTAAATTTTTTACACATTTTTATTTACTTTTAAGACAAATACTGAGTTGTTAGAAATAGAAATAAAGATAAAATAAACTGATAAAGATTGTTTCAATAAATAATATAAAAATGAATTTGTATAAATTACGATTTTTTTCCAAGTGGTGTTAGCATTTAACATACTTCATATTCTATTCTAGGAGAAGAAAATGATTAGAAAACAAATACTTAATTTATATTTAGATAATCACATTGTTAATGTTATTACCATAGGGAACAAAGGAAAGATACTTTAAATACAAGTAACTATAAATTATTAATATTTAAAATAAGCATTTGTTATTAATTTTAGTTGATTCATACTTTTTTAAAAGACATATATTTATTGATTCATGTTATAATAAATCTCGAAAAACATAGAATCAAGCTAAACCTTAAGCTTTGAATAGTCATCGCCAAGATCTATCAAGAAGAAAATGTTACAATTCAAATTTTAAAATCACTTAAAAGATTACTAAAGGAAATTAAACCCCTAGAGTCCAATTTTCTCAAAATGTGTAAAATCGTAATTTTGGTAAAATCCAAATTTTTCTAGATCTCGATGACGAAACCGGGACTTCTTCCGTCAAATCGTCTCACAAAACTTTAGCAACCACTGCCGACTCTGCCGACCTGAAAGGGCTCGGGATTTCACGCTTTTTCGAGACGCTGGGTGCTCTGACATGACGCATGGCAAGATGCTTGTATGTCACATGGCACCAAAAGTGTGACACTTGGTACGAAAAAGGAATTACCACAATTACCATGTATGGTTTAATCTCATGGCTCACAAGAAGCCATGTAGCACGCGATGTCATAAAAAGCGAAATTCCAAATAAAAGAAGCATGAAAAGTGATAGCCACACACCGGCTATAGCTGAGGATAAACTTCCTCCTTTGTCATACAATTAATGCTCCAAAAGAAAGAGAATCCAAAGAGAAAAGCGAGAAAAATTGGGAGAAAAGGAGAAATGAAAGAGGATGAAGAGAATTAAAAAGAAAATGAAAAGAAAGAAAAGCAAAAGGAAAGAAGAAAAACGAAGGGAGGGCGAGCAGATGCGTAAGGCTTTGTCTTCACATTTTTGTGGCAGAGTGTCCCCGCTTCTCTCTAGAATTGTAAACATTCCGACCGTCTGATTCCTTCGATAAGAAGGAGAGTTGTTCTACTGGAGAGGACAACGCAGAGGCATCGGTTTCTCGGAGTTTTTGACAACCCATGTTACAAAGGTTTTATCCTACTTGTTTTACACTTTATTTAAGTGTTTTGTGATGTTTCAGGTTGATCGAGGGCCGTGAGTGGCCGTTTGTTTGGTCCCAAATCTTGGAACCGAAATGAAAAATTTTAGTATTAAGTGAGAGCGCCTCCCACAAAGGTGTGTGGACTCGTTTGGGAGCATCATAATTTATTCAATAAATTATGCTTTCTTGCAGTTATGAGACTCGAAATGGTATAATCTCGCTCCACCAAGATAACCGATGTAGAAGAGTGGGCTGCCCGTGGACAAACTTACAGCGCTTCATGCTTTGGGACTCGTAAAAAACAAATTCCGCTTTGTATGAAATGGACCATAAATGTCCAATACGGTTTTGGCATCGAAACTGTTTGATGTGAATGGCTTGCATGTGGTGGAAATAGACAGTTAAGACATGAATTTAATGTGTTAACACGACACAATTATATGGAATAAAATCATGGTTGTGTCATCGAGATGAGATTATGATTTGCCCAAGTGAGCTAAATCGGGTGATGATTGATGCGTTGAATACATGTGTAATTGTAGTCGATTGAAAATATGCATATCGACATATCAGATAAATGACGGAAAATGGCATAATGTACTTCATATGCACTGGGTAACCTAGAAGTTAGGTATGAGTGCATGACATGGTATTTTTGTAAAGACGAACATGATTGCGAAAGGAATTTCACAGGATGATATTCCGGAGAATTGGGTTGGGAGATGGGCCAACAGATCATTTCGGATGAGGACCATGACTGTTTCGGAAAGCTCTCCAACCAATTCCGCCTGAGGGTAATCCATATTTTTACCGACACGTTTCTGTGAGTGTATTTCAAGAACAACGGGTTTTGCCTGAAATGATTATTTCTCATACATGGCTTGTGTGCGTGAGGAGTTGGTGAGGACTCGTGACATGAGAAAGGGCATTAGACATTCAAGTAGGATCACGTATTTACTTGGAGTGCGTGTTTAAATTGGAGCATTGTACATGAGACTTAGTAAGAGTAACCCATTTGGGGTGGTGATTCCACTGACCGAAAGCATTAGCTCACCCCTGTCGAGGATTATATTTTTCAGTACAAGGAGCGCTCGAGGAGACAGTGCATTTAGAGGCGGATTTTGAAGAAGCCGGTTTATGGCTTTGATACTTTTGGATATAACATGTATTAGAATTTTAGATTTTAATATATGTTTGTATAAAGTGTAATCAACTATTGAATTATTGGAAGATAATTGGAATATAGTTGTGATATTTGTTTTGATGAGTATTGGTTTATGAGCCCAAGAGGCATTTTTACTCAGGTATGCGTCTCGCGATATGAGACATATAGAATTTCCGCAGTTGATTCGGCAGTCAATCTGACCCTGGTTTTCAGCGCCAAAATTGACTAGGTAATTATTTTCAGCAATTCATAATCCAAATTAAATATTTTGGCAGCTTAGAATAAGCAAAGAACCGAAATGAATATGAATAATCTTATAGTCGATGAATGTAAAGATTGAGGTGGGAGTCAACTCCCCAAACACTTAGTATGAAGATGTTGAAGCATACAATGAGTTGAGATGATCCGATAATTCCCAATAAGAAACAAAATATTAAAGTCGGCTCAAGAATTAAAATAAAAAAGTATCACAAAATATGTTCAACACATTGCAAACCATACCACAATTGTCTCCGCATGATCTCCACAATAACGATCAAGCATAAAGGAATCATATGATTCAGACATATACCAAGCTTATTTTCTTAATGGCAACCTAACTGTTGGTTTACATGTGTAAGTCCAGCATGCATTATGGGCCCAAACTCAAACAACTTAGGCTTTTAGTAAAGTTGGCAACTTCACATTGTATTAAAACTAAGCATGATGAACAAAAACAACAAATAGAACACATTTCTAACATTCGAACATATAAAGAACCATCTTCTTCCAAGAAGATTATATAATATCTGGCGCGCCTATATGTTCACATACTTTGAGAAACAAAGCAGGCTTTGGCAGTGAACTAGTTAATATGTTAATAATGTAAAAGTTCCTTTCAATTAATTATAATTTTTTTCTACCTCTTACATAGTGGAAGCCACAAAGGGATTTTTTTCTAAAAAAAATCGTGGATTACCAAAGAGGTCCATATGACACCACCCAAACTATGATAGCACTTTCTACCATTTGTTTACATTGTTAAAGGATTTGTTACCTTCTTGTATTTGTCTTTAAAAATGATTAAAGATGCTTATTTCTTTCAAAAATAAAACTAAAAAGGAAAATAAGAATACTATCTACAACTATATGGATGTTTGTCATCAAGGAGTTCTTGGTGTCTTCTTTCCTCTTAGTGAAATGTAGATTAAGATTGATATTGCTCTATCGCGGCTTACAGGGCCTACTTGATAGTGGAAAATAAAGTCACATTAACAAAGGCTCCTTGGATAAACCTAGCCAATGGGCATTGGAGTTTATTAGTGCATCTCTTTCCCTTAAAGGATGGAGATAAAATCAGCTCATCAAGGAGCTTATGGGGCCTTACTTGATAAAAGCCTTGAAGTCAGCATTGATGAGGCTTTGTGGAAAACAAGTACAAATGGGTATTGTGGCATTTTCAAGAACCATGAGGGTGACGCTACTTAACACAGATTTTCAACCGGTGTTAAGTAGGAAACTAAGGGTACAACTCCAAATCTACCTTTCAATCTGAAACCCTGAAAGAGGCATTATCATTGGGTGTTTCGATTAATAAAATGGAGAGGGATAAAACATCATTCTGGTTCCATTCAGCCATGTAGATATGACCTAAGCACCGTATTATGGGACTTCTAGATATTCAGCCATTAAGCCCAAATCGCAAACTGAAGCTAATCTACTTACCCTCAAGAAAAGCCACCAGGGCATTGTCAGCTTTCCATTTGAGTTTGTTTTTGTTTTCTTTTTTGTTTTTGCAGGGTAAAATTAAATAACAGATAAATATTCACGGTCAAGAATGAAATTCCACTCATACAATCTAACAATAACAATGAGTATAAGCAATGAAGATGGTTTAGAATTTTTCTCTTTTAAAATGATAACAACAAACATGTTCATATGAGGTTTTTTTTTTTAATTATTAACTTGTATGGGTTCTGAAAACATGTTATGAAACATGTTTTATATATTGCTTTCTTTTTTATTCAATACAGAAAAACAATTATTGTTTATGCAACCAACAAACTCCACACTGCGATATGGAAGCTAGAACAAGTCAAAACTCAATAACTCAGACGCCCCAATCCTGGTGTCTGGCTGACCACCTTGCCAACCCGCTGAAATCTACGTTTGCTCACGTCATTATAAGACGATTAACGCAGTAAAATGACCACTGGGCCTGACATCGTACTCATAAATGTATATTTTATACAAATGATTTTATTTACAATTGTGTTTTTTCTAATTTACAATTTATACAAAAATGGGTCTCGCCTATAAATTCTACAAAAAACCGTAAAATACAAGATAAGGCCATCTTGGCTGCTTCACAAAACCTGGATGTCCCATCCCCACTGCCTTCAATACCTCGAAAAATATTTAATGACTCAGAAGAAGCCCAGCAGCAATTTACTAAGCATTTCCACTCCAAGTTGCAATGCAATTTAAGACACAAACACATAACACATAATAAGATCACAGCATATATTAACATAATTAGTTCCATAAATCATGTTATTCGGGCTTTATAATAATAACATAAACTTACCACACTTTATTACAGACAATCCTAGATCCATCTTGGAACCTCCCACAACATCACACAAACATGTTATCTTCTCATGGCAATAACACAACACCACACAAATCAAGCAAATCACACAAACAGTCCGTGGACTGTCCAAAACACTCTAGGGATTTCTTAACTCGGTCCAAAGCTTTTGGAACCGAAACCACGGCCATCCAGGCCTCAACAAATCCCTATCCATTACATAACCCTTAAGTTAATAGCAGTTACAGGAGAAAAACCCCTACCTTCTGAGTTTGCCGAAACTCCCCAACCGTACTCCCACGTAGCCCTCGACGTGTAATTAACTTTGCCTCATACCAAGCGAGCCAACTGGTCCGATCGTCGTATCTTGCAGAGAAGCCTGACTTTCTCTCTCTAAAACCAAACGAAAAATTGGCCATCGGATATTTTGCTTTTCCTTCTCCCCACTACTTTCTTTTTCCTTCTTATTTCTATTTCCCACCGTTTTCTTTCTTTCTCATTTCTTCTCATTTTCTCTCAATTTCTCCCCATTTTTCTCATTTCTTTCGCTCTTTCTCTCCCTTTTGGAGCATTCAACGATGTCAGCGATGCCTTCCTCCCCTCCTTCCCAAAGACAATCAGGCGGCCTCACTTCATCCCTTTCTTTTATTTCTTTATTTTACATCATCACTGGCGGATCATCAGGAGCCATGATCATGCCACCCATGTGGCTCAATGTGAGCCATTTTTATGCCAAGTGTCACACCTGAGGCGCAACGTACATCTCCTAACTACCACGTGTCATCCGACACCCCACGCCTCGAAAAACGGAAACTCGACCACCTTCGAATCCAAATTCACCGACGTACAGCAATTTCATGAGACGCATTTCAACGAGAAGTCCGCTTTCGCCATCTGAGATCTAGAAAAATTCCGGATTTTTACCGAAATTACCATTTTATCCTTCCTTAGGAAATCTGGATTTTTCCGGGGTCTCACATAACTTCCTTGTTCCCTAATGGAAGCTAGAACACTTTGTAAACCTCCTGTGCAACCAATCAATAGCACTTGAGCCATCATGTTTTGTTTTAACACAACAATAAAAATATATAAGGAACTAAAATCTGAACTCCCAAACACCTAATGCAATAAGAAACTCTCCATCAGGGGTAGCCTTAATTTTGGTTGTTGCAGTTTCAAACCTCAAATCCTGGATTAAGTCCACCCTTTGCAGATACTAACAATGAATAGAAAGCAAAAAACAAAACAAAACAGACAAATAATAAGAATCGTAACAAATCAATTCAGGAAGTCCCTCAACTCTAAGAAAAGTATTAAGTAATATCAAACACAAGTTCGCATAGTCGCACTAAGATTAAAATTACCAGAATAGCAAGGCTTAAATAAATTTTCCGCTGCTCATATCTTAGAATGGACAACCTAATTACCATCAACTCGATTCATGATACCGGAATTATTTCCATCTGCAAAGTACCCCACAATACCAATCTAATGTCCTAAGGCGGTACTAAATCCGCACTCATAACCATTCTCGAATCATATAACAAGAATTGGCCACATAGCACAAGTAAAGCAATTTCTATCGCTTTTTAGGTCACCAAATATTTCGGTTTCGAGTCCCCTAACGCAACTATAAAACAAATTGCCCGCTATTATGTACCACAAGTTTGATACCTCAATCGCTTTTTCTTTTAAAGTAGAAAACTAGATATACATAATAAAAATGTAAATAAAAGAAAGTTAAGTACAATTCATGATTGTTGGCTGATACTTTTAGGTTTTTTTCGATAATAAAAATGATTTGCAACAAGGTTTGGCAAACGAAAGCACGTACAATCTAAGTGGATAGCAACTTTTCAATGCATGCTTCAAAAGAAAAGAGGAAAATTAAACGCACGCAGACAAGTTCATTCTCTCGAGCTAAGCTACCATAGCTTCCTCAATTTGTTCTAAAAATTACTCACAAAGAAAAACACATTAGAATCAATCAAGGTTTGGATGTTTTTTTTAAAAAAATAGCAAACACCTCATATTATAAATTAGTCACCAAACTCCCAAATAGACACTGCTGATAGATGAATACACATCAGGATGGTTTTGCTGCAATTCGATGCAAAAAAGTACACTTTTGTTTTTGCAGCCCAATTTCCTAAAGGGGAAGCTGTAGCGAGGAACGCTAATCAAATGATACGGTATACATCTTGACCCCATTAATGGAGGTCGACTTCAGATTTCCTCCCTAGTAAGCCATCGTTCTCCAACTCTCCGCCTTAAATCCGACAACTTGGAATCGAATACACACAAATCGGAAGAAAGAAGTATAAAGAGAGAGAGAGGGGGAGGCTCGATTTCAACAGGCAGCTTTGATGATAGGCGGTAACCTGTTTAGAACATTTGATTCCGAAGATTTCGCCGCCCTCTCCAAAACCCGCCTACAACTTCAATGGAAGTCGAACCAAAATATGAAAAGTTGAAACCTACTTTAAAAGTTGAGATGAGGCTTTAGTTTTAGAGACCCGTGATAAAGCCCAATAGCCCATAACAGGATAATGAATCGTTACTCCTAATTCTCGTTGACTAAGATCCAATCTTCCCTCCACGACAAAGAATGTGTTCGACTAACGCCGTCGCGCCTTGTTCGACCCTAAGTCATTGGGTACTGTTTGACCCATTCTCCTCAATCAATTGAATTCCCACGTTACATACAATTGTTTGAATGTGCAGAAAACAGCTAGAAATGGGAAGAAACTTGTGAATTGTAAATCATTTACTGTCTAGGTTTCTGATTTTCGGAAGCAAAGAAAACAAGAGTGATGACATGACGAAGTAATCAAAATGTGTTTCTATTTTATTTTGCTCCACGATCATGGCAACCGCCAAGCGGTCGGATTGCCGGCTCATTGTGCTTTACCTAGAGATTATCTGGCAACCCCATGGAGATATCGCATTTTGGAACCAAAATTTTGTGGTTTTTATTTATTTTTTTCCACTCTTTCCGTAAACTAAAGAGACAATGTAATTTTAGAAAGCCGGAGTTTACCCTGTAGTTCCTTGAACATATGGAACTATTGCCAATCTTTCGTGGCACATGTACTGCATCGAATTTTTTTGTTAGATTGAAGGTCTTTTTGCTGCTTGGGGGAATGATTTCATGTATCAGAAAAGCTCTAGACTAGGGCTTCTCGAATGCCATGGAATTCATAGCAAGTCTAGAATTTGGATTGTACTTGAAACTTTTTGTTAGATTGATGGTTCAAATGTTTTCTACCAAGAAATGATCAATTTTTGATGAGTGGTTGCACCAAATCATTGATATTTCTTCATAGTTATGATTTATCAATATATATATATACATATGATGTTCCTTCTCTATAGTAGTATAGTAGATGCAGTCGGAAAAAGTGGAGCTAGACCCTTGTAGGAGATGTACTTCATGAATTGCAGTAGTTAGATTTGATTTTATTGTTCAACATGTTTTTTATTTCAAATGAATTAGCTTAAATTCACTTGTTTCTAAACAATATGCAATTGTCAGGCACTTGTTTCCAATTCCTTTTATTATTTTCTTGTTTGGTGAAAAAAAATGTGCTTTTATTCGCTGTTATTGTTCAATTACTCCTTAATGGTAAGTGCAGTGCAGCTGTTACGACCATGCCCATCAAGTTGGACCAGCCTCAGCACAAGGAGGATACTCAGTTAGGAGATGGGCCTATAAGTTCTGATCCAGAGGAAGCACCCCATCTAACTCAGCCCATGGACCGAGTCACCAAGCCACCCAGTCGCACGAGAAAACCACCCAATTGGCTTAAGGATTACGTCGTGTAAAGGGGCAGCGGCTAGTAACAGAAGATTCAAGATTTTAAGGCAGTAGGGTGTCTTGGCAGCAGAGAATAATTCTTCTAATATTTTTTCTGATTTTCTTGTTGAGTTGGTTGTGACCATTTGGGGATTTTTGAGGCTGTTTCTGTTTCGTTTTTTGGTTTTTTCTGTTTTTCCCAGTGAGGATATAGAGTTGCAGGGTGAAGAATAAAGATAGCAATTGAAATTTTGGGATTTCTTTTCTCTCATTCTTATTCCTCTGAAATTTTATTCTTCTTTGTTTTCTTCCCCTGTTTTCTTCTCAATCTTCGCAGGGGTATCACTGGTGCTTTCATCGAACTACTTATGGCCAATTCTGAGGTGCTATCCGCGTTGAAGGCGCTTCAGGCACAATTTGAGGGTCAAACTCTGTCTCTGCATCAGACTTTGCAACAGTATATGACAACAGTCGATCTACCCAGCTTTACAGTTACTCAGGCATGTGTCGACGCCTCTTGTCGAATTTTGTTACATGTTAGCATGAACTTCATAGATTTAATAGTCTAAATCTCAACTCAGGTTGTGAGGGGTGAAGTGGAACTACTTAGGATTAAAATATAAGTCATCATTTTCTTCATCAATCTAATAAACATCAGCTCCAACCAAAATAATAATAATAAAGTCATTTTCAATTTTCAAATCCCAGAGAAATAAACTTTTAATAACTTCCCCTTGAATATGTTAATAAGATAGACACTGAGGTAGATCGGGTAGCTTTTATTTAAACTTCTCAATATCATCTCCCTTTCTTACCAGACTCAAGTTTCAACATCCCCAAAGAAATCCGCAATGCTAGCATTCTCCCCTCCATTGTTTTCAACCTTTGGATGGCCATAAGTCTTGAACAGAACTACATCTATCAAGAAACAGAAGCTTCCGAATCATTTCTTCACTTGCCCTCATCCCAACCACAAGTTGAACTCAATTACTCCCATACCATCTACAGCTGTTAGTAGTAATCCCACAATAGTGAAGAAACTCAACCACAACACAAGTGATCGTCATAAGAAGATCAACAGCTTGTACTCCTCTCTGCGTTCACTACTTCCAGCAGCAGATCAAGCAGTGTTTACTAAACTAAATTTTTTTGGTTTAGTCTACTTTTACTTCCTATTGGAATGAGTTTTACATACCTTCTAGACATAGTTTTCACAATTTTGTGGTGTTCTGCAGAAGAAATTAAGTATTCCTTCCATAGCAAGTGGAAAGAAAGATAAAAAGAAAGGGCACACTTGGAAGCTCTATATCCGAGGTTTCAACAAGCAGGCTCAGTGACAAGGAAATTGTGGTTCAGATATCCAGCTACTTAAGGTCCATGAGAGTCCATTGTCAGAGTTTCTCCTAAATTTGGAAGAGGATGGGCTTCTTGTAATCAATGCATCATCTTTTGAGTCCTTCGGAGGGAGAGTCTTCTACAATTTACATCTTCAGGCACTGTCCTTTCCATATTTAGTTTTTCTCTCTCACTTCTAAATCTTATATATATTTTTTTGACAGCTCTAAATCTTATATCTTAGTACTGCACAACTAATGCCAAAAATGACAAAAAAAAAAAAAAAAAAAAAACTAAAAGAGAACATTTGTAGATTAGATGAAGCCACAAATCAAATTGTTATAATCACTATATGAAAAAGATGGTTGTGATTCTTTATTTTGATAGGCTTAAAATGGGCACTTTGATGAGTGGCCCACTAATTCCTTAATGGTCTCCCCAGCCCACTAATTCCTCACAAAAAGATGTTGTGACTTGTGAATGATTATACATTCCTAGATTGTGCCTAGTAAAATGGTTCCATATTCCTTACGAAGGAAAGTCACTTGCACATACAACTTACCATAAACAGATGTTTGCAAATCTTATCCATTTATCGATTTTATTACTGAATTTGACCATCAAGATAACATGCTAATAGTTTCTTGTAATATTTTGTTTCCAGGTGGAAGGAACTCAAAGAACGGAGTGTGAGGTGTTGAGTGAGAAGCTCCTGTCATTGTGTAACAAGAGGGGAAAGGCTTTTCCATGAAATCTTGGCTCTAATAATCTAACATGAGGGGTTTTGTAATGGAGAAAGCACATGTACAGAAAATTAATCTCGAAAATGCAACAATTTCACAGTCGCTTTGGGTCATTTATTTAACGGTAGGCTAGAAAAATGGAAGCGCCTAAGGAGAAGTGCAACATAGTATATACTGTATATAGATTATAAACAAAGTACAATTAAGAAGCAAAACGGAATATCAAGGAGCTTAAAAATTAAAAGTCCCTTCTGATAAAAAACAAAAACAAAAGTCCCTCCACCAAGACCCCGGCCAACCAACTTCACTTGCCTAATCCATACAATGTCTTACACCCTTGGTCAGCATAGATTCTCTTTCTTTTCTGATCAGAATTCACCAATTTAAACCTATTCTTCTCATCAATCTCCACCTGGTAGCTTTCTTTACCATCATTACCATCATTTGCCCTCTTGCCAAATCTCCCTGCAATAGGAGTCCTTTGAACCTTTTTATTCCCTTGAAAAACCGTTGTCCTACTACCTAGGGTTTTAACATCATCCTTGGAATTCTTTGATCTTTCAATAGCAAGCTTAAGTTTCTTTTTTATCTTATCCCCTGAGACTGTTTCTGCTGACATTCTTCAGTACCTCTTCAGAAACACAATCCCAATAAGAAATAGCAGAAATATTCAAGACCCAATATGTTATAAACCTCAGAACCCAATCCCATAAATAATGAATGAAACCACATTCAAGAACAAAATCAAAACTCTTAATACATTTTTTACTCTTACTTCTATCAAAATAATAATAATAATAATCAAACTCGTTAAAGAAGACCCTAAAATAAACGCATTTCCATACAGAAATGATCCTCTGTTTGGTTCATTGGAACTTGAGGAAAGAAAATGACAACTTTTTTAAATCATTCTCAGTCCAACCTCAGAGAAAACCAAAAAGCCCCAACCACTTCGCTCAATATAGATGCTACATACAGAAAGAGCTACCATCTTGATGGTGCACCAAAACATCATAACTCTGTGAATTTTCGTTTCCTGTCCAAACCTCCATTTTCCCAACGACCAAGCAGAGGATAATGGGGGCAATGCAAAACCATAAATAGTAAAGAAAAAGAAAACCCTAGAAATGGGAAATCATTAGAATACCTTTTCCTTTAGAGAAAATGCTTCGATTCTCTAACGCCTAGTCTTCTTCTCGTTTGCAGCTCTGTGCTCTCTCCTTGCTACTCGCTACTGACACAAAGCAGCTGCTCGACTCAGAATGCGAACTTTGGCCCGATAAATCAAAACTCCGGGGCCTGACTTTATCAAGTGGGCCCACATTAAGATCAGAGAAATGAGCGTTAATTTGCTCGACCCGTTCGACTACCTACCACTCCGCACTGTGGTACCGGCCACAGCATCTTATTTATCGGCTCGAAAAATCACTAATCTTACTACAGCCCGAATTGTGGTCGGCTGTTATTTTATTGGCTTGATAAAAACTGGCCTAAACTTGCCCCGACCCAACCTGTCCACTCGAATTGCCACTTCTAAAAATAAATAAGCATGAAAGAATATTTAAAATTTGAGCTTCCAAATAAAATTTTATTTCTAAAATTAACTTACAACAAATTTTGGAAACAATTGAAAAGGCAATTCTTTCCAAATTAATTTATTTTTAAAGGAAGACGGCTAAAGACGTGTTTATGATTTGGATGGAAGCTTTTTTTTTTTTTTAATAAAAATAATTTTATTGATTTCAAATAAAATCATAACTCATCAAATTCGCTAAAAACCATATAAGATGAAACGTCATCCAAGTTAATAACACAATTAATTAGCTCAAAGCCTAAATATTTGATAATACTATAATGACTATAATACTTATAACTCCAGTTTTATAACATATTAACGACTATGATTTGATTTGTTATCTTTGTCTCATCAAATTTGGCCTGTTTGAATCATCCACACACAAACAAACATCGTAACAACATGATGAAAAACAAAACATCGCAAAAAGATAGGTCTTTGAATTCACCAAAGATAGATTTCACAATATAGATGTGTCAACAGAAAAGTTGATTCCATAAAGTTGAAACATAAATAAACCTAAAAATTGATAATCAATAAGAAAACATTGAAATGGGGGGGGAAACCATTTTAAAATCAAATCTCCGACTCTTCAACTCAGTTTGAGAACAAAATGAGTTTCCAAGAAAACTCGGATTCAATATTCAAATGTGGTAAATCTCTCATCTTAGACAACCTAAATTAAATAAACAAACTGGGCTATTTTCTTGAAAACGACATTATTGAAATCTCGATAGCATAATCCTTAACTCGGCCAAGAGAAGGGAAGGTAAGGCCAAGGAGATTTAAACACCGCGCTTGATGACGCTTATTGGAAGATGAATATGCCCAGGAGCGTTAGAACAATCTTACGAGTACTGCTCAAAATATAAACTATAGTTTTCAAATCATTACCCTGGCCAAAAACTCGTGTAGCGAAATTAATAAAGATATATAAAAATAAGAAATTAAAACACTAAAATAAAGATAATAATAACAAATTTAAAGACACCAAATTGGTATTTTATATGTTTTAAAATTCTGTTGTTAATAATCATTTTTAAAAGTGGTACAAATTAATCCTTGAAATTTTCCTTCTTGTTCTCTCATGATGCTTATCACCTTACAAGTGATTGATTGATTTTTTTTGTTTGTTTAGGGGGTAGGGTTGTGTGGAAATGGAATTCAACACTACACAAAAATTAAAAAAAAAATCAAAAAAGAAAACAGGGAATGAGATCTAATTAATGATAATTGGCATGGAAAAAGAATGCAGGTGACATCAGCAGGGAAACTGAAAACGAATGGGTGAAGGGAAAGGGAAGCATATTGGTGCATCTTGTCAGCCTTAGCATTCATAATCTTGGTGGTCGTTTTACCCTTAATACAATCTACACAGATATCAAAATATGAGAAATCAAAATCCGGAAGAATTTCATCATTAATTAATCTCACCATTCTATGTTTGGAAATGTGACCCAAACACTTGTGCCAAAGAATCGATGACTTTTCATTTAATCTCAAACGCTTTGAGCTACTAGTGGTATAAATAGTAAGGGTATTAGAAACATAAGGCAAAGTAGACAACTCTAATTTGTAAAGACTCCCACAAAGTACTCAAGTGTCAATCAATAGTAACTTAAGACACTTAACTTTTCCCCAGCTCCAGTTAAATCTATATCAAAGTCTATCCAAAATAGTAATCGACATCAAATTTCTTAATCGGCGTGATGTACGCCTACATCGCATAATACAACAAATTTTATCAGAGCTGTTGCAATCTAACAACTCTCGTAAAATTAATCCCGACTTCAGATCGCCTCTACGACACATCACTCCAAACTAATTGGACTTCTTATACTTATCACCGCTTGCATAGAATTGCAAGCGTGAATTGTAGCACCACTATCTAACCACCAAGTATTAGATGACACATCAATGATGTTGGATTCAAAACAAACATTTACCCAATGATTATTAGATAGCTCATTTTTTTGTATATATTCTTGAAAACTTAGGCGGTGTTTGTTTCTTGATTCTAATTGTCGAAGCTATTCAATTTTCAAGATAAGTTTATTTTGCTTTTAAAATTTCAAGACTTATCATTAAATTTTAAAAAGATAATAGAAAATGAAAATATTTAGTTTTTTCTATTTAGAAATAGTCATTTTTCTCACTAAAAATAAGAAAACTCTATCGTTACTCCAACAAGGATATACTAAAGAATATATACTACTGTGATTTAACGAGTATTTGGGACGAGGCGGCCCTATCCCGACTCCTACTGCTTTATTTTTTTCAATTTCAAAACTTGTCCCATTTAAAAATTAACGGGTAGGACGGGATGAGAAAATTCTCAATCTCATCCCCACTGACATTTGATTTTTTTATATTTGTTTATTTTTATTTTTATTATATTAAAATTAATATATTTCATAAAAAATAAAAATATCATGAATTTTTATAAATTATTTATTAAAAATTATTATAATCATTATTATTATTTATATTAAAGTATAAAATAAAATAATAAAAAATTATTTTTAAAATATAATCAAAAGGTAATGAAAGAATAATATCAACCCGTCGATCTAATTTTTGTGGTTGACATTAGCCTTAATCAAATAAATAAATAATAAAAAGAAAACATGATTGAAATCTGACAACCATATCATTCACGTCAATAAAACAAAATTCTATGATTAAAATAATTGGATAGACTTGGATTCCTTGATTCAATAAGAAGTCAAATTTCCATAATTAAAATCTAAAATCTATTTTAAATTGTAATTCCTGTTAATAAAAACGAACAAAACACCAAAAATATAGAAAAACAAATTCGATATCTTCATTGTCAATTAAAGTAACTTTGATACCTATTGCTGAATTATTTTGTGAGATTAAAAGCATTTATTAAGCTAAAAATAATTGATTAACAATTAAGAGACCTAATAAACATATTATAAAATACAAACTTTATTGAATAAAGAAAAATATCAATTTATAATGTGTTGAAAAATATAGTTAGAATAGATTCGAAATTATTGATTATTATTTATCTTTTAAAAAAACTGTAAAAAATAAGATCAAAAAGAAAATAGCCATAACAAAATAAATATTTTTTATTTTTCAAAAGTGTTTTATTATACTCTTATTAAATTCTAATGTTGAATTTGCTTATTTTTATATATAGAATAAGGAAATACTTAGCTTTCATTCAATTGATTTGAAGAATTTTGAGATATTTCAGATAAAGATAAATTTTGTGACCAATTTCCACGTTTGAGCGCTTGGACCCACCAGCTATTTATAGGCCTGACAATCGCGCGAGTCCATTATCAATATATTGTATACATTTAAAAGGACACTAATGATAAATTAATGGATTTTCTACTATGGAAATGGGAGGGAATGTAAGGGGAGAGAGAGAGGAATTGAAATATAAATAAAAAATATGGATAATTTTTTTTATGATGTTTTCATAAAACATATCTTAAATGTTTTATGATAACTTTTTACTTATTTTTAAAGTTATGTTAGAAAAATAAAGATATTAAATGATTAAAAATAATGAATGTGTATAATGTAATGTGTCTTTCACCACTACATTGAAATAAATTTAACCCCGTTTTTTATCAATCATTTTAAGTTTATTTTTAAACTCGCACTTGAAATTAAATTTGAAAAGGCCAGACCACATTATTAAAGCAAAGAAAAACAATTGAAATTGGAAAACTGAAAGAATATGAATAAAGGAGTAGTAGGTGATTAGAGAAGAGCCAAGAGGGTGCTCTGAAATGAAGTGGGCGCCTAAAAATGCGACCATCCCCGCTATGGACCATCTTCCATATACTGAGGGGTATTTGCGTAAAAAGACAGAAATAGGACACATCGTTGCTTCTTTAATGTTTTCCATAATCGCAGCTCTAAAACAAGAAGGACCCGTTAAGGTGGTGGAACGACCGCTATTACCTATCGGTTATCGATTGGCATAATAGTGCCCATCTAGCCTAAACGAGACAGAAGCCCAAGTTCAATGAAGACTTTTGTAGATATTATTAATTATTTATTTAATTTTTATTTTTTGGATTTATCCAATAGTATTTTCGATTTATCTATTAGTATTTTCGATTTATCTATTGTGAATTTTAGATTTATCCATTATGATTTTTGCATTATCCATTAAGATGCTTTTGTTCAAGGCTTATAACAAGACCTTATGTTATTGTTTTTAGTAGACTTGATTAATATTGAAATATCTCACTCGTCATTTTCTTTATTCGTTTTCTTTATTCTTCGTAGCCTAGCCGCACGCTGGTATCGGGAGCTCAATCTTGATCCGAGATCGTTGTTTTCTGTTTCTAATCCTTGTCTTTGTTTCTTTTCAAATCGCCATCGCTTCAATCACGAAAAATCGAGACGGAGATGCCGCCTGGTCAACAACCGAAAAACTACTTGATCGCGCCATTCCGTCACCCCGCAAGACTCGCTGCAATTTTCGATTCGCAATCCCCGCATATTAATAGATCACAAGACTGACTTCCTGCAATTTATTTTGATTGGCGTGCAGACAAATTGGAGAGAGGATTAGCTACATTGATTGACACTAGTTAAACAGCATCGAATTTAACAATAGAGAAACATTCTCAAAGCAAATCACGAGAATCTCTTTCCATTCACTTTTCGATTGATTCACACAATCTATCTGGGGTCAAATTTGATCAATTTGCTCTCGTGAACGAATTGCACACTTGATTTGATTTCCTTGCAACCACGCTAAGGAATTGTAGGCGTCCTAAAGGTTCTTCAACGGGTATATTTTCTTTTACTTTGAAAACTCAGTTAATATTCGTGATATTTGAAGATATTGCTTGGATCGTTTTGTGCTCATTTTCTTTGATAGAGCATAAAGAGTTTTTTTTTTTTTTTTTTTTTTTTTTTTTTTTTAAATTTAGTTTTTAGTTATTCTTTAGTGACTCAGGCACTCTCCTCGTGATATATAATCACATTACATTTTTTTTTTAGATTTGTGTTTGTTGGGTATTAACATATAGTTTATAAATTTTTGCATCAAGAAATTTAGATTCTATTCAAAGATGTCACCACCAAAAGTGATATTGTTGCATCTTCTTCTTCACCTAACTCAAATGATTCAATCGAGAGACTCAATAATTTTCACTTAAGACTACAAGCCTTATCTCAAGATCTAAATGATACACTAGGATACTCGTCATCATGATAACAATGCACAACAATTCAACAGACGGTATAATTTAAATTCAATGTGTGGTCAATTGACTAACGCCGAATCGCCTCTAACAACAAACTCATGCAATAAATAAAAAATGGACTTGCTTTTAAAAAACATCCGTAAATATGAGATAAGTGACTATGTCGTATGAAACTGCTAGGGAAACACGCTTCGTCACCACACACCGGGTTTGTCCTTCAGAGGTTCAGCATCAACTGATGCATTCGTGAAATGGCAGCGCAGTACTCGTCAAATGAACTTAGGTGATCGATTTCAACCTGCTAATGTCAACTTCCCATTAGATTACCAACCACCATGCAAACTTACCCACCAAATCCGGCAGAGAGAAGATGTCGCCCTCAACATACCAAATTTCGTTAATGGTGTTCGGGGGTGAGATCATGATAGATGTGTTAGACAACCCAGCCGGACACTGGCAAAAGTTAAGGTTAATGCTCCCGAATTTTGATGGTAGAATGGATCCAAATGTTTTCTCCGTTAAGTTAGTCGCTATCGAGGGAATATTTGATTGGTATGAAATGATTGATAGTGAATCCTGCCCGATTTGCTAAATGAAATTAACTAACTCAAATTTAAGACGTGCATCAAGCGTAATGTGCTGCGCTTCGGCCTCTGGTGAACCACCTATCACCCAATGGGCTGTTATGAAAGCAAAGTTGCAAGAAAAGTACATTCCTCCATCATATAAGAGCCAATTGTTTTCCACCATGATTAATCTAAAACAAATGACTCTTAGTGTAGCTGAATATTCTGCTAAATTTGAGGAAGTTAGACTTAGCGAATGAGTTCCATGTCGAGGACCAATTTGTCAGTTCGTGACCGCGTTAATGTCTTAGGTTCGACATCCAAAGAATGGTTAGATTGCAGCTCCACACACCCTTTAGAGGACATTTACACCAAAGTTCTTTGTAGTTTCGAGGAAGTTCACACCCTCCTCATATCAATGTGCCGCCTGTCCCAATCCATGTCATCAAATCCAGAATACTACGCCTATCAACACAGGAGCAAAGAGTCTAGTTTACATAACTCTTCCCCGTTGCTTCTCCTATTGCGCCTAAGGCTAGTAACTCATCATCACCATAAGTGCTCATCATAAGTGGTCATCACGCCCGCTGGGTTCCCAACGGCATCGCATTGCATGTTGAACAAAGTATTTTGGAGAATGAGGAAGACCAAATTATTGATCCTTTAGATTATTCTGGTGATGAAGATGGTCTTCATGAGAATTGTGATGAAGATGCGTGTGTTGGTGTGGTTCGATGTGTGTTATCCACAACTATAGATAATGATCATTGGAAGCGCACTAGTATTTTTCACACAATCATACAAAGTGGAGATAAGAAATGTAAGTTAGTGATTGATGGGGGTAGTTCAATGAATGTGGTTTCTAAGGACGCTGTTAAATTGTTAAACCCGAAGCAGAACCACATCCCAATCCATTTAGAGTAGCTTAAGAATGACCATACTTACCGTCACCAAAGGTGTCTAGTCTCTATTCAAATGGGGGATTATAAGGATGAAATCTACGCAGGTGCTACCCATGGATGTCGCCATATTCTTTAGGGTCGCCTATTTTATGATCTTAATGTTACCAATTTTGGTAAAGATAACATTTATTCCTTTAAGTACAAGGGCAAGAACATTATTTTGAGACTCGTTAAGCCTTAAAGTTTGCATTGCAACGTGACATATCTAAACTTCAAAGGAATTTGTATATTTTAAAATGTAAGCGCTTGAGAGAGAGGGATTTGAGACCGGTATGTGCTTAGTATTATGGGTAAGAAATCAACGAAATTTCAATATTCTCACATACTGTCTACAAAACAACATAAAGGTGCCATTTATGTTATCAGTCAAACAGCCAATGGATGAATCCCAAAAATCATAATGGATAAATCTAAAATTCCTAATAGATAAATCCAAAATACTTCACAGATAAATCCAAAATATTGGATAAATCCAAAATAAAATTAAATAAATAATTAATAATAATAAAAGTCTTCATTGGACTCGGGGCTTCCTATTCGCTTAGGCCTAGATACGTCTACTCCATGCCCCATCTAAAGATATGGGCTTCCTAATGCATTGCTTGAAGATAGGTTTTGTCAGCCTTCTCTCGAAAAGGGATGTTGCTAGATAGTTGCACACGTGCACATGTCGATAGCCAGGTTAAGAAACAAAACATCGGCTTATATACTCCTTTACCGTCCCTCAGAACCTTGGAAAGATGTTAAGATGGGACTTTGTTCCTTGACGTTTAGACATTTAGAGGACATGATTCTATTTTTTGGTTGTTGTTGATGTGATTTTCTAAGATGGCACATTTTATTCTGTGTAACAAAACCAATGATGCCTCACATGTTGCTAAATTGCTTTTAGAGAAGTTGCAATTGCACGGCTTGCCTTCCACCATTATCTGGACAGATGTGAAATTTGCTAGCTATTTTGAAAACCTCTGAGATCAAGCTGGCACTACTTCTAAATTTTTCATCTGCTCATCCTCGCATCGGGATGGGCAACCGAGTTGTTAATCGAGTCCGGGTAATATGCTTAGGTGTTTGCTGGGATAAAACAAGTGTCGGGATTTAATTTTGTCAACAATGTAGTCACGAGAACACCCCGTTGAACCGCTCAACTGCAAAAGTCCTTTCAAATTGTTAATGGCTACTCACCCCGCACACCTATTGATCTTGTTCCTTTACCACCTCACATGCGTGTATCTCGAACCTCGTTAAAACTTCAGAAACACATCCATGACTTACATGCCGAGATTAGCTTAAAAAATTTCTCTAAGTAATGAGGAGTATAAACTGGCTGCTGATGTGCATCGTAGATCTAAAGAATTTAATGTTGGTGACTATGTTATGGTTCGCATTCGTCCTGAACGAATTCCAAAAACGTTTTCAAAAAAACTTTATGCAAGAGCCATGGGCCCTTATTCTATCATTCGTAAAATGGGATCTAATGCATATCTTCGATTTGCCTAACGACGTGATATTAGCCTGCCAATGCAGGACTCGATGGTTCACCGCAGGCACCTTTCAGCCTTCTACTTTGCCTTCTAGTGTGGTCCAAGAAAGCGGTTAAGAACGGTGCACCCACTCAGGTGCCTTCGCTACCATTTCAAGGAGACGGATACTATCCTCGATGATGAGCCCGTGAGTTCTAGATGGTGGGTTTCACTGCTGGCTAAATGGCATGGTCAGTCCTGATTCTGATGCTACTTGGATACAGGAGGATGATCTTGTCATTTGGATTCTTCATTGTTGGATTGCTACCTTTATTTTCACTCTTCGGAGTCGAGTTCTTTTCAACCCGGAGGAATGATTTAGATGGAGTAGCTCCACATGTGCCTAAACAGATAGGAAGCCCAAGTCCAATGAAGACTTTTATTATTATTAATTATTTATTTAATTTTATTTTTTGGATTTATCCAATAGTATTTTTGATTTATCTATTAAGATTTTGGATTTCATCTATTAGGAATTTTAGATTTATCCATTATGATTTTTGGGATTATCCATTAGTATTTTTGTTCTCTCAGGCTATAAATAGCACCTTATGTTATTGTTTTTAGTAGACTTGATTAATATTGAAATATTCAGAATTTCGTTCAGTTTCTTTTATTCGTTTTCTTTTATTCTTCGTAGCCGAGCTGCATCAGCTATGTACGAAGCCTAGCTATATTATATCAAACAAAACATAAAGGAAACTCTCCGGTCACTCTCCACTCTCCAGTCACCTCCCTGACCAAATGCCCATCAGTGGGTTTTGATTGACCTGTTTGTTTATGGTGGTTTTGAAAGAATAAAGGAGTGGTAATATTGAGAAATTAAGACGAAGGGGTGAGTAGGTAATTAGACAAGAGTACCCATCATTCCCTTCATCTTCCTTATCCCTCACTCGCTTCACGCACCTAATTCACCCGACCTGATCTCCCGTGAGAAAGTCTAGGATTATAATTCAAGAAGGTCCACTTCTACCCCTATCATGGCACTGCTGGTTCATCTCGGTAAGAAAGTGAAAAGTTTTTTTTTTTTAGTTATTTTGAAGAGGATTCTCAGATTTCTCTTAGAAAAATTGATTTTTTTTTGTTGAAATAGGTAGAAATGGAGTAAGAATGTACTGAATCGGCTTTTTTTTTTCTTCTCTAAGAAAACCGAGTTCACTCGAATCTCACCAAAATACCTGACTTCTGTTTACCTTTCAGACGGATAATGACGTAATTTGCCGAAGTCATGGAACCCAATGAGTTCTAACTCAACTCAATTCCATGACCGCTTTCCCTTGCCATTTGTGTTCCAAGGTGATAAGCTTCGCTTCAACAAAACCAAATTCAAAAAAAAAACCTCGAATTGCTCTCGCTTGGTCACACTCGCATCAAATTATAAGCTTTTCCCTTCGTTGTTTCTCATTTCATGTTTTCCAACAAAACCACTCCAAAAAAAATCCCCCATCTATTATCGCTTTACTCACAAAGATCAAATTATAAGCTTTTCTCCATCTCTGCACTCTCTACCCCTTTTCCATATTTTCATCCATTCCTAATTTCACTCATTTTCAATTTCATCTCTGTTTCTCTCCTTTTCCGTTTTCCTACCTACTCACCGTTAATTCCTACCATCCTGTTACTTGACGCTGAAGATGATGATAAGACGAAAATGATTAAAGATGGGCGCACAAAAATGTTTTCAAATTCAATATTTACAAGGAGAAGAAGTTTGGTGTTTACTCAAGAAGATAGCAGGTGATTCTATGGAGGGGGACCAATTGCAACCCATAGCAATTAAGGTACTTGATGAATGTAGGGGTCTACCCATTGCAATTGTAACTATTGCAACGACATTGAAAGATGAAACTGTTGCTGTAAGGAAGAATGCCTGACGACCTGAGGAGTTGTGCACCAACCAATATACACATGTCTACAGTGGAGCTACAACCATTTGGAAGGTGATGAAGTCAGATCCTTGTTCTTACTTTGTGGTTGCTTGAGCTATTATGGTGATATTTCAATGGATCAAATGTTAAGGTATGCTACGGGTTTGAATTTCTTTGATCGCATCGATTCATTAGAGGGAGCTATAAATAAACTAGTTACATTGGTGAAAACCCTCAAAAACTCAAGCTTGTTACTTGACGGTCCTGAAGATTAGGAGCCTCAAGGTTTCTTTTCATGGATGGTGATCATAAGAGTATCAGGATGCATGATCCTGCTCGTGATGTTGCTAGAATTATTGCATCCAAGGATCCCCATCAATTTAAGGTTGTAGAAGATGTTCCATCTGATCAAAGACTGGACAGAGATTGAAGATGAATCCAAATTCATCTCTTTATATTGCAAAACTGGGTGTGAACAGCCTCCCAAGCTGGTATGTATATTGCAGAGCTCCCATCATAACTCTCATGTTGTATTATTATGATGTGATTTCAGTCAGGAGGAAAAGGACTCCTCATTTTTCTAATTTCGCTTTTGTTTTAATTTTGTTTTTTTGTTTTTTTGTTAAACCATCCCCCCTATGTCAGTGTATGTAGGTTGATTAAACATCCATTTTTTGTGATTGGCATTCTTTTTCCTATTTGCTTCTTATTAGTTAAGTTTAATTGTCTTAAACACCTTATTACTCTCTTCTTTACTCCTACCCTAAATGATAGCAAAAAAAACTTTGGGCCTGTTTGTTTATGGTTTGTGAAATCTATTTTTTTTTTCTTGAAAAACAAGGAGAACAAGAGCATAAGGAATATGGGATGAGGTGCATAAATGCTCCTAACTTATAGCTATATGTCCAATTACGCTTCAATCCCTTGCAAATCTTTGAACATTATGTCTAGATAGGTGCAGGTTGGGAGACATGGCTATAATTGGAGAGCTAAAGAAACTACAAGTTCTTAGCATGGTGGGTTCCGACATCCAACAACTACCTAGAGAAATGATGCAATTGACCAATCTAAGGCTGTTGGATTTAACCTATTGCGAGGAGCTGAAAGTAATTCCGCAGGATATCTTATTAAGCTTGTCTCGATTAGAATGTTTGTTCATGAAATCTAGTTTTTCTAAATAAGCAGCCAAAGAAGTTTGTGATGGAGATAACAATGCTTGTTTATCTGAGTTGAATAATCTGCATCGTTTGAGGACGATTGAGGTAAAAATACCAAACGCCGAGTTGGTACCGAGTTGGTTCTAACATGTCTACTCTTATTGATTTGCATTTAAAACTCTGTGCAAGCATACAACAGTTTTGGAGTATAAAGTAATTATGATATTGTTAATTTAAATAAACATATTAGGAATCACATGAATACATAATAAGTGTGGTTGCTACTAACACAACTACAACTATGTAAGTTCATTATATCGACGGCTGTTAGCTAGAACGATGGAGTCAAGCAAATTATCACAGAACTATCAGGATTTATACGCATTTTAATTAACCTGCTTCTTGACCACAATGGTTAGTATGAGGCTTTTAATTGTAAACATAAAACTTTGATAAGTTGATATTTATTAGATATACCTATGTATATAATATGTATGTACATTACATAAACACAATTTATTGATGTGTTCTTGCCGTGGTGGTATCCTATTATTGTTGTGCTTCTAGTGCCTTGTGTACTGTAAATTTTATGCATCATAGCTTTTGATGTTATTGTTATTGCTGCTGCTACTAGTGCCTATCACTACTCTGGTTACTACTGTTTCGCTTGCTTTTGCTTACTATCCTTCCTGCATCATTATGACCAGTGGAATCAACAACTATAAGCTAATATTTATATTACTGATACTACTAAGTCGGCACTATCACTAATTTTATCATCATCACAACAATCACAACTTCTAATTATCTTTTTAAGAATTAAATGGAACTAAAACTCCCAATGAGGAAAGTACATTTGGTAACATGCTTGTGCAGATCTTCAGGCTTGATAGCATTACTACCCTCGATGCTGAGCGCATAATTGGTCAGACAAAGTGACGCTTATTAAAGCATGACAACAAATAATCTAACATGATAAAACAATTTTATTGTCCAAATGCCGATCATAACAATACCCTAATGTCGATCAATGTCCTCACTAGTACTAACAAAAAGCTTTAACAAAAGAGAGGAAGAACCACATGGAAGTATATTAGTAAAATCCAGGGTGATCTTAGAGGATCAAGTTTTGATTGTGTAGGGAGAACCCTTCAATAGAGCCATTTGTTAGACTGGTACCATCTGGTAGTAGTGTCGTGGACGAGTACATCGTTTTAGAAAGTACAAATCAACGAGGCTGCATGGTTTCCTAAGGGTAATATCTTGTTCTGTAGTTATATAAGATTATTGTTGTTGTTGATGATGTTTTGTTTATAGAGTGGGGTAGTGTTGAGAAAGGTCTAAGGGATGGAAATTTTCTTTACCTGTTACATAGACATGTAAGGGAAGAGGCGAAAATCAAAACAGAGGAAATGAATAATGAAAATAAGGAAACATAAACCAATTGATCTCTAATCCTACGTACAATGGAAGCTACTCCAAAACTCTCTTAAAGAAAAATTCAAAAAGACCAAAAACCTTAAGAAAGATGCTGAAGTCCGGGAGTCCAGGAGAAATCTGGGGACTTGTCCATCTCTCGAGTAAAATATCCATTTTCAACTCTCTCTCTCTCTCTCTCTCTCTCTCTCTTACACACACACATTGGCTCTTCTAAGCTTAATTTGCCAAGTCTTTCTGAGTTTATGAAGGTCCCATGAAACGCATATGGAACTTTAGAAGGCAGAGTGTTTTTTTAATTCATCGCCTACTCAATCTTAGAGGAGCTTTGGGTTTAAGCTCAGATCATATTTTGATTGATGACTTCTGGGGGCTGCACTCTGCACACTCCCATTGTTTTTCTTGGTCGCTGAATAATAGCCGGCTTCAAAGACGCCTTTTGGAATTTTAAATACATTGCCGATTTGTTCTCCATCATTTAACGGGTAAATGGTTTCCAACTCTCATATGTATTTAGAGATAGTTGCCTCAAGTAGAATTAATAGTACTATGGTTTCTATGCTTGCTAGCAAGGATGCTGATATTTTGGCTTAAAGAGGCACATTCTCCTTGGTGCATTGCATTTTTTTGGATTTGCGCATTTCCTGATTTATCCCTTTGTTTGTAGCTTTCTATAAAGGGCTTTCTAGCCTCCTAGCCCTTAATTTTTGGAGCGAAATTCTTCTTTCAAAAGTTGGTTGAGTTAATTTTATTGTTTTGTTATTATAGTTAATTTATCGCTTTACGCAAAGGTTGTTATGTTAACACGCAAATTTGTTGCTCACATTCCATTTGATAGATATGATTTAATGTTAATGGGTACCCTTTTTTCCTGGCTAATTCATGATGCATATTTCATACTCTTATTGTAATTTTCATAACCACAACCATGTGAACAAATTTAATGGTGAAATTGAGATGCCCATTAGCCATGCTTTTTGTCTTAGTGAATTTATTATCTTTTATGAGTCCATCAACCGTATTTTGAAACTTTTAGAAAATAAAACAAAGTTTTGGAAGCATCCCTTCTCTAATATTTTATGTTAAAAGGATAGAATGGCACTTATGGTCGCCGCTGCACTGGGCGACTGCTGTAGAGATTGATAGTTGAAGCCACTAGACTTCTTCTTATTAGCCCTATCTTGGAGTCAGAAACAATTTCCATCAAATTTGATATTCTTGACTTCTTTTTCAAGTCTATTTCTTAATTCACTAAGGCTTCGTTTGGAACCCGAAAGTACTAAAGAAAGAAAATTGAGATGAAAGAAAAATTTGAAGAAAATAAAAATAGGTTCTTAATCTAATAACCTAATTTCTACATATTTATTCAAACTCATACATTTGTTTCTTTCTATTATATAAGGATTAAAAAATTTTAAAAATATGTAAAATTTTAAGGAATTTTGATTGTATTTGATTTTCTTGTATAAGTTTCACCGTTGAACCTAACATAAGAAAATCATTTTCCTTAGCATTTTTTTTCTTTTTCTTAGTATTTTCCGGGTTCCAAACAAAGCCTAAAGGGAAATTATTGCGGTGTAAATAGGTTCGCACTCGCTTATTAAGCCTCTCCTTAGCTTATGAACATAAAAATCTCACCGTTGATTTTTTTTTTGATCACAGTAAGTTGCCATCCCAATTGTCCCAACTAAACGAGTCCTCGTTACATTTATGAAATTGGAGGAGCTTCAGCCAGTGGAAGAGTTCTCAACCACTCTCTCCAGCCCAGCTTATTTCCAAGACGCCCGGTCCAAGGAATTAGAGGGATCATTGACATCATGGATTTTCATGGATGAGAGGCAGCTGTGGTGGTCAGTCAAGCAACATCTAGAAAGGTATAACTTCTCTTAGAGTTGTATTAAGTAAAAGATTGACTAGATTCGATCGTATAACTCCGCTTGCGCAACTAACTTCCTGATTTTGCTCATCACCCGAGCAAATGAAGTCAATTAACACCTGCCCCAATGCAAATGATTATATATATATATATGATAGGCAACATAAAATATATTACAATAACAAAACGGTAAGCTAATCCATATATTAAAATTATATTCATTGACATGATTTTCCTTGATTCCCCACCTGCCTCATGTGATCTCGAAAGGATGTTCTCGAATTTCGGGATCCCGCAAAAGAATAAAACAAACTCAAGACCGGGTGGGCAGTCGTGTTCAATTGGTGTTTTTTTCTTTTCTTTTTTGTTATTTGCTTTCTGCTTGTACCGTAGGAGGGTTTCTAAATAGCCTACTATCCCTTGGTTTTCTCAGTCAGACTTTTTCTATTCCAAGAATCTAAATTCGTGTTTCCATCCTTACTCCTTGATTATTGATGATTTTCAATCCAAATCTACCATATTCTCAGAAAGCATTTCAATCCAAATATGTCATTTTGGTACAAGATAGACACATAGAGTCGCATGTATATGTCAAGTTCAATATACACCAATAATAATACACAATAATAAGTATACAAAAAAGAAGACGAAAGGTAAAGAGTCAATAAAAAAACATTACTATGGATAGAGAAAATTCAGACTCTTTCCGAGCTCAAAGCCAAGGGTTATTTAGCCTGAGACTATTCTAAGAAATGGTCCGGCTTCGACTAATCACACATGTTCTTGCTACAACAAGAAAAGTGGAAATTAGAACCCCAAGTAAAAATTGCTTCTTGTTTACTTTTCTGATTGGTCTAAATAAATGGAAAATGCATTCGCCATATCATAATATTAACTCATCGCTTCTGTATATTTTTCTCAAAATTTCGTCTCTAGTTATTAGCGCTTTCTCTATGGAGGTTGAAAGTAAATCAAAGAAGATGAATCCCCTTTTTTCAATGTCTCCAGCAAAAACTCGGCACTTTGAATCAGATCCAGAGGACAACCAAAACCCTATTTTTTCCTTCCAACAGAAGGACCTTTGAGAAAAGCCCGTTACTAACTAACACCAACGATGCAGTAGTTTTATTGCTTATAGCCTACAATTTTACCTGAAGCTCAAAATTTAAGCTCTCATAGGATGCTAACGAGGAATCTGTCTCTGCTACCAAAGCTACCGCCATGAAAGGTAAAACTATTCTCATTCACCCTCACCTATCTCTTGAGAATTTGTAACTCAAGTAGATGTTCAATGCTATTACATTCTAATAAATGAGCTATGAATATACATGCTACTCATATTTTATGTTTATTGTGTAGTTGATCTAGCTAATTCAATTGCTCTAAAGTATGTACTTGCCAACATTTCATAGAAATCAAGCAGTCAATGGAGAAAGATGTCGATGAAGTGGGAAAGATAGCACGAAATGTCGAGCAAAACTAGAAGCAATAAACAAAAGTGTATTAACTTCATCATCCAGCCCCTATCACACCAGCATGTTCTAGGGGAGACTACAGCCTGTCATGCTTGTTCCGTTGTTTCGATTCCCTTCCTCTCCCTTGTTCAGAACTTAGACTAATTAAAAGCTACTTTTCCCTGGACAGTCGGGGTGTTTCTGTATTTTTAAATGAAAATTTGCCAGTTTCTAGCACTGTCTTAAGCTGCTGTTATTGGAGCTTAATGTGAATTTGTTTTCATATCTAGAAATAGCTTTTTAGTGACCAACATATGAAGCCATATAAGAAACCTCTATCCTTTGTTTGCAGTTATTTTGTTGTTTGATTTAGTTCATACATTTTTTTTCCTTTATACTTGGAATCTGAAGGTGAGTCACCACAAGTGAGAAATGGTTCATAGGCCAACTATTGGCTATTCTGTTAATTAAATAATCAGCTTATTGCTATTGACAAACTAAGGTACGAATGATTATGGATGGCTGAGTTTCCTGATTGAGGTGATTCATTCCCAGACCGTGAGGTGGCATTGACACAGATGGCTATTTGTCGCATGTGAGTATAACTCACACTTTACTGAGGTTGTGGAGAGAAGGGTCATGACAGGTTAGCCTTGAAACTCTAAAAGACTTAAAAAACCTCAAATTAATGGTCTTTCTAGAGTTTAGGCCTCAAGGATCAAGATTCCTTCCCTTTAACTCACACTTTACTGAACCAGACCAGATGAAGAGATGAGTCTGAACCCCTCTATTAGAATTTTATTTTGTAAAATGGATATGGTTGGCTACCATAAATTTTGATACCAATGACTTCTAGACAATAGACAACCTGATAGAAACAGGAAACAGCTTAAGCAAATTTTTTCGAAGGCAATGCATCAAGAAGGAGATTTTATAGATAAGATGAGAAACTTATAGGAATATGTTACTTGTGTAACAACAGTATACAGGTCTTCCCTTTATAGCTCCATCTCCAACTGCACATAGGGGAAGCTACAAGGACAGGAAGAAGGAAGTGACAAGGACAGCAGCAGCACCAGTTTCAGAGCAGGGATCATAAGGGAGAAACAACAAATAACAACAACAATACAAAAAAGATGGATAGAAAAAGAAAATGAAGAAACAGAGAAGGATAGTAATTTCATTTTTTATGATGTTAAATTTATTCTAATGTTGATTATATTAATTGCAATAATTTTGCAAACACTGTGAGTTCCCAGCCCAATCTGCAGTCTGCACGTTCCCAATCATCCAACAATCCAATGATTTGAACTTCTGAATAGTTAACGTATCCACCAGCGGAATCAATTGCTCAAGTGCTAATTACGTGACTTTTCAGAGATGGTACAGGATTTCTGATTGAATTTTCTCTGTTGGGATGGATAGTGCCCGAAATGCATTTAATGTCGAATTAAAATATGTCTCCTGACTTGAGATGGGGTATTTTTGAGATTGCAATAAGTATTGAGTATGGTTAGTGGATAATGATCTCTGAAGATCACATGTTGAAGTATAATATTGGTAAATTTTTACTATGTTCAAATTTTGCAGGTTTGCCTGTGGTTTGCTTAGACAAGGAATGAAGCAAATAATAATCATCTGAACTGTAATAAGCACCAGATGTTAGGCATTTTAATTCCAGACCATAAAATCATAAAAGAGCATCAGATCTGATAAAGAAACAACAGCGCTAACTCATTCAAATGGAATATAAATTACATGGACCTTAAAAATAAAAATAAATAAGGCCTAGGATTTTTCTTGAAATCCTAGAAATCAACTTAGATTCTTTGTCTTTATATTGAAATGAGAAAGTGACTTGTCACCTCAAGCTCCTGAAAATTTCAAGTAATTAAAAAACATTTAGACTCTCAACTAACTAGGCTGAACTGGCGGTCCGTTTGGTCTAGTACATTTTTTATTATTAAACACTAAACTTACTAATACACCCCTAGTTTTGTCTTTGATTATTTTTATATATCTTGATTCCTAATATTTTTTCCATTTGTAGTTTTTTTTTACTTAATGTCGAACAACTTTTTCAAACTTAATAAATAGTATTACACATAAGTATTAAATTGTTTGTTTTTAAATTTGAGTTGAGTATTATTAGTTCTCCTCTTTGTTTGGTGGTGGTGTTTCTTGTTTTAGAAGAGTATTTTTTCTCGAAATATTAAACCAAATATTTTGTTGATTGAAGAGAGATTTTCAGTCATATACTCTAATAATGCCCCCGACACTTTCTCATCGCCAGTGTTTAGCTCTTTCCGACTCTCCCAATTTCTGCTTTTGTTATTTTCTTTTTTGTTAAACCAACCCTCAAATGTCAGTGTATGCGTGGTTTATTTAATCACTTTGGTGATTAGCATTCTTTTTCCTATTTTCTTCTTACTGGTTAACTTGTTACTTCTTACTCAATGTAAGTACCTAAAATGATAGCAAAAAAAACTTTGTGCCTATTTGTTTATTGTTTGTTTGTTTGTTTGTTTGTTTGTTTTTTTTTTTTTTTTTTTTTTTTTTTTTTTTCTCAAAAAACAAAGAGAATGCAGAAAAATACAAGAAGAGGATAAGATGAGCAATGTTTCATGGACGAGAACTGAGGTTCATCGGTTCATGTTTTTTGTCCACAGGTGATCCCTACTTTAGTGTCGTGTAGCTCAATCCATGACCATATCATCACAAACTTGCACAAACGGAGAAACTATGAGTTGGCCCGTGTGGTGCTCCATCTTAATGATGTTTTAACGCTCGTTTGTCCATCTGTGTAAGTTTGTGATGGTAGGGGCATGAACGATCTACGATACTAAACGTTTGGGACACCTATAGATAAAAAAAAAAAAAACTCATGGGTTAAATTGAACATACAGTTAAATTGGGATGTCAAAGAAAACCCAAAAAGAGAATAGGGAACTATTGCGGTGGTCGGGAAGATCGTTTCTTTTCTCATGGTCGGGAAAGATGTTCTTATTAATGCAATTGGCCAAGTAATTCTATCTTATTGTATGAGTGCTTTTCTACTTCCGAAGAAGCCGATGTGTGAGGAATTACAAAAAATGATGAACTCCTTTTGGTGGGATACAAATAAGGATGGTAGGAGAGGTATTCATCAAAACCGAGGGAGAAACGCTGTTATAAGAAAGAGGATGGAGGCCAGCTTCAAGCATTTGCATAGTTTTAATCTTGAACTTCAATGAACTGAGATGATTTAATCCTAATCCCCTAGTCACTGGACACTTCAAAGCTAAACATTAACCTCATGATAAGGACAAATAAAACCAGGTCAATCTGGTTTGCAGATGAGAGTGTAAATGGTAATGAAGATTATTGGCCTGTGAAGCAAATGGAGGATAGACGTTGGGAGAGTGTAAATGTGTGGATAGACCCATGGATAAAAGATAACCTTCAACATTTAAGCCTACTACACTCTAAGTATCGATGGATTGGAAGACCCTCAAAGTATCACATTGTGTTTCATCGGTCTACCATCATGAAATACTGGTTTGGTAAGAGCCTTATTTAGTGAACATGATGTGTGCTTATTGTAAGATGTTACTCCGCTTGGGACCATGGATGATAAAATAATTTGAATTTCACCAATAATCCAGAAGTGAAGCTGGGCAAAGTTGTAGAGAGTGTCAATGCAAGAATCCAAAATAAATGAAATTTTTAAACAAGATATGCAAATTAAAGGCTGGCCTTCTTCCTACTTGGGTACAATTGCTCCAAAAGAACATCACTATCCTTCTTGCTTGTTTAATGTGTTGAACTGCGGTAGAGCATTTGTGGCATATTTTCTTTGAATGTCCATTTTCTCAAAGCTTGTTGGGAGGTAGCTTAAGTTATCATCATAATTGATTTGATGGAAACAGTGGAGGACTAGTACTTTAAATTGAGCAACTACTTATAACTCATACATTGCTATCCAAAGTGACATGATTCTTTGGAGTATATAAGAATAGTAACTTATTAGGATGGCGGAGTCCTTTACCCCTAGCCAAATAGTTGCAACTTGCCTCAATGCAAGGAATGGCTTGCATAAAAGAAATTAAGATTGTAGGTCCAAACAGCTCTACTATGTTGATTAATTTAAGTATATGGAGAAGACAACCTATGGTGTCAATCAAATGCAACTGTGATGTAGCTCTTTTTGAACAAGAAGGGATCACTGGTATGAGGTGTGTGCTACTAGATAGTCAGGGTCATTTTATAGGCTGTTTCGCTTCTAAAATACATGGGGTGTTATCACCAAGAGAGGCATAAAGTGTATGGATTACATTAAGCTATTATATGGGTCATACGTTTGAATTTATCTATAGTTAGATTCGAGCTCGATGCCAAATTTGTTGTTCATTCGTTTCATTCTTCTCGTCTTGATGAATCAAAATTCGGCAGGGCCATCCAAGAGTGCCCAGTTCTTTGCCATCATGGAGTCTCTTTCTTTATTTGTTTTACTAAAAGACATTGTGACAAGGCTGCTCATGTTTTAGCTAGAGTCTTATGTTCTTGCATCTCCTTTCTATGATAGTCTTACTCCCAACTGTGTTAAGGATGTTTTGTTAGCTGATTTGCTTAATAAAGTTCTTTTTATTCAAAAAAGAAAAGAAAAAGTAGTATTAATTCTAATAACAGATACATAATAATTGCATATAAATAAGAAATCATGTTGTAGTCAACTTAATTATTTTAAAAGGATATAATAGATGTTGAGCACCCATCAAAGCCCTTTTATTTATTAAATGAATCAATTCTACAAGATTTCATTTTATTAGAATTATTGAATCCATCGTGTTATTTGGAGGTTAAAATTTTGGTTAAAAATAGAGATTTTGAAAAATGAAATTTTGGTTTATAATTTTAGAGAAATAGAATTTTGCTTTTGAAAAATTTAGAAAAAAAGATTTAAAAGTGGAATTTTTGAAAAATAGATTTTGAATTGGCATTTTCTACCAAAAGAATTTAGAAATTTTGAATTTTAGAAAAAGTATATTGGATTTACAAAATTTGAAAAAGTGAAGTTTGAATTGTGAATATTGAAAAAATGGATTTTGATTTGGGTTAAAGGGCATTTTTGCCCTTTAATTATAGCACATGTGTCAATTGAGCCGCAACTATGTTTTTTTTGTCATTTATGTCCTTCAACTATGTGCTAGTTGTCAATTTAGCCCCTCAACTTGTTTTTTATTTTTTCATTTTAATTTTTATAATTTTAAAATTAATAATTTGTCATTTTAAAAGAAAAAAAATCTAATTGTTTGATGAAGTTGGTGTATCTTTACCTTGATTTACTTGACTATAATCAATATATTAATATTTATTTACTACATTTGATTTCTAAAAATATTTTATAAAATTAAAGAAAATTTTTCGAGTATTTGATTGGGGATAAATTGATAAGCGGGCTCCATATCGAGAACAAAAATGACAAAAAAAATAATAGTTGAGAGGGTAAATTGATAACTGAACAATAATTGAGGGGCAAAAATAACTTTTAACCCTTTTGAATTTTTGAATTTGGAATTTGAATTTTTAAAATTAGAAATTCCAATTTTTGAAATTTGGAATTGAGGATTTGTATTTTGAAAATTGGGGCTTTAATTGGAAATTAAGTAAAATGGTTAATTTATTAATACAATAAAACCTTAAACCAAACAAGTTTATGTTAAATCGCGTATCTTTAGTATCAAAGGTTCTGCGATGATCTTAAAGTTTATTAAACATTTTATCAAACATTTTCTTCTTTTTATCGAATATTTTTAAATCATTGTATTTGAGGTCCCAATTTTTTGAATAAATTGAAACGGACCCATAACACCCAACTTCTTGAGAAAAAAAAGAAGAGCGTTTTACTTGCGGAGTTCTTTGAGTTGTAGGTGGTGTGGCCTCACAACACTCCTACTACCCGACATAATAATATTCACATTAATACTAACTTCAATAATTCTCCCTATACAAACCCCTTCTTCACATATATAACAAACCTCTTAAGCGTCCTCTTCGTCATTAGCATTTATAAGCGCTTGAGATCTGAGTATAATGGCCCGATCAAACTGAATTATTGAATAGTATCTGGTAGTCATTAATTACAACAGTGACTTTAAAAAAAATCAATACCATAATTCTTATTTCTGACGATTTCTAAATATTTTGAAACTTTTAAGTTTAATGCTCGTAATTCTTGCGGTTTTATACATAATAGTAATTGGGTGGAAATTGGAGATGAAGAAGTATTATCTAACACCTTCTGTCTTGTTTGGCATCGGCAGGTTCACATGATCATGATTCACATTTCTCTCTCTTAATTCTTAAATTAGGTTGCTCACATTCTAGCTAGTCTCCCTCTACTTGATATGATAACATTTATTACATCTCATTTCCCTAAATAGTGTCCTACCAAACCCTTATTAAATTATAATGTTCGATTTACTTATATATATATATATATATATATATATAACACAAAAAAATAATTGGACTTTGATTCAATGAATTTAAGAAAATAATCTTTGTGAAATTTATTTAAGGTATTAAGAAAATATTGTGGGTAATCTACGCACTTTTGAGACGAGTTGAGGCCACCAACTATTAATGGGCTGACAACCACCGAGGCCACTTATCAATGTATTGTATACCTTCAAAAGGTTTGGGGATAAATTAATGGACTACATGATAGAGATAAGGGGATGTAAGAGGTAGAGAGAGTTGAAATAAAAATAAAAATATATTAATAATTTTTTTTTTATGATGTTTTCATAAAACATATCTTAATTGTTTATGATAATTTTTACTTATTTTTAAAGTTATGTTAGAAAAGTAAAAAGATATTAAATGATTAAAATAATAAAGTATAACAAATTAAAATGGGTCTTCTCACTTGTATTCACCAATTTAATAGTTTTAAGGCTAATTGCTATATTTTCATAGGACTTTTATTAAATATGAGGCACATCATACCATGAAACATAATTCCCCTTTTTGGTTTTACATCTATTCATTTTGCATTAAAAAGTTTTAGTATTTATAATGGACATCCATTATTCTTGTCCTGTTACCACTTGAGCTAGATTTCAAGGCAAATTAAACGCCTTCTTAAAAAGTGGAGTTTTGAGAATAATTTCCTTGAAATATATATATATATATATTAAAAATCATAATTTTTCCTTGAAAATAATTTCCATTCTAATATGTATTTACCTTCAAGTCATAAAATTCTTGAGACTCTCATCCCTATGTCCTGTTTTGTTTGTGGTAAACATTTTACCACTTGAGATAGGGGTGATGGATAACTATAATTTTAAGTTTAAAGTTAAAAAAACTAGGGTTTGTAACTATAGTATTAATACCCAAAAAAAAAATTATCATTGTTTCGTTTGATACTTAAACTTTAATTTTTTTAAATGAATTATTTTTTATATTATATTTATGGTTAAGAATATATAAGTTATTTAAAAAATTTATATGATTATCTTAAAATAATAATATATGAGATTCAATCATTATTAATTTAATTTAATGTTTCTATCAAAATTTTATATACCATGATGTGCCTTTTTAGCTTCTTAGGTTAAAAAAAGAAGAGAAAACATGAGGGAAACTCTCTACTTTCCACTCTCCACTCTCCACTCTCAGTCGCCTAGCTGCCTGCTTTTCTCCCATTCATGCTCCACTGCACCACGGATCGTTCGGCCGCCGGTCTCCCAGAAAGTCTAGGGTTAGAAATCCAAGAAACTCCACTCACTATCGCTGGCATCGGCTAGGATTACCAAAACTGGTTCATCTTGGTAGAATGTGAAAAAGTTTTGATTTTTAGTTATTTTGATGAGGAATCTCAGATTTCTCTTACAAAGAGAAGTTAATTTTGTTGTTGTAATAGGTAGAAATGGAGTAGAATACACTGAATCGGCTTTTTCTTCTCTAAGAAGACTAGTCGACTCTGAATCTCAGCAAAACATCGGACTGGCCGAGTTTTGAACCCTGCAGTCCTGACTCAACTCAAATACTCTTCTCCTATCCATTTCTTGAGCTCCCTTCTTTTAGTTTCTTCTTATTGCTGCTTTGTTTCCTTCCCTTCTGTTTTTCAACAAAACCAAATTCCAAAAAACCCCTCCAGTTCTCGTTTTTTGGTCACACTGCATCAAATTATAAGCTTTTCCCTTCTGTTGTTTCTCATTTCCCTCCTGTTTTCCAACAAAACCAAATTCCAAAAAAAAAAAAAAAAAAAACCCATATGTTCTCGTTTTGGTCACACAGCATCAATTGTTGCTGACTTTTCCTACTTCCCAATTGTTTTCCCAAATCCAAATCCAAGTAACAGAGATCGTTTGTGCCGTTGCTGGGAAAGTTTCAGAATAGCAGTTTGCCCCTATTGGACGCCAGCTCGGTTATCTGTTTTGCTACCGCATCCAAGCTGAAAAACTTCGCAACCAAGTTCAGACGCTGAGGACGGCGAGGAATGATCAGCAAATAACTGTTGATGAAGCCACCAGAAAAGGGGATGAAATCAGACCAGCTGTTCGAGTGAAAAACGAGATCGGGTGATCGAATCACCAGGGGAGGCAGAGGCATTTGTATTATTGATGAGGGATGATCAAAGCATGAACTGTTTGAATGGGTGGTGTCTAATCATCTCAAGTTATCAGCTTGGCAGAGAAGCATACAAGAAAGGCGCAGGTTATTGTTGGGATCCAAACAGCTGAGAAATTTCCTAATGGAGATTTGTGCAGTGTCCCTCCATGAGATACAACGTTTATAGATGTATCTGGTTTGAGACTCGAAAAGATGAAGAGGGATTGCCAAAATTCAGCAAAAAACTGCAGAAATGTTAGGCTTCCAATTTAAGGGGAAGGATGAATCCACAAGAGCAGATGAACTGAAGCAGAGACTGCAGAAAGAGAAGGAACAGGAGAAAGACAAGGATCAGAAGAAAGAAAAGATCCTTATTATCTTGGATGACATTTGGAAAAAAATAATTTGGAGAAAGTTGGAATTCCTTTCAAAGATGATCAGACAACATGCAAACTAATGTTGGTTTCTAGAGACGCAAACCTATTATGCAAAGACATGGGCGCACAAAAATGTTTTCCAATTCAACCTTTACAAAGAGAAGAAGCTTGGCATTTACTCAAGAACATAGCAGGTGATTCTGTGGAGTGCTCTTCAAGAAGCGGTTTGTGCAAGAGAGAAGTCTATTGCTATGATCATTTCCCGTCACTATCAGCCCCTTGCTTGGGCCAAATGGTGCCGATGGCTTCCACGCATTGTTGCCCCAATAGCTCAGATTCATGATTTTTACATGGAGTCTTCCACTTTGAGAGCTCTGTCATTCCATTTATTGGTCGAATTGCCCCATCAGATACTTACTGCATTTGGAAAGTTGGTCCAATCTTCGTGCTGCTATGACACTTGCTGGCTTTGATGGCTTCCGCATTCGACGGCCAGACCAAACATTTCTCTTTCTTGGGGAGGGCTATTCTTCAGACGATGGTAATGCATCTTTGGCTCCTGGTTCCTTGACTGTTCTTGCTCATAAGGAGAAAGAAATCACAAATGCTTTGGAGGGGGCTGGTGCTCAACCAACTGAAGCAGAAGTTGCTCATGAAGTGATGTCTCAAACTAATATATATAGGCCAGGAATTGATGTTACACAGGCCGATGAAAGGATAGCAAATGGTGGTGACAATGATGACTATGAAGATGTATTGACAGCTGAAGAGAGGATGCAATTGGATTCTGCTCTTCGTATGGGCAACTCAGATGGTGTCTGTGAAGATGAGGACCGCCATGTCCATGACTCCCAAGAACATGGTTCAGGTGGTTCTTTTGAAAATTGTGAATCCAATGGCATTGTTAAGGAGAAGAAAAGTTGGTTTGGATGGAACAAGAAAGGATAAAAAAATGGAAGTGATGATCCTGAGGATTCAAAGATTATGAAGAAGTTCTCAAAGTTGGCCCCAGAAAGTAGCAGCCAGAGGACGGTTGATAGTCAAAAACCATCTTTTGAGTTTTCTAGGGAGGATATGGGGGAAGCTAAGAAGGGAAAAGATAAAAGCAATAAGAAGAAAAAGAAGAAGGGTGTAAGTGGTGACTCTAAACATGAAAGCGAGTATAAGAAAGGTCTGCGACCTGTCTTGTGGTTTGACATAGATTTTCCTTTGAAAACTGAAGAGCTATTGCCTTTACTTGACATCTTAGCCAACAAAGTCAAGGCTGTTAGGAGGCTCAAGGAACTTTTAACTGCTAAACTACCACATGGCACATTTCCTGTCAAGGTACTCTGGAATACTGTCTTGAACTCTTCATTTTTGTGGTACTGTTATTCCAATCTTTTCTCCCATATGTTTGCCCCCATTTTTTTACTTTGGCAAATTCTTTGGACATCTTTTATCAGTATTGTGGTGATCACCTAACTTAGTTTCTTCATTATAAATTGTTTTTATCTTTCAAACCTAAAGCCTGCAAAGCTGCTTTCAGTTTATATTTCTCTATTTCCGTTGGAATGTAGGATCCAAGAAACACTTTAGTATTGGTTTATTATCTCATCTGCTGTTTGTAGTTATATTTTCTGACACAAAAAACTTTGAACTTTGGTCTTGGATATTGTTTAGAATACACAAGATATTCATGGGTACCTCTCTTTACTGTTGCAATAAATTTAAACTTTTCTCTTCCCATAGTGGTGTTGGAGGTCCCCCATGAATGAGCGGAAGGCCATATGGACTTTTGTTGTGGGATTACACTTTTTTTTTTCTGTATTTTATATACAAGAAAAAAGAAATAATAAAGAAAATCCACATTCTATAAGGGATCGTAAGTAGTTGGCTAGCGGATCTTTCAATAAATGCATTTATTAGAAAATGGTTAGCCACCATTTAAGCGTCTGTCCAAGCCATCCACATCACCCGGATTGACAATATGATGCTTGTAGTTATGTCCATGGTATCTTTATCTTCTTTCCATAAACATGATTATATTTTTCTTTGTATGAATTGTTTGAAATGAGTAAATGCCATTAGAAACACACTTTGAAGCGAGTTCTTAAAATTACCTGTCTTCAAACTCGGTGGAAATGGTGATTAAACATGCCTGGTAGTCAAGTTCTTCAGAATTACCGCATCTAAATTCCTTCAATATGGAGAGTTCTAACATGTCTACTCTTTGCATTTAATTTGTCTGGCTTATCTGGCCCGATTTTGGAGTATAAAGTAATTATGATATTATTATTTAAATAAACATATTAGGAATCAAACGAAGCACATACAAATGTGGTTGCTACTAACACAACTACAACTATGTAAGTTCAGTATATTGGATGAAGTTAAGTTAGGCCAGAACGATGGAGTTGCAGTCATTGTTGTAACTCATTGTGATTTGCGGTTGCATTTTAATTAAACCTTGCTTCTTTTTGACCAATGATTAGTATGAGGCTTTTAATTGTAAATACTCTGAAACTTTGATAGGTGATATAGATTAGATATACCTATGTATATAATACTTATGTACATTACATAAACACAATTTACTAATGTGTTCTTCTGTGGTGGTATCCTATTATCGTTGGGCTTCTAGTGCCTTATTAATACTTTGTAAATTTCATGCATCATAGCTTTGATATAAGCCCTGTGCTTCTTCTTTGCTACTAGTGCCTATCCTTTGCTCAGTTGTTTCACTTGCTTTTGCTACTATCATTCTTGCATCATTATGACCAGTGGAACCAATAGCTATAAGCTAATATATTTATGTCTGGAGTACTACTAAGTGACACTTATCACTAATTTTATCATCATCACAATGATCAGGCTTCTGATATCTTTTTAGGAATTAAATGGAACTAAAACTCCCAATGAGGAAAGTACATTTGGTAACATGCTTGTATACGAGGATCTTAGGGCTTGATAGCATTACTACTCTCGATCTTGAATGTAATAGTTGGCTATAATAGATGGAGACCTGTTGAAGCATGACAACGGTTGACCCAATGATAAAAATTATTGTCAAATGTTGATCATAACAATACCCATAATCGATCCAATGTCCTCGGCAGGTACTAACCAAAGCTTTAACAAAAGAGAGGAGAAGAACACATGAAATTATATTAGGAAAATCGGGTGATTTTAGGGGATCCAAGTTTTGATTGTGTAGGGTGAACCTTGAATAAGACATCTGTTAGACTGTCATACGTCGATAGTGTCATGGGCCAGGTACGTCATTTGAAAGTATAAATCAACGAATTTGCATGCTTCCCAAGGTTGATATCTAAAAGGTGTTCTATAAGTTTATTAAGACTGTCATTATTATTATTGTTGTTATTTTGATAGCAGATTATACGATGATGATGATGATGGTGGTGGTGTCATACTCACGATTGAGTGAGTTTAGCGGTAGCTTGATTGCATTTATTAATTGCATTCTTTGCTTGCAAAATTAGCTAGCCCATATATGGGGTCCTTTTTTTATCTTTATTCTAAATCTTTTCCTCAAACAGTCTACTTTTGTTCCTCTAGTTAGTTTTTATTCCACCAAGTTGTAATTTGGAGCAAAAAGAGAGAAGCAAATGTGAGGGATGGAAATTGATTGGAGGGGTGCCAAAACATTTGAAATTAGAACATGTGGAAGTTTCAGCAACGTTTTTCAAATGAAAGATGTGGATTGTGCGAGAGGATATTTGTGTGGCGGGTTAGGATTGACCCAATAACAAATAATCGGGATGGCCAGTTATACTTACCATGCCATATTCCTTGCCAATATCCTCTATTACTTAAATCACCGGCCATCAATCATAATCTTAGTAAAAAGAGCTTTAACACATGATTAACATTGATACCTCTAACATCATTTTTTTCCATATAAATTACAATAAATCTAGATCAAGCCAAACCTAAGTCTATTGTCGAGGACCCAATTTTGTGCAACAGTGGTTCCTTTTTTTTTTCTTCCTTAAAAGAGGAAGGGGAATGCATGGGAGCATGTCCAAACATGTAGCTCAAAATGAAAACTAAGCAGACTAAATAAGGTAAAGTTGTAAAATTGTTATGTTGTTTATATAGTGGGGTAGTGTTGAGAGAAAGGTCCAAGGGATGGAAATTTTCTTTACCTGTTACAGAGACACGTAAGGGAAGAGGCGAAAATCAAAACTCTATTAAAGAAAAATTCAAAAAGACTAAAACCTTGAGAAAATCTTAGGAGTCTAGGAGAAATCTGGGGACTTGTCCATCTCTCGGGTAAAATATCCATTTTCAACTCTCTCCCTCACACACACACACACATTGTCTCTTCTAAGCTTAATTTGCCAAGTCTTTTGAGTATATGAAGGTCCCATGAAACGCATATGGAACTTTATCCCTTTGTTACTAACTACATAAAGAACACAGCCTCACAGCCACTTAATTTTTTTAGACAGCTCTTCTTTCAAAAGTTGGTTGAGTTAATTTTATTGTTTGTTATTATAGTTAATTTATCATTTTTCGTGTATTGTTGTTATTTATATTGCTTTGTCATTCCATTTGATTGATATGTTTTAATGTTAATGGGATAATCATTAGTTATGGGTACTTTTTTCCGGCTGGTCGCTGATGCATATTTAAATACTGCTATTGTATTTCATTCTACTTAACCATGTGAACAAATTTAATGGTAAAATTGAGATGCCCATTGCATACAGTTTTTTAAGTTGTTATTTTTTTAGATCTACCTTTTGACCTTGCAGTTCCATTAATCCGTCATAAATTTATTTTCTTTTATGAGTCCATTACTCAGTGTATTTTGAAAACTTCTTAGAAAAATAAAACAGAGTTTGGAAAGCTTCCCTTCTCTAATATTTTATGTTAAAGGATAGAATGATGACTTGTGGCCGTTGCTTGCAAATTGGGTTAATTTTTTTAGAGGATTTGGATAGTTGAAGCACTAGAGAGGAAAATTTTCCATCAAATTTGATATTCTTGACTTCTTGTCAAATCTATTTCTTGATTCCGTAAGGCTTTGTTTGGGCGAAGTCTTAGGGAAAAGAAAATGAGAGGAAAAATTGAAGAAAGAAAATTGAAATAAAAATAAGGTTCAAAACTTAATAAACTAATTTTGCGTAATTATTCAAGCTACGTATTATTTGTTCTTTTATTATATAAGGATTAAAAAATTAAAAATGTAAAATTTTGAGAATTTTGATTGTATTTGATTTTGTTTTATAATTTCTACCGTTGAAGACCGAAACATAAGAAAATCATTTTTAACAGCATGTTTTTCACTTTTCTATTATTTTTCGGGTTAAATCAGCGCAAGGGAAATTATTTTACGGTAAAATAGGTTCGGTGTTGTATTGAACCTCTTATAGCATATGAACATAAAATCTCATTTGTTGATTTTTTCTTGTTGTAGGGTTTGCCATACCAATTGTCCCGACTAATACGAGTCCTAGTTTGTCTGGTAGAACTTAAAAAAAAAAGTAATAAACTAATTCTACAAAATTTATTCAAACTTTTATTATTTGTTTTAACTCTGATATATAAGGATTAAAAAAAGAATTAAAATATGTAAAATTTTAAGAATTTTGATTTAATATTTGATTTTCTTTTATAATGTACATGTGAAGCCAGCGTAAGAAAATAATTTTTAACAGCGTTTTTTAACTCCCTAGTATTTTATGGTTTCAAACAGAGCCTAAAGAGAAATTATTGCAGGTAAAATAAGGTTCAGACTATTGTATTAAGCCTCTTAGCTTTTGAGCATAAAATCTCAACCTGTTTGATTTTTTTTTTTTACTGTTGCAAGTTGCCATCCCGATTGTCCCAACCATACGAGTCCTCGTTAAATTTATGAAATTCGAGGAGCTTCAGCCAATGGAACCCCTCTCTCCAGCCCAGCTCATTTCCAAGACGCCCAGTCTAAGGAATAAGAGGGATCATCGACATCATGGATTCATGGATTAGAGACAGCTGTGGTGGTCAGTCAAGCGACATCTAGAAAGGTATAATTTCTCTTAGATTTGTATTAAGTAAAAGATTGACTAGATTCGTTCGTCTGGAAAACAAGAAAAATGTAACAGTAGAAACTGATAATGTTTGCATAATAAATTAGTAGAAACTGAAGATTGTAAATCTCTTGAGTGACAAGCAAGTGAGATATCATATCTTTTTCAATGAAAGAAATCATAACAAATTCAGTGCAAGAATCTGATCTCTTTCCACTAAAGGATTTCTGGTGGGACCAATGATTTGGGAAAGAAGATAATTAAATATGACATATCTCGTGTAAACATACTGTTGCTCTAGCGTGTACCTAAAGCTAAGAGCACAACCTTGTTTGGAAAGGGAAAGTGGAGGGGGGCAATAACATATAACTCATACATATGTTGTCAAAAAAAAAAAAAAAAAAACTCATAGAGGTACTCATACTTTGGAGGGGACAAAGAAGCAAGAAGATACCCTTGTTTTCTTTTTTCCATCTCACTTACCAATACACCCCTGGTTTTGTCTTTGATCATTTTTATATATTCAGATTTCATAATATTGTTTAAGGTGTAGTTTGTTTTTTTTTTTTACTCAATACTAGATAGAACATTTTTTCAACTGAATCCCATCACACATGGGATGGCCCATGATTAAAGATAAAGGAAATCTTGACTTTGGTGGGATGGTGTGTCTATTATTTGTTTGCTAAGTGCTTTCAGCTCCATCGGGAGGAATCAAACTCAACTTTTTAGTTTTTGTGTGTGTGTGTGTCTGTGTTGGCTTTTGGCCAGTTAGCTCTTCGCTCCTTATAATCACTTTATTTCCTAAAACTAATCGTATCAAAACATATATACCCAATATAATAGCTGTTAAGTAAATTTCTGACAGGTGTGATGAATGATTGTTTGTTTGAGGGGGACGATCCCATTGTTTATGGGTTTGCACATTTTCTATTGATTTACTCCTAGCCCCTTTAATTTAGAAAAGCTCTTACTTTCAAATTTGGTTGGAGTTAATTTTATTTTTTGTTATTATAGTTAATTTATAAATTTTTCTTATGTAGTGTAGTTATTTTATATTGCTCTCTGTTATTTCAATTATTAGATATGTTTTAATGTTAATGGATAATAGTGGTTATGGGTACTTTTTCTGGTGATCATGTCGTATTTAAATGCTCTTTACTTGTGCTTAATTTTAAATTCTGCCTTGTGAAACAAATTTAATGGTAAAATTGAGATGCCCATTGCATACAGTTTTTTAAGTTGTTATTTTTTTAGATCTACCTTTTGTTCTTGCAGTTCCATTAATCTGTCATAAATTTATTATCTTTTATGAGTTCGTCAATCAGGGTATTTTGAAAACTTCTTAGAAAAATAAAACAAAGTTTTGGAAGCATCCATTTTCTAATATTTTATATTAAAAGATAGAACGATAACTTATGGTTGTTGCTTGCAAATTGGGTTTGTAGTAGAGGAATAGTATTTTTCTTTTATCCTTTTTGAGCAATAATTGAAGGGAAAAAAATGACCTTTTAACCCATTTGATTAGGAATCGAATGCTCCCAATGAAAAGTTTCATACTTTTTCACATCACATGGGATGGCCCACGATTAAAGATAAAGCAAACCTTGACTTTGGTGGGATAGATTGGTAATCTATTATTGCTTGCTTAGTGCTTTGCTTCATAGGGAGAGATCAAACTTTTCTTTTCTAAGAGCCCTATTATTCTCATGTTGGTTGAGTGCAACAGCAGTGATGAGTGATTGTTTTTTCTTTGTATGTTTTTTTTTCTTTCTTTCTCTTTTTCTGTTTTCAATAATGGAAAGTAGATATACATTAGTGCATGTAAACTATTGATGATGATGACCTATGCCGACTGGCATCCTCTTTTTGGATGGCCTTCATATATATAGTGACAACTTTACAATTATAAATATTCTTTGCTTAGTTAGAAGGTTGGGTAGGAGGAGGACTCATCAAGAAACATAATATGAGCAACGAGGGGAAAATTTAAATTCATATGTTGATCTCTCTCTTTTGTTTTGGTTTGTTTATTTATTTCTTATCAACCTAGCTTTCTTAATCCATCTCCGTTCTTCATTTAAAAACAGAAAAAAAAAAAAAAACACCAAAATAGGTTTATGAATGATAAAATAGATTTTCTTTAATAAATATTATTGATTTTTTAAAATAAATATATATTTTTTAGGTTTAACATTTAAAAAATTGAAAAGGTAACGAAAGTTATGTATATTTAAGTTTTGCATGAGTTGCCTTTTCATTTGTATCACTTTTGAGTTGTCAAACACCAGCGTATTAAGAAGTTAACGTAATTTTAAATTAAAATTTGAATTTGGATGTAAAAATCCAGTTCCCGCTCATCTACATTTTTTTGAAAAATAAATCTGCTAATTCTGATGTAATAAAAATTTGTATTTCTTGCGGGATTAGTCGGGGCCTTTTCATAACTTTATGTCGTTAATACATTTAAGCGTTGGAATGCTCTTTATGTAGATTTGTGTTTAAACGGGTGAATGTTATATCGTATGGCCTACTTGCTGATGGCGGGTTTAAATACGTTTATATCTTGTGAACTTTCATCTTGTATTTTTCTTTACCCTTTATGTTTTTTAGTAAGGTAATAATAACCTCACCATTGTGAAAATACAACAACTTCTAGCATATATAACCATTATTTTTTAGCTAAATTTTTTTATTATTATGTTAAAGTCATACAAAATTAATTTATTGAATGCTAATAAATTTAATAACAATTATTAAATTTAAATAGAACTAATAGAAAGGTATCATTTTGATACACTGTTATTTTTATAGTTTTTTTAAACAAAAAATATAAATGATTTTTAATTATATTTTTATTTTTTGAAATATAAAAAATAAAAATTGAAATATATAATTAAATAATAAAGGAAACTTAATTTAAGTTTCATTTAAAATTTTTTTTTTTTGGTAGAAGTAGAACTCATATTTTAAGTTTAGCAAATAAGAACTTAAAAGCTTTGTGAGTTGGGTGATAATTTTGTACTTTAATTTTTTAAATTTAAAAATAAAAAGCATTATATGTTTAATGGTGATTTTATTTCCAAATTTAAAATAAAAATAGAAAAATATGATTTGAAGAATTATTTTTAAAATTATGAAATGAATTGTGACTAAATGATTGAATCCGTTGTAAATAAAAGAAAGTATGAAAATAAATTGAGAGAAAGAATGCAACAAGGAATGTCACATATGGGTCCCACCTCAAAGACCCATAGTACATCAATTAAAGTTAAGACTCATTATTTATGGAGCCCACACACCCTCCATCACAAAAACCTGTTTTTGAAAAATGTAAAAATGCCCATCAAAATTAACTCTAAAAAAAAGAACCTCCCCATATGAACCATATATTTTATTGATGCTTCTAACTTTGTCCAGCAAATTTTTTAATGTCACAATTACAAAAGATAAAAGATAAAGATTACAATCATCTTATTTTAAAATTATATAAAAAAAATTAAATGATCAATAATGGAATCTTTAGAAGGAAATAAAATTAAAATGAAGATACAACTCATTCTTAGTTAATAATCCTTGGGGTGGAATCTTGAATGAAAATTAAATTAATCATACACATGTAACAGCTTGAGTCACAGAGGGTGTATAGTATGTGCGTCGTAGAATCGCGTATGGTAATAAAGATTTTCTTAGTATTTAAGTGGGTATAGTATTTTTGAAAGTTGTTTTTAAGGATGAAATTGTAAAGTTTTTAAAAAATTGTGGCACTTGTGTAATTAAGGAAAGTGGAGGGGTGAAAGTATAAATTATGAAATTTAAGAAAGAAAGCGCAAAAATTACGAATGCAAGATGATGAAGCAGTTACGTAGATTAAATTAAATGCTCGTGATCTAGTGACGAGAAAGAAGTTTCGTCGAATTAAGGGAGCAGGTCATTTTAGGGAATTTAGGTGATAAATTGGAGTGTTTTAAGGGATGAGGTACTACGAAAATGCTTGGAAGTCGAAATGGGCTTGAGTTAAATTTCATTTTAAAATAATTGAATTGAAAAGAAATAAAAATTTTCGGAATGGCTTAATGGCCGAATGAGGGTAATACTATAAATTATGTATTCAAATAATAATAATAATAAATAAATAAATAAATAAAAACAAAACAAAACATAAAAGTCAAAAAGAGGAGGAACAAACGGACAGGACGTGAGAAAGAGGCGTGGAAGGATTTTATTTTATTTTCTTAACTTTTTGTTCTTTTCTTAACCCAGATTTATGGAAATCGGGATCGTAGATTTTTAGCCGAGACGGAAAATGAGGATTGTGCTACGCGATGGAAATTTGCGATGTAAGTACCCGAAAATTTTCGCGTTTACGTCGGCTTGAGGTAGAAAATTTTTCTCTTTGTGTTTTAGCTGGTATGTAATGGTTTGAGCTTCTTGGTAGTAAATTTGATCCGGAATTTTACTTGAAATGAGTTTAGGAATTTTTAGGAATTTTTGGGACTCTTTTCAGACGGTCGGGCGAATTTCGGGGTTGTTTCGGAGACGGGTTCGAGTTGAAATTTCGGGATTTTATTTAGGCAGTCCCAGGGCCTTAATTTTGGAAATGTTTTTGGGTGTTTTTAAGAAGTATGAAAGTCTACTTGAGTCTAGAAAATTTGTATATGCACATCAAAGCTGCATTTGGGGCAGCGTATTTTTAAAAAAATTTAATTGTGCCTTATAGAGTGTCTGGAAGTGTTGGTTGTCTTGTGTGTGTGTTCAGCTCTTGTCGAATGTGTGAGATCGCGGAGGCGGGAGAAATTGTGAAGTCGTGCTCAATTATTTATGCTTAGGAGAGGTGAGTGTTCTAAACTACATTTTTAAATCTTGAGTGTGTATTATTTCGGAAGGTGAGGTGTTACAGCTCTTATTTTTAAAAATCTTGGTGTTGTTATAAATCCCTCATTTACACTAGTATGTAATTGTTTTAAAGTATTAAATCATATTTCAAACCAATGATGATTTTTTGATTATAAACCATATTTGAAAGCAATGACAAACAATTGTGATTTAGAAAGCAGCCAACAGCGATGGTTTTGAATTATCAATATATTTCAAACGAAAGCAATGGTTTGAATTATCAAACCATATTTCAGTAAACAATGGTTTTGAATTGTTAAACCACATGTTTCAAGCAAGCAAAGTATGTTTTATAAAACGGAATTACTTGGCATCCCGCACAGTTTTAGCGAACGCTGCGATCGGTCGTGCGTCTTGGCGGTGGTGTTAGAACGTCGTTTAAATCGATTTTTAGATTTGCGTGGTCGGCAAACTTAGTTCTTAAAGTAAAAGCTGGCATTTGAAGGGAGATCGTAAACGCGTCTTTGGAGTAAGAATATAGGGTTAAATGTAGTAGATTATGGTGACGTAGATCAAGGTATTTATGTATTTCTGGGAAGGAGTGATGTGGACAGGCCCTTCCGCCTAGGTGATCGGACCCCGAGTCCTTCCACGGCGCAGTTGGCTTGGGAAGCTCAGTGTTTCTTAGAGATGCAATAACCCGAAGAAAGACACCAGTGGTTGATCTTGATTTATAAGCATTTTCATACGTTTTTAAAATCCAGCCCAGCTGGTAAGCAAGCAAGCGTTTAATGAAAAGTTTTTATAAAGCTTTTTTAAAACAAGCGTCAGCCCGGAGCTCCAGCGTTTATAAGAAAGTTTTATAAACTTTTAAAGCAAAGCAAACAAGCGGTTTATGAAAAGTTTTATAAACTTTTAAGCCAAAGCAAGCAAGAATTTTATGAAAAGTTTTTAGAAACTTTTAAAAACAGCGGTCGAGCGCTGAGGAACAAACGCGTTTATGAAATGTTTTTATAAACTTTTAAAGCAAAGCAAGCGAGCAGTTTTCGAAAAGTTTAGAAACTTTATAGTAGCAACGGGTTTAAAATGCATAAAATATAGTTTTCTGGGTTTTTGAGATATTTTGAGAAAAGCGAAGCATTTTACTCATGCCTGCTTCATTTACGAACTCATTTAGCTCTGTTATTTCTGTTTTAAAAATATTTTCAGTACGGAGTACACTTGGGATCTTGGAGGCGTTTAGTATTCTCCTCACTTCTAGTATAGTGTAGTATTAAATAATTTGTGTAAGGAAATACTTTGAATTTGTACAGTTGAGCATATGTATGTATATAGTTGTGTTTTGTGAAAATGTGATGAGCCTGAGGCTCTTTGGTGTGTTGGTTGCTGTATTTTGAAAAGTGTAAACTGTATATATAGGTTTTGGGATATGTATCGATGTATCACGGTATTATCTTTGTCGAAATTTTATAAAATCGTGAGTTTAGAAAAGAAAAAATTTTATCTGCAGCGGGTTTCCAGTAAGCAATAGCATTTTTCTTATGAGAGGATTCTACAGTGGTTAGGAAGTGCTTGGTAAGGTTTTACGTGGGGTGGTCGGCAATACTATAAGCTAGTAGGGGTGGGGGTGTGACAATACAACTCATTCTTGGTTTTTGAAAGTCGATTCTTACATGTGATTAAATTAAGATCATTTTCAATAAGCCATCACATGTGAGAAACTAATATTCTTCTTTATAAATCCCTATATGGGAATAAGATAGTTTTCGTATTTACCAAAAGTATGGATGTTTTTTTTTTTTTTTTTGAAAGCCTAAAATATGGTTCTTAGTGAATATACATGATTTCACAAATATTGGAACGTTAAGATTAGCGGGAGTCTTTATGATTGATTTTTCCTTATTTTTTGTTGTTTTTTTTATTATAAAAAAAGTGAATACTGTTTTTTTACGATTAAATACTTTAATGAAAAAAAGAAGGGCACATGGGTGGGGCGAGGGCATCAATGGGACAAACTAATTTATTGGCATTCGTCCTCACATGTACAATGATGCTGTCGAGGAAAGTGAAGGAAACATCATAATTTTTTTTTTCTTTTATAAACATGATTCAAAGTCATAGTAATCCCTCTTAATGTATTGACTTGATATCGATCTTTACATAAATTAAAATAAACAAAAAGCTTAAAAAATTATAAATTATTAGAAAATACATGTAATTAAATAAGTTAAAAATTAATAAAATAAAATTTATTTTATATTTAATATTATTTATTTTCTTCCATTTTTTCTCTTTAAGGTTTCGTTTGGAACCCAAAAAATATTAACAAAATAAAATAGAAAGGAAATTATATAATAAAAGTGGAAGGAAAGAAAATTTGAAGCAAAATAAATCAAACTTAATAACTTAATTCTATATGTTTATTCAAACTCATTTATATTGTTTCTCTATTATATAAAGACTAAAAAATTTTAAAATGTGTAAAAGTTTGAGAACTTTTGATTATATATATAACTGTTATTTTGTTATATAGTGGGGTAGTTTTGAGAGAAAGGTCCAAGGGATGAAAATTTTCTCTACCTGTTACAGAGACATGTAAGGGAAGAGGTGAAAATCAAAACAGAGGAAATGAATAATGAAAATAAAGAAACATAAACCAGTTGATCTATAATCTTACATACGCGAAAGCTACTCCAAAATTCTCTTACAGAAAAATTCAAAAAGACCAAAAGCAGAAAAATACTGCCAAGAAGTTCAGGATAAATCTAGGGACTTGTCCATCTCTTGAGTAAAATATCCCATGAATAATCTAAAAAAAAAAAGGTTAATAAATAAAATAAATGAATATTTCATTAGCAGAAACCTCATAACAATCAATGAAACAAATGAATAATTATTAATAATAAATCTATTGTCCTTTGGTATTCATCCCTAGCTGATCAGCTTGACTGAAGCTGAAGCTGGTATCGAATACATGGATTAAATTAAGACAGTTTTGTACAACCATTTTCTCTTTCTTTTTTTCTTGGGTGTATGGTGGATGGGGGATGGTTTTAGATGCCACCTCACTTGTGCTGAAACCCTTCTTCACTTGAAACATTGAGCTGCCTCCTCTTTTTCACATATGTTTTTATGGAAAATAAGGTTGCATATCGTTAAATCATAAAGTATCTTACAGACTTAAAATATGGAGAGCATTAAACTGGATTTATAAAGACACATTTGACATAAGGTGCTGACACCCCATGGGTCCGTTGACTAAATCAACGTAAAATTCCGGTGGATGTCGGGTTACGTTCCACTTTAGAAAATCGGGCGATGCCGGCTGTACGGGAGCACCCCAGCGATACCTGCGTATCGCAATAAAGCAGTCCAGTATATCTGATATATATCGTCGGCGCTTGGGCTGCACAAAGCGGTACTCAATGTACATACTGACTATGAAACCAACTATATCTACGATAGTTCACAAAGAGTTAATATTTTACTCTTAAACAATACATATATTAAACTTAAAGGATTACAGCCATGTGTCTGATAAATTGGCCGGAGCTTTCTTCCAAGACTCGGCCTGCTTGAGGACGAGCGGTCATCGCGCGCTCCACATGCACACGTAAAATAAAGGGGGGGGGGAGTGTCATGACGAGGTGGTAAAGCTCGATAGGAGGAATCGCCTGCAAGTGGGTGCTCATGCAGCTGAGCGCGGTGCAATGTTGTCTTAGCGCGATTCAACCAGATCGTGATCACTCTTGAATGTCTAAATGTGCGGCTCGGATCGAGTCACCGCGGAGCTCTCACACTTTCGCTAAGCCTCGTATGAGAATATTCGTTTTGTTGTGTGAAGCGACATAGATGAATATATATATCAATTGGGGTAAAACCGACGATTGATATATATTATTTGTTTATTAATTTATAGATGAATAATAATATATCAATGAGCTATAAGAGGTATTATAATATCCTTTAAATTAAATTCTGCTGATAAATGGTTATTATTTCAGATACCTCCCGATCATTCTTCTTTCTGAACTAAATAGTGTATTCAACTCTATACTACGATGGCCGATCTATATCTCTGATGCGTGTATCGCGGGTTCGTCGTCCCAATCACATGCGAATATATAGCGAATATATTTCACGTAAATAAAATCACGCAATCATGTTATCGCGATTATACATTTATCGCATCAAAATTGTTAGCTCACTTGGGCTAATGATCGAAAGCGAAGCGATTTAATTAAATCCAGTGATGACGGCGTATTTTCGCGAAAATATATTTTTGAGAACTATTTGATACGGGAATAGTGAAACCCTAAATTTACTATTCACGGAGAAAATCCTGAAACAGGTTCGCTTAGTGAATCATGATGCAGTAAATTTCACGACCCAATGCATACCAAGCACGGTCATCATCATCAGCGCATAATCGGCCCAGACAACTCATTGGGTATGCGAAGCGCTGACCTCTCAAAGTTTCTAAAAAAATTTGATAATTGGTCATGTTTTGGGACCGATCAACGACCCCTCCGCGACTGCGTTTAATCCAACGTTAATAAGAAAGCATTTAAAATGGGAGTAAAAATCCGAGTAGGGAGAAAATCACTACGCCGAGGTTTGAAGGAAACTCCGTCCAGGAGTGCACGGCGTAACTTTGTCTCGCGTAGAACATTTCTTAACTGTAGAAAGGCCGTAGACGGTCGGATCGTCGCATTTCTAGAGAGGAAGCCGCACTCTCTGCTCTAAAGTCTCAAATTTGGGACTCCGCTGCATCAAGAATGGATTTCACGTTTTTGGTCTTGGTGTTTTTAAGTGGAGAAAGATGCACTATTATTTCTATTTTTGTCGCACAGTGAAACTTAAAACTTCCAAAAATGACGCTTTATGTCACTCTTCTGGAATACGATATTCGAAGCATTCTTTTATCGGTCGTCGTTTAAATTTATTTCTTTTTGCTCATCTGAACATGGTAAAGCGAGTCACTCTTTATATATGCGGCTTCATTAGCGTCGAAAATCGATTTACGGCGCTCGAAATCACGATCTTACTCGAGAAAAATGTGCCGACTCAGACGTCGCTAGAAATTATGGGGAAATTTTACGTGTTAACTAGATTTCGGCGAGACGATTCCAACGGTGTCCATTTCGTCATCCGAGGATCTAGAGAATTAATTATGGATTTTCTAACGATCTGATTTTGTAATCAAAATTACGGTTTCTTTATTAGGAAGTGGAATTTAGGGTGCTTCTACGTAAGGGGTGAGATGGTAACCAAAGATATCTATTGTCAAGACTGCACTCCAATGTCCCGGGTCTTTAAAGGATGGCATAATCCTTAAAATTTGTGATTAACTGTTCGTATTTTTTTTAAAGCGTGCTTTAGAATAGTTTTTAAAAACATAGATAACACCGTTTTGGAAATTAATTTTCACCTTTCCAATTTATTAAATACAATATTTGTCTAAGACAGAAGGATGACATTTTAGGTATATATATATGTGACACTTACCCAAACCGGGTGTCCCAGTTGACTGCAGATTAACTGCGGAATCTACGTGTCTGTCGTGAGGCCGTACGTAATAAAAAATAGCCACATGGGCCTACACATCATCTTTCACCTGAAATGTATATTTTATACAGATTGTTACAATTGTCTTTGATTACAATTTATACAAGCTGGGTCTTGTGCCCAGAATTTTACACAATACAAGAGAGGGCCATCTTGGCGGATTTCTTACGCCTCTAAAGCCGGGTTGCATCGTGCTAATGCGTCTTTGAATACTTATAAAGGGGTCGTGAAGGGTGGTAAAGCCCCCCGGTAGTGGAATTTCCCTACTTGGGTTACTCGCTTTAAGTGTAATGCAATGGCACCGCTAAGCATCACAACCTTTGTCTTAATATATCATTTCAGTGTATTATATTAACAAAATTAATTCCATACATCATGTTATTCAGTTTATAACAATAACATAAACTTAGCTCACATGGGCTAAGGCACAATCTGACAGTCCATCTTGGAACTGCCCACAAATCACACAAACATGTTATTTTCGCGCGATATATGACACCACACAAATCAAGCAAGCAATCCGTGGAATTGTCCAAACCATTCGAGGATTTATTTAACGTAAGTCGAATGCTTTGGAGCGAAACCTGGCCATCAGTATAAACAAATCCCGATAATTCTGAGGCCCTTAAACAAAAGTATAAGTAGGAAAAACCCCTACCTTCCGGAGTTTATGAAACTCACGAGATTAGTACCACATGTAGTCCTTGCTTAGGTGAGGGCTTGACTTTACTATGCTGCCTCGTCGAGACTGCGGTCCGTCATGTGTAGGAAATTCTAGAGAGAAAGGTGGAGCCTCTCTGCTCTGGCTCCCTCTTTTTCTCTCTCTCTTTCTCGGTTGGTCTCTTCCCCTCTCTTTCCCTCTCCCAAACTAATTTGGGTCAAGGTTGGTCAAGAGAAAAGTCATCTCAATGCCACATGTCAAATTCTTATTGGTTGAGAGGATCACACCTTATCCTCTTATCCCCACTTGAGATTTCCCTCTAATGGCATGATGCCATGTGTCACATGTGAGCCGCCGAGCTCAATGTTTGACTCTCCCATGGCGACACGTGGCGCCTCTTGGGCCACTCATAAAGTGCCATGTCCCGCGGCTCCTCCTACTGCGTGCGCGCCGAAAAATGTAGAAACCAGGCTATCGGTGTTCAGCCCAGAGGAAGTGGGCGTGGTATTAGATTTCGTGAACGATCCCAACGGTGAAGTCCGTTTCATCATCCGGGATCTAGAATTTTTGATTTTGGCCAAGAGTACCATTTTATCCCTTCCTTAGGAAATGCGGATTTTTAGGGGTCTCGCATTCTCCACCGCCAAAAAATTTTGTCTCAGGAATTCCACACACATCTTAGCGTCAAACCACGTCATAAGAACCCTATACACAATCCACAGCGTGTATAGCGACCTTTCCCGAGGTCACAATCAGCAACATTGATGGGCCATCGGCTGTCAAGTATGCGAATGACATCCATCCGCAGAGCCCTTGTCGGAGTTCGCGTGAGTAAATTTCCGATGGGTATCGAGCCTCGAGTCGGCTCTGGAAGCTCGCATCAACTCGACTCTAAGTGCGGGTGATACCGTATCCGATATGTCCTCGTCCTCGAGTCTCTCCCTGGAGCTCACATCACTAAACTCTAAGTCACAGGTACGATAACCATATCAAATATGTCTCATCTCTCGGGCAATAGAACTTTTCGGCCTATACTTCGAGCCTCTTATATCCACACAGAAATTCGGGATCGCTCCCCGGGTCTCTTACACCCATATAGAAATTTGGGACATCTCCCCGGGTCTCTTACACCTTCACAGAAATTTCGGATAACCCCACGGGTCTCTTACACCCACACAGAAATTTGGGACATCTCCCCGGGTCTCTTACACCCTCACGAAGTCGGGATCGCTCCGGGTCTCTCTGCCCTCGCGAGAGGTCGAGAATGCCGGGTCTCTTACACCAACACCGGAAATCCAGGATATCTCCGGGTCTCTTACACCCCTGAAATTTTGGAATGGCTTCGGTCTCTTACACCCACACGAAATTGGAATAACTTCGGGTCTCTTACACCCTTTAAAAATTCAGGATATTTCTGGGTCTCTTCGCCATAGGACCTTTCGGATACTACCATGGGTCTCGCCGCCTAATTCCGGGCTTCTCACCCCAGGGGATTAACGACCCCCTTCTTACTTTACTTGACACATTAATTATTCTTGGGCACCTGGTCGAGACTATGAGTCTTCATTGGGCGTAGTCCCAGACAAAACTCCACCGCTCACGAAGTGGTGAGCGACCATCTGGGTGCACCTGCACGACTCGGCCAGCGATGTTCGCATTGCACCTGACGCTTAATAATGCCATGCTGTGACGCGATCACGGTCCACCATGAGTAGAATCTCGGAGACCTCTCACTCATAATCCCG